>PVLA01001285.1:229146-379891 GCA_004027455.1 Hydrochoerus hydrochaeris | reverse complement strand
GAAATTGATTATGAACATAAGTGTTAAGGAGAGGAGTTGAACCTCTGGGTGTAAAGTTTTAAGTTTTATGCAATTACCGGGCTCTGCCACCTTAACGAACCCCTGTTTTAGGGGTGAATTTAGGATAATGATAGAATTAATATGATATCATTTTTTAGTTATCAGGGCATGGCTTGACCATTGGCCCCACTTCTCTTGTGGATAAACTTTTCCATTAAATAATAATTCTTTATTCTTCCTCCTTGGAAATTCTACTTTGTTTCAATGAATTTTGGACCAGTATAAGAACCCCAAGTAAGTGGAATTACTCAATATTTGTCTTGTTCTAACTAGCCTGTTTCACTTACTATGTATCTGGAGTTTATCCATGTTATATCATGTATCACAATTTCTGGTCTTTGAACATAAGTATAATAATATCTGAGTTTCTGCCATCAAATATTTTATGTTACAATGAATGTGACATTCTGTATGTCACACACTTTCCTTAGAACAGAAACCTATAAAACTATGCTATGAGGAAGGAAAAAAAAAAGAGAGGGCAGCAATACTCTTAAATAGTTTAATATAGTATAGGAGATTTTTTAAGGGGGTGGGGACAAGTTCCTTATCATTGCTGCATGTACCTCACTTTTCACTATGACCTCAGCAGCACTTCCCATCAGCACAACAGGCACATTTCTCCACCCTGTGAATCTTTGGTTAAACTGTGAGACATGAAATGTGATGTAAGGTCAACCTAAAAAAGCCCTTGAGCACAGGGGGCTTGATTTCACATGAACAAGTCCCAGCTAATCTCTTGAGGGATGACAGTTAATGTACAGAAAGGACCCAGCTAAAACAGTGGACACCATCCTAGAAGAACCAACCAAGCTGAGCCCATGCAAATCCTAAAATCTGCCCAGGCAACCCCAGATGAAGAAATGTTAAGTACTTTTTAGTGTTCTAAGTTACTAACTTTGGAATGGTTCATTATGTATAAAATCTAAATGCTGTGTACATATGCAAATTAAAGAGTAACTCTAATGTGAGTGCAAAATAATTTTGACACAAGATTCAAAACTTACACAAGGGATGAGAATGGTGCACTGAATAAAACAATTTTCTCAGAATATTTATAGATTTGTAAGTATCTTTTTGCTATCTTAGAAGAAAATCGATAACATGTACCACCATTTCCATAAGTTTTCTCCTTTGTTCTCTGCAAAATACTTTTGAATTTTCTCATCTGAGCCATTTTGGTTCCCATAGCTACTGACCCTACACTTTCTATTAATCTTAACACTCCTCCCATGCAGTCACAAATGTTCTGAACTTTTTATTCCTTTGCTAATGACAATGTATTTTCTATTTGCAGCACAATGACCAAATATTAATTAAGACCTATGTTACTGTGGGCTAGAGCTGTATCTCAGTAGTACTGTGTGTAATGAGTAGGCACGAGGCCCCTGGTTCATTTCCAACAAAAAACAACCACAATGAGAGGGGCAGGAAGAGGAGTTCTTCCTGTTATACCCTGAAGAGGTATCTAATGCTTCTCAGAAGCATTTCTTCATCAAGATTTTGGAATACTTACTCTAGAAATAAGTTTCTCAGAAATTACATGAAAGAAAAAGCTATTGTTATAGCAATATTGGTCATCTGAATATCAGAACTACATTAATTAAACTGATGATACAATCACAAAAAATATTTTTAATAAGCTTTAATACAGGTAAAGCACCAAGAACACACCAGGGTATAAAGATTGTTCCATAAGTGTTAGATATTACATTATATACATATGAATAATCATGATAAAGGCTCTGAGTCAACCACAAATGTGCTACAAAAGCACACTCAGTGGCAACACCAATTTTCCCCTCTACTCAATTACTGTCCAGCAAATTGGACAGCAGTATGCCTAACTCTCCTTTCTGACTCAGAGTCTTCACAATTCTCTTCCCTTTGTTTGGAATGCTTTTCCTCGCCTCTGTCCTATCATTTTACTTACCCACTTCCAAGGATCTTTAAGAGATGTTCCTCAGAGCAGATTTCTGAGTCTATAGACTAGGTTATAATCTATACTCTTTAGTTTCAAAGGATTCTTCACTTACCACAACTTAATAAAATTAAGGATAGACTAAGGTTTTACTGTAAATAGACATGAGAGATCATATAAATGGTCTAAAAACATGTCTTAAGGCTAGACAATAGTAAGTCATAAAAACTAAGTTTACTAAAAAATCACTAAATTGCACACTTAAAATGCACGAATTTTAAGTTACACTTATTATACTTCAATAAAGGTATTAAAAATAAAACAGGTAAATTAGGTTCCAAAAACATGGTATTTCACTAATCAAAAGGAAAAGAAAAGAACAGAAAAGAAAAGAAAAGGACAGGTATAACAAAGATCCAGTCATAACGTAAAATTATCTATGATGAACCTATACGGTCAAAAATAAATATTCCTGAGAGACTTATATCTTTCTTTAAAATGATAGAAAATGACATATTCAATATAAATAGCAAGATTTGCTTAAAAAATTTTTTAAAAACAAACAAATGATTAAACAAGACATCTGTTTCTTCAATTTGAAGGTATACTGTTCAGGGTTGGGCTGCAGGTCATCAAAGATCAAAATTCCATTCTCCTTTAACCACATTAGTGCTTAGCTTAGCTTAGCTTAGCTTAGCTTCCAATTTCAAGATGGCCTCAATCCAGGATGGCATCTGGATTAAACTTCAGCCATCACATCCAAATTCTAGGCTAAAATGAAGAAGAACAGTTAAAAGAGAGTACCTTTCAGTTGATATTTTCTCATAACTCTTATCAAGCTAAATCTGCTTATATCTCATTGGTCACATTCAACTGCAAAAGACAAAGAGAAACATATTTCTAGAAACATTACCACCAAGAATACTGTCACAAATGGGAACAGGTACAATGGTAGAAAAAGAAGCATATAAATGGATATTATGTTTACAAGATGCCCTCTGATACTGCTCAGGATCCAGGGAGCATCTCTCAGGAAGACACAGACAGAAGAAGGGAGGAAAACAAAAAAAGAGAAACAGTTGATAAAGAATATAAAGAAAATATAGAATACATGAAGCAGATTCAAAGAGACTACCAGGAAATTAAAAACTCCATTGAAAGCTGGCAAAACCCCTTAAAAGAAACTAAGGATAGACAATCAAAACTTGAAGACAAGTTTTCAAGTTTGATCATGAAAGGAAAGATCTCTTAAAAATATCAAGGAAATAGGCAGTAACATTACAAAGGCTAGAAGATGACAAGAGAATCTACAATTTAAGAATAAGAAATGTGAACGAAGAAGCAGGAATACATACAGGTGAATTACAAAGGCTATTCAAGGAAATAATTAAGGAAAATTTCCTAAGCATGGGAAAAGAAAATGACATTCGATTATGTGAGGCATACAGAACCCCAGCCACCTACAACCAAAACAGATCTACACTCAGACATATAATAATCAAGATACCAAAAATTCAATATAAAAACAATATTAAAAGCCGTCAGAGAAAAGAAACAGATTACCTATAAAGGTAAACCCATCAGGATCACGGCTGACTTCTCGACACAGACCATCAGATCAACAAGAGCTTGGAGCAAAATATTCCAAGCCCTGAAAGAAAATAACCTCCAGCCCAGATTGATGTACCCTGCAAAACTGTCACTAGAAATTAATGGAGAAACAAGATGGTTCCATGACAAAGAGGAACTGAGGAAGTTTGTGACCACCAATCCAACCCTACAGAGAATACTGAAGGACATTCTAGAGAGAGAGAAAAAAAATACCAGGATTTTAGGAACAGTGGCAGAAAGGCCTGAGTGGGGCAGGCAGTAGAATGAAGGAGAAAACTAGACAAACAGGCAGAAAAATAGCATAGCAGAAATGAGGCAGAGAAGGGTAACTAGACTCTCTAACATAGATGGCCTTGATACACTATATTGTTAATAGTGCACCAGGATTTAAAACCCACATTACTCATACTACTCTGCTTAGATGTAGTATATTCTGTTCCAGTCATTGTACCTGTACTAGATTTGAGGGCACAAACAGTAATCCCAAAAATAACAGGATATAGTACAGTAATCATCCTTAATTTCCTATTAAGTCAATCTAAAGCTCTGTAAAACCTACGTTGTTTTACCATGACTGATTGTAATTGAATCTGGTCTGTTGGATTGCTGTTTTGTATTGATAGATTTTATTCAAAGCTGTTATGATTGATAGTATCAAGTCTGAGAGTATAGGCAACTGCACTTAAGATGACAAGATTCACTAGAATATCCACTCTGGTTTGATTATTACCTGCCTTTGAAGTTTTATACTGTCTACAATGTTTTATTTTTACTAATACTGTTATGTACTGCTATATTCAATTATACTGCTATATTCATTTATGCCTGATGATATAGGCAATTCTATTGAACATAATAAGAAATAACACAGCAATCATTGTAGATCACCTTGTACTGTGGTTTTATATGACTTTTTGGTTTCATGTTTTTATAGGAATTTGTTTTGTTTTGTTTTGTCTTGCTAAGTTTTGTTTTTCCCTCTAATACAGAAAGAATAGAAATACATGGAAAAAAACTTAAAAAAAAAACTGCTCAGGATCAAAAATAATCAAAAGAAGGTCTAGAACGAATTTTACATTAATGCACAATTAAATATCTAGCATAACGATATATCTTTGGGATAGTATTTTATTATATTCAAACATGTGGTATGTCTCATAAGAATCTAAACTGGCTATTCATTTTCAATTCAAACATAGTCTGAAATCTGTATTGGAATAATAGTTTGGAAATTAGTCTTTAACATACCTTTTGTAAACATTCTCTAATCTCTAGTTTTGTAACTCATGCATAAAACCTAAATGAAGGACATTTGTACAAACACCCAATTATACAAACACCCAATTATACAGCCTGGCAATTGTTAGTTTGTTACTATAGCTACAAGTTTTATGTTACTTGATGGGAATGTCTCTTTTCAAATTGCTCTAGGCTCTGGGGAAAAGGTGTAAGGTTGATGATCTCTTAACGCACATACATAATTCTATTAGGTTTGATATTCTCCAGGGGAAATAAGATAATTCTTAAATGCTATGAAGTTAAAAAGAAGTTAAAGTAGTTGGTCAGATAAAATTGGTCTATCCTGATAAGCACCATTTTTCATCATTTTACTACAAGGTTAACAGTGTGGTTCTCAAAGCATATTCAATAGACCAATAGTAACAACACCACATAACTACTTGCTAGATACACAAATTTACAGACCTCCTAATTAGGAATTCAGGTAACAAGGATTAGGTCAATGTTTTAATAATCACTTGGGGTAACTAATTCACCCTATGCTGAAGAACAGAAACTCCAAAAATACTCCATATTTAACTTTTATCACTAACAGTATATACGTTCTCAAGGACAAATAAGATAAGAAATATCATTAAATATTCAGTTAAGGTACCTTTGTGGACATGGATGTAAAAAAAAAAAACCTTGCATACATTTATTTTCTTTTAATTATGACAAGTATGTAGAACATAATTTTTACATTCACTGTGTGGAGTTGAGATAATGTCTTAATTCCTTTTTTCATCCCCTTTCCCTCCACTGTCCTCTATTTTTTTTCCTTAAGAGGAGGGAAATATAATTCCTCTCATTGCTCCAATTTCCACCTTAATTTATACCTAGCTAGAGAAGATGCGGAAAGAAGGTCAAGTCATGCCAGAAATCTTTCAGTCATGATCAGTTCTGGTCATCAGCCAGATAAGAACACTTCACAAAGGCCTTGAAGAACAGAACATAGAAATGATTCTTAGGCCTCCTGTAAGAAACACATGTTGGGTCACACACTAAGACATATATTACTAAGCAAGACAGTTATGCCCTGTTTGCATGGTGTAATCCTACTTTCTTCTGAAAGACAATCTCAAAAGACTGAATTTCTAATTTCTGGCTCTGCTTTGGTATGATCTTCAGTAAGTTGTTGAATATCCATAATTTCTTTCTAAAGAGTAGAGGTGATACCCATTCAAAATGTATAGAAGGAGTACTATAGACCAATGATGGTGAACCTTTTTACAGACAAGTACCCAAAATGCAACCCAAAATCTACTTATCATAAAGTGCCAACACTACAAAAATGAATACTGAGGGTTTAGATTAGAAAGAACAACTCATACATTAACATCTTCTGCCTTAAAGAAAAAGTACATGCATGCCACAGGTTCGTCACAACTGGTATAGCCTCTGATGACATCTGATAAAATAGACTAACTTTAAGAAGAAAAGCAGAGTCAATTTGCCATAAATCTTTAGTTACTAAAGATTTTAGTTACTAAAGATTTAAGACTAGATAAAAGATTAAAGTCTTGAAATTTTATATTAGGAAAAAAACTTTAGACTCTTGTATTAGACAGGTATTTCTAGTAATATCAAATGTTAATTGTATTTAAAAGTTCCTACATTGAGAAATAGTTTCTAAGAACTGTGAGATACTATGACAGATTACCCAAGGAAAACAAAAATATCTATTCACATTGTAATCTTTTAGAAACATTTATTCATTCATCTGAAAGAAATCACACCAAAAAATATAATACTGTAGTAATAGCTTTAAAATTATTTTTTAAGAAAAACATATTCCCCCCCCAAATTAAATCTTATCTAGCATCAGGCCAAGGGGAATTATTTATAACACATTTATATCTAAGAAACATAAACAACATCTAAAAATCATTTAAAAGACATTAAAAAGTCCCAACATGTAGTTAGTTTCAGATTATTAATAATACTTTAGTAAAAAAAAACCCTACAAACATAAATATAGAAAGATATGTTAAACATCAACTAAGTATAGAAAAATGTCATGCCCACATAATAATGAGGAACATACTCCAATCAAGTTGGTAAAATTTGAAATTTTTAAAATGTGTACATATCAAATAATATGAAGGAAGAAATTAAATAGAAATTTTCATAGACTTCTGCAAGCTGTATAAACTGGTAAAATATTTTGGAAGGTAATATCAAACTATAAAATATTTTGAGGAGTCTATCAAACTGTAAGCAGGATTATTTGTTTACTCAAGAATTCCTCATTGTGATATCTAATTTAGAGAAATATTCATAAAAATGTTCACTGAAACATTTTTAGAATAGCAAAATTTGAAATATGTAAAAACTCAAAATATTTAAAAAGAGGAATGTGAACCATTCTGGTTGAAGTTTTCTAGAGAAGCTTGAGAACTGTGATTAGTGAATTTTTATCCCTTTTGCCTTTAAGGCCAATATTAAATGAATCTACTTATGCAATATTTACATCTCTAAATACACACGTTTAAAATGATTGGAATAGATTAATTCAAAAAGATGCTTCTCAGTCTCTCCAGAGAATATAATGATTAAGAGATAATGATTGGTACCACTGAAGTCCAATGAAACTTCAAGAATACTACATTTTTTTAAGAATACTACATTTAGATTATTAGACCACTGCCATAGTGTTACCTACAATTTAAATCTATCACACACCAATATCAAAAAATGTATTTTCCTAATCTACTCAAAGATTCTAAAACATAACTTATTATCCAATTACCAAATACAATAAAACCATCATTATGACAACCACTGTGGACAGAGTATTTCTGAAAATACTTCTTTAGCATGTGTCCTATTTTAAAGAAAATGTAGTGGAAAAAGGCCCTTTTCAAATATTTACGTATTTCCCTGAACTCACTAAAAGATACTGTTCATTAACCTTGTACTGAATGAAGATGATGGTCTCTAACTACAACATGTAAGTAGGAGATAGAAGTGTTAAATGGCAATTAAATTGAACAAAACTACAAAATCATAGCAATTAAAACTTCCACAGAGCGATGTGCGAAGTCACCCAAGCTACTAATCATTTATAATATTTTTTATATTATTTAAGGAACTCAAGTTACAGATCATTAAACAATCAGAAAGAACTTTAAATCTCTAGTAGTATTAATCGCTAGTAGTACCAAAGTTTTTGAAGGACTGGCATAAGAATGGGCTCTCTCACTAACTTAGGTCTTAGAATTAGCAGACTCTAATAGAGAGTTCTTATAGAATACAGAGATT
The DNA here is from genome assembly GCA_004027455.1 of Hydrochoerus hydrochaeris. Taxonomy (NCBI): domain Eukaryota; kingdom Metazoa; phylum Chordata; class Mammalia; order Rodentia; family Hydrochaeridae; genus Hydrochoerus; species Hydrochoerus hydrochaeris. The sequence goes on along the minus strand of PVLA01001285.1, from coordinate 371,757 downwards.
CTTGATGTTACATTAGAAAATTTGTCATGGTTTTGGTTCATTCCATCATCAGAAGAGAACATTTCCATTAAAATTATGAATGCATAGGTAACCAAAAGTTCTTTTTCACTTACAATTCTGATAATGGTTATGGAAGTCACACAATTCAAATTCAAGAGCATGTCCTCAAAACAGACTATTAAATCTTAAAAAACTCGTACGTTTAAAAACACTGGACTCAGAAAGATAAGGTATCAAAACTGGCAGGGTGCGCTGAAAGCAAATGCAAAAAATTGGTTGTCATTTCTGGGAATCATCAAGATCTCATTTGGGTGAGTTTCTTAAAAACACGGTGATGGATGATTTTCACACGAGTAACATTAAGTATCTATGCATCTGTCCTTCCTCTAACTTATTCTAGTCTCATCAAGTCTCATACAAGTATTCTTCTTGAACAGAACAGCAGGCTTTTCCTTCACCTAGCTAGTCTTGAAACTTTGTATTCATTCTTTTGAGGGGGGGTGCCAGGGATGAACTCACGACCTTGCACTTGCCAGGCAGGCACTTAAATCCCCAGCCCCTTTGTATTCATTCTTAATTTAAAAGCTCAACAACTACATTGTTTACACCTACCACAATGATGATTCATACATTTCAATACCTAACCGCAATTTCTCCCAACCCATTGTTCTAAACCCTAAAGTTTCAACATTTCATTTGACTGATGTATACACACCTTCCTGCTGACAAAGATCTACTTCATTTCAAACTTTAGATTGATCATGATCCTAAAAAATGGATTTCATTGGTCCTAGTTCATTTCTGCTAGAGTGCACTATATTTACTTAAACCAAGTATTTCAGTGGAAAGTGGAAGTACAGTTTCAGAGGCTTAATAGTAATGTCATTTTCTTCCAAAATTTTTCAATAACAAAATATCTATATATTCAGTAGTTAAATACACACACACACAAACATACAGGAGCTTATTATTAAATATTAATTATGTGATATTCAAAAGTGAAAGCATTTATTTCTAATTACCACTAGCACATGTTTTTAAATAGCCTTTCACATCCATCATCTACTATAATCAACGAGTACATAGCAAATCAAACAAGGCAGTAATGTTGCCAGGAAAGCAGCTAATGCCATCATTTCACCATTGGAAATTCCATATGATAATGTGGTTATTATCAATTGTAAGCCTTCTGAAAGCAAATCAAGTCAATTAATTAATTAATTGAAATATATCAAATTGCTTTTTAAGATTTCACTTTAAAGAAGTAAAGCAAGTTTAGGACAGCCTTGTTTTTCTACTGAAATAAATTGTAATCTTTGCTGTCTTTAAATGATTCATCGAATTCAATTACAATGGTTCTGCTAATTAGAATTTTCTTAATTCTTATAAATTCAATCATTTACTGCCTACCTTTGGCAGTAATATCATTAAAAGTTAGTGAACAATTAAATATAGGTATATATGTATTTAGTTTATAGTTGCTATAAAAGAATCTCACGTTTTATTGAAGTTGTCATGTTTTCTTCTATAGGTAATATGATTCTTGAAGTTGGAACTGTATTTGTGTATTTGTCAATGTGAGTTATCAATAAGTAGACAATTCATAAATAGTATACATTTCTAGTGTAATATCTACATTATATTTGTACATTATATCTAGAAAGAGCATCATTATAGTTGCAAATATTAAAAAAAGGCAGTAAAGAGATAGGTAGCTAAGAAATACTGACATGGTCCATTCATTTAAGAGTCTACTCAGCTAATAAATAGGTCACAAATGTGAGTTTTAACTTTGCAGAGTAGGTTCCAATAAAAGATACATTGCTCCTCTACATCTCAATTAAAATTAGATATCTAAATAAAAGGATAAAGGCTGAAAAATATTTCCAAAACAAATGAATGTAGATTATGTTGTGTATCCTTGGGGAACACCAATTACACTAATGATAGACTATACTTTGTTTTAACCAGCAGGTCTGTACCAGCCTTACTTATATCAGGCACTACATTTGACAAAGGTCACTTATCAGTAAGTGGTAATTTATGGCTTGACATAAGTCACTATTCTGTGTCTCAAGTAAATTAAAATACTTTAAAAACCAACAAAAGACAAATATACTCCCAAGCTAGCAAACCATTTAGAAAACGAATTTCCCTTTTTAAATAAAGTAAATCTTGGCCTCTCACCAATATACATAAAAAAATAAATCTTAAATATTTGAGCAGGCACTAAATATCGAAAATAAATTTATTAGAAAATGATTGAATAGGTAACAGTGAAGCAAAAATATTACTGTGTTTCCAAACTATACTCTGAGCAAACATTTACAACAGACTTTATATAGTATAGGTCACTAAAGAAACAGGCCTTTTAGATTCTTGCATTTTCAGATTTTTTATTCTTTTCCCCTGAATTTTCCATTGCCTGAATAGCAGTATCAGAATCAAAATCAAAAGGTCTCTTTTTAAAAAAGCATACAATTCACACTCCCCCACTCTCGCTTTGCTGTCAAGTGTCTGACCCTGGTTTGATAATCTCATTTCCTGAGAATCAAAAAGCTGGAAATTTAAGCTTCCTAGAGTGTTAATTGCGGCCCTGCTCCATTGCTAATCAAAAAATTGGATGTTTTACATGAAAATGCTTCTCTAATTAATTCTCAGTCATAAATCACCCTGGTTTTAATAACCCCTCCTTGATTGGATAGCCTTTGAAGAGACAGTGCAGCTAATCCGCTAAACTAAAAAAAACACACGCAGAGAAAATAATAAGTGGGCTTACAAGGTACAAACTAGATGATTGCATTAATACTGTCAAACCAAAAAAAAAAAAAAAAAGATGTCCTTTCCAGGTCTTTCATGCCTCACCCTGTATTCCATAAAATAAACCATGAAACTAGGAATCATGAACAAAAGCAAGTGTCATGGAGTTCATGCATCAAAAGTTAAATCTTTTCATTCTCCATCTACAAAACAGCTATTCCCATCATTTTGGTTTCCCTTGACATTTTTTCCCTAGAAACCAGAGATCCAGCAATGTCCACTTGTCATATTGTCTATTTTAATAAGACAAGGCTTGTGCTTCCCCCTTTCCTCTGCTTCTGACTGACAATATATTATCATACATATCTCTAAGAGGTGCTGAACTGAATTTTCATTATCCAAAATGTCAAGATTCGTTTTTGTCATCAGAGAACACAGCTGGTCTACACCAGTAGCCCTTTGATTAATTCAAATGGAACAAGTCACCTATACATAACTTCATTTTCCCTAGACTAGGTCTTACATTCTGCAAGTTTTAATTTACAGCTTGTCAGTTTAAGATATCATTCATTGCCATGAAGGAATTCAAAGAAAAAATGGAAAGTCTTAATTAGCAACACTATGCATTAGTCTCCAATAAAGCAACAATTGGGAATTTTTAGCTTCAGGGCACAATATACTCAAAACTCGCCCACAAGCCTTCAGATGACAGAACTACACAGATACACACAATAATAATAACTTTTAGTATGCACTATTTTAACATGTAAATAAATTTATCTTGATTTCTAGGTTATTTGAGACAGTAACATGTATTCTGTGACATGAAAAAACTTAATGAATTTAGATACAAGTTATTTCAAAGCAATTACATACAATAAGAGGTGTGCAATAATTATCACAAAAGAAAAAATATCTGAGGTTGATTCTAATTTGTATCTAGAAAGCCAAAATCCACAACTTTATAGCCTCTATATCATTAAGAAGTTTTATTAAGAATAGACCACAATGAAACATCATTACACTTCCACATGAATGTCTAAAATTGAAATGACTGATAACTTTTGGCATCTATTGCAAGTAGGAATATAAAATGATGCTCTCACTTTAGAAAACGACCAGTTTCTTTTAAAAATTAAACATATACTAACCATATGATCCACCATAGTTTATCTCTATATATCCCCAAGGGAATTGAAAATGTATATCCCACACAAACTCTTTAAAACATATGTTCACAGATTATAAATAACTAAGAATGGGAAACAATCCAAATGTTCATCAAGAACTACAGGAATAAACAGTATGTAATATATCTATTCAATAGAATACTACTCAGCAATGAAACAAAATTAACTACTGACACATATAACAATGTGGATTAATGTTAAATCATTATATAGACTGAAAGAAGTCAGTCAGAAAGTTGTATATTGGGTGATTTCATTTATATAAAAATCTAGAAATTTTAAGTTAACCTATTAAGACATTTCAACAGTTAAAGGTTTACAGTAGGGAGATAAACTGACTATATATAAGGGCACAATGAAAATATTGGTAATAAAAATGTTCTGCACCTTAACAATGACACTATTTTTACAAGTGTAAATATCTTTCCCATTCAAGTAATCATTTTAAATAAATATGGTTTACTGGGTATAAATTATCCCAATAAAGTAGAAAACTGCAAAGCCACTTCACATGTGAGTTATCTTGCAAACTCTATTATAAAACTCTATTAGAGAAAAATTTGGTCATTTATTGCTTCTGTAACTTTGGTCAACTGTAAAACAGAAAATTTGGACTAGGAGGAGAAAACAGGTTGTTGTATGCCTTTCTCACAGTAAGAAAAACAGTCTATCAACTTCCATCCTTTAGTCTGAGGAAATATTTGGTAGTCTCAAAGGAAGAATCAGGAATATCAAGATTACGTGGTGTACTAGTTTTCTAGTGACAAACAACAAATTAGCACAAAATCGGCAGCTTAAAACAATGCAAATTAATTATGTGACAATTTCTATGGCTCAGAAATCATGAATTAGGCAAGGTCCTATTGCTCATAGTCTCACTAATCTGGATCAAAATCTCAGTTTACAGTCTTATCTGAAGTGTTTGTAGGGTCCTCTTCCTACCTTATTCTGGGGCTGAGCATAGTCTGTTCCTTATGGTTGTTGAACTGAACTCTAGATTTTTTAAAGTGAGGTCATTCTAGGCCCTTAACAAATGGCCTACACTTCTAACAAAAATTACCCTCTTCAAGGTTAATCAAAAAGCATCTGCCACTGATTTTTGTCTCTTTTAAGAGGATCACTTGATAAGGTCAGGCCTAGCCAAGATAATCTCCCTGTTGAGTAACTCAAAGTCAAATCACTAGGCACCTAAATCACATTTCCAAAATTCCAATTACTATTGCCATATAACATAAACTAATCATGGGAATGACAGTCTGTCATAGTCACAGATCATGTCTGTGACTATGGGGAGGAATTACATGAGTCAGGTCACTGAAGTCATTGCAGAAATCTGCCTATTACCAGTGTGGATATCAATAACATAAATGTAATAAAAAATATAATTTGAAATAACTACAGAGCAAACAATTGGCAAAGAAAGGAGTACTGAGAAATTAGGTGATCTCTACCAAGAAAGTCCACCCAAGAATTCTAGGTGAAAACATGTTTGTTTATTTGTTTGTTTGATTGAAGAATTCCTTAAAAGAACCCAAGGTCACTTAATGGTGAAAAGATATACTGTGAATCAGTTATACGGTTTGTAGACTCTAAAGTAAATAATTATATCTAGAAATTCTTGCTGAAACAGACAGGGAGTAAAACTAACAGAAAGAAGTACTTAGGGATTCTTTGGGAGAAATAAATCAGTAAGATAAACTACAAATCCACCAAAAATGTGAAAAGTTAAGCAGATACAGCATTACTTCTGGATAGGTCTGTAAATCCTTACATTGAATAAATACCTCCCTCACTAATGTATCACCAAATGCACTGAGGGCTAAAATAGAACAAAAACTCAAAAGGAAGGTCAAATTCACACTTCCTGATTGAAGTGAAACATTCATCTCCTCCTGTATGTGGATACTGATGTTTCTGGTTCCCTGGCCTTTAACTCTGACCAGAACTTCCACCATCTACCCAGCACACACATTCCTCCCTTTCCTTCTCCTCCTCTCTCTGTCCCCCTCCCCCTCCCCCTCCCCCTCAGGTTCCAGGGCCTTCTGCCTTAGTCTGACATTTACAACACTGATAGATGTCTCATGCCTTCAGGTTTAGACTAGAACTACTGGCTTTTCTGCTTACAAATGGAAGATCAAAGAGATCCAACCCACATTGAATGAACTACTCTCTCATAATAAATATTTTTCTATATATCTGGTGTTTCCTAGAGATCTATGACAAACAATTAATAATACATCTTTTTGTGGTACTAATTTGATATCATGCTACAAGAAAGTGATTTTAAATTGAAGGCAAGAGGAAGGCAAAACAACAAGGTACACAAAACAATGCTACATTCTCAGATAAATTTAATTCATAAATAGAAGGAATGTCCTTTCCATTTTAACATTTCTATTTATCATAGTCTAATCATTTTAAATTTTTTGTATAGTAAAATCAAAGTTAGTGACCTTAATGATGACCAAAACATTTTTGAAAAGAAATCTGCATTTTCATTATAGCCTCTGGGATAGATATAACCTAGGAAGAGTAGTATTATGGTTTGTGTTTGGACGTCCCCTCAGAGTCTCATGCAGCCATAGAGGCAGCTAGGGTTTATGATTGGTTTATTGTCTAGTGCTGGGACTGGCAATGTGAGTGCTACATCTGCCCTGAAGCAGGTAGTTAGCATACAATATGAGAGTAGGAAGGAGGCATGCTTTTCCTTTTTGACCTTTTCATTCTTGTCACTTGAGGCCACCATGAATGGTTGCCCCTTAGTCACATTACCCTGCCATGGAGCCAGCTGAGTATGGACTGAAACCTCCATGAACTGTAAGCTAAATAAACTTTTCCTTCCTTCATTTTGGGCATTAGGTATTTTGTTTCAACAATTAGAGAAAAGTACCAAAGACAAGTAGACTGTTCAAAAATCAAATCAATAGGTGTGGCTCTCCAAGTTAGAGATATATGTAATTCCTGCCCAGACTCTCACAATAGATTTCACTTAACATTACAAACCTTAGGATAATCACTGAGTTAAATACAATTTCTCAATATTCTGAGACTTTTGTCAAACAAAAACACCACAGATTAAAAAAAAGAGACATTTTCCAGAGACCATTTTGGGAAACACAATTTAAATGTATATACTCATAATTAACTTTTTTTTTTTTTTTTTTTTTTTTTAGTCTGACCATGCAGTTCAGCCAGACCTTGAGCTCTCTTTGTAGCCCATTCTGGTCTCAAACTTGCAATGAACCTCTTGCCTCAGCTTCCCAAATGCTGGGATTACAGGCATGTGCCACCATGCCCATCTAATTCATTCATTAATTTTAAAAGCATTCATTGATGCCTCCTAGTTGTATAAAATGACAGTGCTAGGAGTCAAAGATAGAATAATAGTCAATATTTATTCAGTACTTAATATGTGTTAGGAATAGTTCTAAACATTTTACAAGTGTTAATTCATTTTAATCTCATTATAGTCCTTTGAGGTTAAGTATATTATATTCACAGTTTATAGAAAATGAAGTAACACATGTAGAGGAGTTAATTTTCAAAAAGTCACCAAGGTAGTTAGTTAATCTAACTATAGAAACCAAATTCTGACACCCTCCTCAGACTTTCACTTCTGGAACAGAGAGCAAGGAACTGAGAATCCAAGAATTTAGAGCTCTGGAGATAAATGTCTTTCATACAAACAATTTAACTTCTTTTTTTTTCTCACAACTAAGAAAACTGGTTAAGTAATTTGCACAAAATCAGAAAAAGTTATTATGAAAGATTTTTGATTTTAATACTAAAAATATATGATACAATCAGAAAATATTATTCAAAGAATAAAATGGATACTAAAATTAACAGATCCATCAAAGCTTGGAAAAAAGAAAATAATATCTGCAATTTAAAATAAAGGAGGACAAGTAAGAGAAAATCCCCTAACTCCAATACTCTGGTCTTAACAAAGCAAGTGATCATGAGTATCACAAATTAATAAAAGCTATAAATCTAACAGAGATGACAGATTAGATTAATAAAATTACATTAGGTTATATGTGATATATCAAACAAGAGTGAGAAACACAAAAATGTATGCTAAGAAAGCTGTCTTCACCTTAAATAGCACTCTGTAACAGCTATTTCTCTTTTGGTATGTCCTTTCTTAACAAAAAACATCATCACCCAAGTCATCAGATTGGAAAACTGGTAATCAGTCAAAATGTCTGTCTCTTGCTCAAACTCTACAAAGAATATTATGTCCAATTGATTATACTTCCAAATTAGGTTTTGGATTTCTTCCCTCTTGTCCAAAAAGCTGGCATAGTATTTTGTAAATTCTCACCTGAAATAACAACACAACATACTTTCTTGTAGCCTGTCTTACTGTACTCAATTCATTTTCACTGCAGACATAAAAAAACTTTTTCTAAAACATAAATTTGACTATATTACTTTGCTACTTTGAACCTTAGAGGACTCCTTATCATCTGTAAGAGAAAATCCAAACCTCCTTATGTTATACGAGATCTGCTTTCCTGTTTCCCGTGTCCATGTACAATCTTCCCCATACACTCTATGATTCAACCACAAGAAAATGCTTATGAAATGCCAAAAAATTCTCACACACCTATGTGCTGATTTATCATCTTCTTGTCCCTTCTGCAGTGAGTTCCCTTCCCAAACGCCCTTCCCTAGATCAGATGGTTAATTCTTTTTCCAGTTCAGTTCAAGGATTCTTTCTTTGTAATACTTTCTATGACATCCCCTGGAAATGTGAAGAGCTACTTAATGCTTCCACAGTAATTGTAACATTCATTATAACACTAACTGTTTCATATTGTATCTTCCACTTCATGCAAGAGATGCTTCCAGAAGTAGGGCCCAGAATAGAGTTGGCCTAAAAATACTGACTATACAATGTGACCTCCACTGTGTCAACTGATACAACAGCCTTAACAAGGGCAGGGTAAGTGTTATCAACTTTATTACACAGATGAGTAATCTAGAGCTCAGAAAGGTACAGTGAATTGTCCAGAGAAACTGGAATGAAAAATGGGTGTTCTTTCCATCGAGCCACAAAATCCCCAAGGCTGCTCAAAACACAGAGTGGCACCATATTCCACATATGAACATCACTAACCAGCTGAACAGGGATATGCAAATTAGTTAAGTGATGCAGAAATCAGACACTAATGTGCAAACAAACAGGGACTTATTTGAGCTAAATGGGCATGAATATGCAAATGAACTGGCTGCAATTCAGTACATGTCATCACAATTCTAGGAATGAACATTCTACATTATGACTATTACAATATTCATGCAGCACTCATACATACTATCATATATTACTGTAATATGGGATTTTCAAGTTTAAATTTGTGAAAAAGGCAAAAGTAACTTGATGCATATTTTCAACCACATCGCAATCTCAAGCTGGAAATCAGATGTGAGAATTCTGCAGTCTCCATTCTGAACTAAGCTGCCATCACCACTTGTAGTTCACACTGAGCATTCTATTTTTAACTTAAGGTGCTTTAGAAATAGTCTGAGTTGATACTACATGAGCCGGGCCCTGCCAATATGTCTAACTGCATCCTACCAGCACAAGCTAAGATACACCACCATAGTTGTATACAAAATGTTGTATTCCTATATAAATTCTATTACAGCTGTACAGCTATGATGCTTGAACACCATTCACAATATTCAGTGTGCAATGACAGCTTTTGCTCAGGTGTAATAACAGCCTTTATTTTCCTGTCATCACCAGTATACCATAGGTTTCTCCTGATTCTTAATTTCTTAATTATTAGGATAATCAATGACCAATACTACTTCACTATAGCTTTGGTGCTCCTTCTATCATCTTGGGTTCTTCAAAGTAACAGATTAATCTGCAGAGGTCTATACATATAAAGAAAATTCCTTAACTCATAGGAAAAGTTAACTAATGTTCTAAAACAAAACTGCTAAGAGAACAGCCTATATTCTCATACTTTCATATATGTGCCCATTCTGTGCTTAGGGCCTAAAATTTGTGCCCCTTATTTCTCTGGAAGGCTGGTTTTCATCTATGACAACATGCCCTAGGCCTTAAATTCATATCCGCACTTGCAAGTACATTGGTTTGATGTTACACATACCATATAGATTATACACAACTCCATCACAGTATGGATCACAGAGCTAACATCACTATTTGTGTATGGAATTAAACAGGTTGTAAGGAGAGCTGCACGTAACAAAAATTCAAAGACCTGGAGACTTCACAAGTTAGAGTTTATTTGTCTCTTTTACAAAAGTCTGGGATAGCATGGCTCTGGAGAAGGAAGTTACTAGATGTGTGGCACTGCACAATATCAGAAACTGAAGCTGTTTGTATGTTGTTGATCTACCACTCCTGGTCTCACATGTATATTCTAAAATAGCTGAACACCACATTTCATTCATAAACATGTCTTCAGACATGTGCTAGGATGGGACGGAAAATGAGGCACTTCCTTACCTCCGAGACCAAGATCTTAAATTACAAACGTTACTTCTACTCACACTTCACATACCAAAATGAAATTATATGTGCATGGTGGGCTATAACCAAATTTGAAAACATTAGTGTTTTAGGTGACTGTGTGTCTAGCTTAAAATCAGGGACTCTATGAACAGGGTAAAAACTAAAAACAATGTTGGGAGGCAAACGTGAGACTCTGCAATTACATTCACAGTCCCTTTCTTTCCTCTTGTATTTCAAAATCAAAATTTTATTTTGTTCATTTTTTCTTTCCTTTCAATTAGCATATGTTTGTGATACATAAAAATATATTTATCATGAGGAATTAATACATAAACATATCACAGCTTCATCTTTGTGACTTTCCCTCTCCCGCGCATCATTTCCCAATCCCAGAACCCCTCCCATGTCCACAAAGTCTAGCTTTCTGTTTCCTATCTTCTGTCTTCTTTTCTGCTCCTAATTTATGTATACTTTGAGTTTCTCAAATAAGAGAAACCACATGATATTTAACATCCTGAATCTAATTTATTTCACTTGCATTATGGTCGCAAGGAGTACATATTTCTCTATGAATGACTAAAATTTATCTTTCTTTATAGCTGAGAAGTACTCCATTGTGTGTAAATACCACATTTTGTTTATCCCTTCATCTGTTGATGGGCATATAAGCTGCTTCAACATTTAGCTTTTGCCAAGAGTGGTGGCACATGCCTGTAATCCCAGTACTAGGGAGGCTGAGGCAGGAGGATCACCATGAGTTTGAGTTCAGCCTGAGCTACATAGTGAATTCAAGGCCAGGCTGGACTAAAGAGCAAGACTTTGTCTCCAAAAAAAAACAAATGTTCAGTTTTTATTAGTTATGGTACTATAAATAAGGGAATACATGTATCACTGTAATAAACCCAGAAGAGATATCATTGAGTAAATATTCTCTATTTTTAGTTCACTCTTTATTATTATATTCTGAGGGCATAGGGAAATATCCAGCACAAGTAAACATATAATAAATTTATACAGGATCAATAAGTATGTAGTCCTAGCAAAAATACAAAACAAAAGTTGAGTGCCTGCTGACTCCAAGTCATGGTAAGTGACTAAGTTCCAAGCCAGAGGATGAGGGAGAACTAGGACCACATAAGTCAAGAAGGATTCATCAAATGATAGTTCTCTTCACATGAACTACAGCAGTATGAATTTAGGGACAGTTCACAGCTTTAGCTTAGGCCTGGAATTTCAAAGGAATGGTACAAAAAAGTACCTGTCCTCCTGTCACAGAAAACTACATATTTGGTCTGGACTTCCAAATGGGAATCTTAAACTACAAACATGGTTTTGTCTCTGCGGTCTTATTAAAAACTTTGTTCTCAAAAATGACCTATTTGCACCTTCATTTTGAATGAGATGTATAAAATATACAAAAGTGTTTAAGATAGTTTTTTTTTAAATAGTAAGTTTTTTTCTAATAGTAAGACAGCTTAAGAGAATAGTGATTTTTATCATCGAATCCCTATACGCTCCTCTGTCATCCTCTCCAAAAGTGATCTCTTTAGGAGTTTTATACTTATGCTCCCTTAACTTACTTTCTGCACATTTATTTATGAAATATGTATGCTTATATAGCATACTATTCAGTTCTGCCTGCTTCTGATCTTTATACAAATGGAATAAGATATTATATATTTTTTCTCATATGCCTAATATCGAGATTCAACCAACTCACTGTATAAGTACAGTTCATTCATTTTTATCCCATGGTACAATACTGTATGGTTCTAATGCAATTTGTACATCTTTTCTCCCATTTATGAGCATTTGAATATTTCTAGATTTTAAAACAAAGCTGCTATAAACATTCTTCTGAATGGATTTTGCCTATCAATTTGAGTTCTCAATTCATTAAAATGCATTTTACTGAATGATAAGAGTTTCAAATCCAATTTCTCTTTTCATCTATATAATCAATAGCTCACCATCTGTATTGATTAGTCTCTTTTTCCCAGGAAACTCTAACATTGACTCTTTCCTGTATCAATTTTCCACTTGTGCAGGGATCTGCTTCTCAGTCTACAGTGGTTGATAAGGTTGTCTTTCAGAGTCCATAGAAGGGGTGGAGAAAGAGTAGAGGAAGTGGTGGTCTAGACGGGTGGGGCTCTTAACCCCAATTCTACTTTGTTAAACTACCCTCACTTTAATCTGTTTTCTATACAGAACTATGAAATCACACTGAGAAAAGTTCTACAAGTAAAAATCAAATTTGAAAGTACTGTTATTAGTTCTAAAACATTGTATCCCTGAAATGATTTATTTTGTAGGCATACTGCATGCATGTGTATATGAATTTCTTCTGAAATTTGATAAATTATTCAAATAAGGTTAATTTCCACTAATACTATTCCTGAAGGACCTACATTTCACATTTAAAACATAAAATTTTCTTATGAACTGTGCCTCAATGAGACAATAAAAACTTTGTAATTTAGCACTTTCATCGGTTCCTACTAATGACTTTCTTCACTATATGCCATGAATTATTGTGGTCTTCTCTACTTCCTATATACGCTCAGCTTGGAATGGGTAGCATTGTATAAACTATTATATTTACTAAGAATATAATTTCTGCAGTTCTAAAGTATTAAGTTTTTGTTAGTTTATCACACAGAATAGTTTGTACTGTCATTGTTTGGCTGTCCACTTTTTATGCTTTGATTTTATAACTTGAACAACTACTTCTAAGATAACAATATGTAATTTATCAAAAAACAAAAATAAAAAATAAAGTATAAGAAAATGAGCCAAACTGTTATTTTTAACTTACTGAAAATTTAATATGGACTAAATGATGAAAAATGAGATATGACTTTTAAAGTTCTCTGTAATGTGTTAGAAACTGGTATTTTCTCATACATTTGATTTTTGAACAAATATCTTATAACTGAAGTATAATATATACAGATATGGGCTTGTACCACTTTTAAAATTCAAATACATTGTATTTTCTCTTCTCATAAGTATATAAATGAATAGAATTTTTGTGAGGTTCTAGGTCACCAATTGGTTCTGCACATTGACTAAATATTTTATTTCAAGAGCAATGGAAATTTTGGACCTCCAAGATCCATTTTCACATGTATTCCAAGATTTTTGGTTGAACTAGCATTGATTTATCCTGAAGATAGGATACTTTATAGACTAGTTTTTCAAAAAATGACTCCATCTTACATAAACTGGATTACAAATGAATAACATTTTTAAGTAAAATAAATTTCTGTATCATATAGATTGAGGCTAACAGGTACTACACATAATAACAAATTTGGCACAAAAATACTTTTATTTCTTAAATGATTTAAAATAATGCATAACATGAGGAAAATATATTTCCTAGTAACAGATGAAAAATTCACATTTATAAAATTTCCAAGATAGTTATTAGACAAATCTTAAAATATAAGTTAAAAACATTCTTTTTAAAAAAGCAAGAATATGAATATGCAAAAAGAGAATCAATTTTTATATACTATACTCTAAAACAGAAAAGATAGCTATGAAAATTGAGTTATTTTTTAAATAATTACATGCAATTATCAGAAGAAAAAAATGTACTTTTCAAGTTGCCTGCACATTGTTATATAATTATTAACAATGTCATTAAGTAAAATTTAAAAGACTCAAAAGAATTTTCTAATCAAATTTCAGGACCTAAAACCCTACAAGTGTTTCTTATACTTAAGGATGTGTAATAAATGTGTGATATGAGTATAAAATTGCTGTTCTAAACAGCACAACTCACTATAGCCAAAATGTCTCTAAAAATAAATATGTAAGTAAAATTTTGCTTTAAATACTATGAAACAGCTTACTATTTAAGAGATTTCTATTATAAATCATTTTATAAAAAGGAAAATCTACAGTTAATCTATCTCAAATATTGTCATACCTTAAGGCAAAGCACCTCCAGACAGATTAATTACATACAACAACATTAAGTATTCACAGCTCCAATCCCCAACAACCCATTAGAGAGGGAAACTCAGAAAATTCAGGTCAGGCCAGTAAAAGAACCCAGTTTTCCCTGATGCCAGTACTTTCATATTTACTATGTAAAGCAAATCCTTTTAGGAAAGTCAATTCTCAAGTGGTTGGAGCTTTATAGAATATTTTAATGTCAGGGCTACTGAAATGCTATTCATTAAACTAATGGAATAAAAATAGCACTCTAAAGACAGTATCACTGAGTACAAACAGTACTAAGTGGCCCCAAGACAGAAAAGAATTGTAATCAAAACTGAGTATACATTTTTACTCAAATCAATGTCTGTTAATAAACTCTACCTGTTCATGAGTTTTATCTTTATAAATGAGGGAAGATATATCATATGACTCCTCCTCTGTTTATTAAAGCTTCCACTAGGGCTTCTCAAATAAGAAAGATTCTACCTACATATAAGGAAATAAAGATAGAGGTTTTCTTCATCAAATATATTGGGATTAAACACAGGCAACCCCAATTTCCCATCACATAGTTTTTAAGACCAAAGCATTACGGCACTGGTGTGTATCAATGAATAAATAAGACTTGCATTCTGGGTGGAAGGGAAGTGTAGAAAATCAACATATTAACAAGTAAATAATATATGCACATATTAAAAAAGTATTATGAGCTGCATGTATGTTTAGATGTGTGGGACTGAGGACCATATTTCTAGGTTCTTGTTGGATTGTTGAACAGATCTGTTTGCACTCTCACTGCTTTAGTGTCCATTTTGTGTGCTTTAATTCTGCAACTTGAATAACTATTTCTAAAAGAACAATATGTAATTTATCAACTAGTGATTTCTTACTGTTTATCTTCTTTACTTGAAATTCTGTAATATTTCTACCTTTTTCCTGTTTTTTTTTTCCTCTTTAAAAAAAAAAAAAAAGGATTATGGGGCCAGGGATTTAGCTCAGTGGCTCAAGTGTTTGCTTGGTAGGTGCAAAGTTATGAGTTCGAGCCCTGGTACCAAAAAAAATTTTTTAAATGTATTATGAGAAAATTTCTTAAATGTCAAGTAAAAAATTACTGAATGTAGAGGTAGGCATAAGAAGAGGTCAGGAAACAATAACAAAATTTCAATAGGAGACACAGATGTAGAGGTCCTGTGTACATAGGCATTAAGTAATGCAAGACTACAGTCATCTCAGGAGAGTTACCAAATAGACACAGAAAAAGTCCCAGGAAAAAACACACTCAGGAGAAACATGAAAAGTAAAACAGCGGGCTAAAGATAAAGTGAGAAGAATCCAGAAAAGTAAAATCCACCAGGATGACAGTCTCTGGAAACCTCAAGGAGTGTCAACTCGGTTGACTGAAGTTAAGGAGAAAATCAGAGGCAAGAAAGATGTAATCCTTCTATTTCCACAACGATAATTTTTAAAAGGACTATTTTACTTTAAATGAAAGTCATCATTCTAATTTCCCAATGTTTAAACTTCTAACTTATTCGTCACAATATGCCCCTAAAGCAGTCAACATTGAAAGTGAATCAATTTTTCATTTCAGAAATTTGAGGCATAGATTGATTAGCCTAAGAGTTTATTTTGGTCATGAGCAGAACTATTTTGATGGTTTTTAACCCTCATAAGATAATGTGCTCATCAGTTACCTTATTCTCCTAAAGCACTGAAAATTAAATCTGAGAAGTTATAGTCAAGCTAACTGTTCATTAAAATCTCTTTCTTTGCCTACAGCACTGCAGCCTAAGTAAGCAATACAATGAAGCAATAGAGTGGTTCAGAACAACAGGAAGTCAATGATTAATGTAGACATATACACAAGCTAAATTTCCACCTGTTATCTCACACACTTTGAAGTAGCACCCCCATTTCCTCAGCTGAATTGCCAAAGGCAGGCCATATAATGAACCATCTGTACCATAACAGAGTCAATTGAGATGGGTTAATAATACCAAAGAAATCTTATTTTTACATTATACTGTCCCTTGTGCATTGTTTCGCTGAGTAATATTTTCAGTTGCATGATAAATTGAAGACATTAATGGGAACTTAACTTTTGTAAAATTTGAGCTTTTTAATGCTACTTTGATGTTCTCTATGGTAGATTATTTTTGCTGCTCCTATGCAACAGAAAGAAAAATTGACCCTCATGAACCAAACCACTGGGAAGCAAAGCCTGCAGGTATGTAGTATTAAGAGAAGAGACAAAAATCTTCTGCCAGTCTCTTACAATGTGACAGAACTATTCAATTATGCCTTTTCAAGGGTAAGCTGAAATGTAGATCTCACTGTGGTCCTTGGATGAGTCAGATTAATGGAACAACTAAAAAAGGATGGCCATTTTTAATGGAAGATAGGTGTGATTTCCTGCCTTTTTTCCTGCTGAAATGATAAAAGCATTCATCAGAGAAACTTTTACTCCTGAATAAATGCCATCAGACTTTTACAAAATCTAGTCAGCTGATACATTTTCTCACCAACCGTGTGAGATGTCAGCTCAAGTGAAATATTTTTAATGATTATTATGTGTTTCATGATTGCTTTTTCACTTATGACCAGAAATACTTTTCAGATCTTGCCGCACACTATAAATGGAAAAGACTGACACTTAGAAGTTCCATATTTTAATGAACTTCTTGAAAGATGGGAAAGTTATAGGGCTTCTATACCACCCTCAAATAAAATTTCTCTGTATCTTGAATTTTAAAGTGTTTTTTAAAAAACATATAGCAGTTTCCTCAGGGGCTAGACTGCTCAGGAGCAACTTTCCTTTTTCATAAAGCTTACAGATAGTGTGACTGAAGAGAACAAACCATATGCATAGCCAGTACTTCTCCTTAAACTTCAAAACACATGGAAACCAAGGAGGCTGCTGATGGCTGACATCAAGCCCACCTTTTCTTCTCCACAGTGATCTTTCTATGTACTTTGCACTGTGAGTGTCCTCATTTTGTGACTTAATCAACTAATATTTAATGAGCATTTACTGTATGCAGCACTGTGCAAAGCACAAGAATTAAAATGTTATTAACATACAATTTCACTCATGGACCATATAGTTTTATGGCAGACACAAAAAAAAGATGGCACCCACAATTTAATATGGCAAGTACTCAGGAAGGGAACAGAAAGATATGGCGGGACTACACAATCCAGAGTGTGTATGTGTTTGTGGTATGCTGAGGAGCATAGTGGCCAGCAAGGAAGATCACCAGAATAAATGCTCTCAAAATTTGGCTTACAAAGCTGAGTATAATTTAGATGAATAAAAGACAAGAATGAATGTGAAAACTTTAAAATAAAGGTACTATATTAGAGATAACATTCAAGGAGAAGGAAGATATTACATTCATTGTATGTCAGACACTTATTTAAAAACATTTAAAAACCACAATTTAACTCCTCTTTCACTACCACCTCATGGGGTAGGTACTTTTATTTTTAGAAAAATGAAAAAAAAGGTACAGAGGCCACACACCTTAATCAAGTCTGCACAGCTGTGTGGGGAGCTAAGTTTTCAAACGTAGACAATCTGGGCCTAGAAACTCCTACTCTGTATTGCCATACTATGCTCCACTGATTCTTGAGAGATAATGGACCACTGAAAGAGCACTACAAATTGTTCTAAAGGCAACAGCACAGTGTTTTTGCTTCTGTTTTTTTGGTGGTGGTGGTGGTGGTGGTGGTGGTGGAAGGGTGGTACCAGAAATAGTGTTCATTTTTATTGTCTAACGAAAGAGGCTGATAAGACTTGTATTTGAGTGAGTGACAGCCTGTGTTGCCATTCTGTTGACTATGTGGTCTACCTTTTCATCTTCAAGTAGCAAAGGAAAAGCTTCACTTCAGAGCATGATGTCAACAGAAGAGGAGATAGTGTAGGGCAGGGAAGGAGGGGAACTCAGCTTTATAGGAACTCTATACTTTCTACTCAATCATCATGTAAAACTAAAATGGCTCTTAAGACATTTATTAATTTTTCTTATTTAAAATATTAATTTTTTAATGATACAACAGAAAGAAAGAGGGGAAAGAGTACAGAAGGAAAAAATGGAAATAATGCTTTTGTAAATTTCAAGGGGGAGAGAGCTGAAGGGAGGGAAAGGGATTAGAGAAAAAAGAAAGATATATTATGTACAGGTACAAATTCCCTATGATGAGTGTGATTTTATATATATATATGCATATATATATAATGTACTAATAAAATTGATTTTTAATGAATTTTAAAATGATATGACACAGATTCAAAGAAAGGAAGGGAAAGATGAAATAAGAAAGAGAGAGGGAAGAAAAGAACAAGGGAGGAGGCCAGTTTTATCACCAGTAAAGGAATTTAATACAATAGAAGTCAGGTGAAAAAAAATTATGGAGGCAAATTTGAATTTCTTCAGGCAACGCTGAAAAGAAACACAAAGTAGGACACTAAATAAGGCACTTACACAAACTCTAGATAATTTGTTATACCCCCAAATGGTATTGCATGTACAATTTTAGCTCCTGTAAGAACTTTGTATTCGAGGCCGGGGATTTAGCTCAGTGGCATTAGTGCCTGCCTGGCAAGCACGAGGTCATGAGTTTGATACCCAGTACTGCAAAAAAAAAAAAAAACTTGTGTTCTATGTAGTACCATCATTTCCTTCCATATTTTGTGGTCATCTATTGTGGAAGTCAATGTGGAGAGTCCTCAAAAAAAGAGAAAAAAATCTAGAGGTTCCTTTCAACGTAGCTAGTCCCCTTCTTGGCATCTTCCCAAAAGAATTGAAAGCATCATGTCACTGTGATATTATGCATACCCATGTGTATAGTGGTACTGTTTGTAACAGCTAAATCTTGGAAACAGCTCAAATATCTATCAATCAACAAATGGATAAAGAAGACATGTGGTCAGATCAACATAATTTTGATACACAAGATATTTGTTACCACACTATACAGAGGCATCTTTATTCCCTTTAAATAATGACAGATGTTTTATTTGCCTTTTTTCCAAATTTCACTTATATTTGCCATACTCTAGAAGATGTCAAAAATAATAATTAAAAGAAGAGTGATAGTAGCCATCACAGAAAAGACACATTCTCCTACATCCTGACTAGAGCTATCTGCTAACTAAACAAGAAGAGTCTGACCTTACCTTTTTTTGCTTAAAATTTCACTTAAAACATAGCATGTCTACAAGCCCTCTGACCACAATAATATTTTACCAGATTCTTGGCAGCACATGTCAAAAAATTATAGAAGAAACAGAATAGAAACTCTTTAAATTTTCATTTCTGGAAAGAATTTGGTACATGCAAACCACAAACTTATATGCTCTTCCTCTAGAAAATTGATTTGTTCAAAGTCCAATCACCTACCTTGAAGTTCTCCGCTCCGACTATAGAGCTCTCTCCTTTGCTCTCTCAAATAGGCACTCATACTGATAGCATGGGAGGATGATTCAAATCTGCAGTGAAACACAGGGTAAATAAGTGGCTAGGGAGCAACAACACAGGTGGTATCTAGAGTTGCACTCCAAAAAGTGTTAAAATGGCCTTCTCTTGGTATGTGTGATACTCCCTGGTATTCCAAAATCTTGACATTTTGGGTTAACCATACAAGGCTAGAGACAGTTCCCCCAGACCTTGATTTATAGATGACATTTCTGGCTAACACTCCTTTATGACAGTATTTGTATCTTTTACTTAGTCTCCATTTCAACTGGTACAACTCTGAATTGCCTCAATTTGCCTTTGCTTTTACACCAGCATCATCCTTTGACAGGATTCCCACACACTCAGTACCAATAGCATCCTTTGGCCATTCTTATTTTTGTTATTTTCCAGCTTAAAACACATCAATGACTACTAACTGTCACCACAAACATATTAGCTCTTAAAGGGAGAATTCTTGCCTTTCTCACTCCCCCAGCTCAAACACTAGTATGGAGGCATTAATGGAAATAATGCTCAATAACAACATCAAAGCAAAGCATATTTGTTCTCTCCCTAAATGTCCTTAAAAACGCCATTTCCGAGTGGCTGCTAGTTTTTAAATCTGCCACCTACCCCTCATAAAATGCTCTTGAAAATACCAAGCGATCAAGTGTTCATTCACACCTAACTAGAAACTGTTTTTCAAAGGTCAGAAACATGAGAGACAAAACTCATGATAAAAATCAGTCACTAAAAACCAAAATAATAAACACAAAAATGAAAAAATAATTAGGTAAAATGATCAGATTCCATTTCAAACCTTAAGTTTTACAAAGGTAGGAAAATAGTCTGACAAAAGAAGGAATCCTTCTATAATTCTTGCCATTAATGAGTGAACAATGCAAAGTCAAAGAGCAGAAGTGACAAATGGGCAGCAACAAGGAAGGGGCATCACAATTTTCTTAATTATGTCTTCTTTATTCACTTGTTAACAAGGAAGATGAATAACCAAGATTGATGTCAGTCTGAAAGGGAAACACTTGCTTTACTTGATCTTCTCTTTGCACCCCACTAAGAACCAAGAGACACTACCAGCTGGTTAGAAAGCAAAGTATGCAGTATTTCAAAAGTGCCACCTGCCAGTCAAGTGCAGTAAAGAAGCTACTGACCTCTAAAAGGCATGCTGACAGCTATTGATCAGAGATGGCAAGGGAAAATAATAAATTCTTGAGCAAAGAATACAGAAATTCGCACTGTACAGTAAGAGAAATTTAAACACACTTAATTAACCTTGTCTGAGGGCAATTAAAGAGGGTAATAAAGTTCTTCACAGCAGTGATAAAAACAGACAACTCTCCAAAATCTTAATCCTTTAGGACATGATGTATTTTTGCTACTCAGAAACTCTTTTTACGTTGCAACAAGTCACAGATTGATATAATTTTCAGTAAAAGAGGCATTAGTGGTTATTCAGTCTCACCTCTTTATTTTATGGCTGAAGGTGTTGAGGCCTGGCAAACCAGGAAAGCTGCTCAAGATCTCACTGCTCATTAATAATAGAGCCAAGACTAGAAGCAGACAAATGTCTAATAACCACCTAATTCTAGGTCAGTAATGATAAATATGTAACAATTAAATAAGCCTATATTTTTATTCCCAACAATTAGTGTTTTCATCCAATATTACAACTTTAGAAGCACTGGCTAAATTTTTGAACATGTATATATGATCCAAGGTTGAAAGTTATTATGTTTGTTACCTAGATGTATCCCAAAAGCCCTATGCAATCTTAGGTGGGGCCTTTAGCAGGTGACGGCATCGTTGATGAGCATACACAACAATGGATTAGCCCATTGATGACCTTGTAGCTGCATGTCATATTAGAAGGTGAAACCTGGGTGGAGGTGGTAGGCTGTTGAGGGCATGGCCTGGAGGTTCTATGTTCTTCTTCCCTCCCTTGATTACTCTCTGCTTCCTGCTGCCATAATATAAATACCTTTGCTATGCTCCTCTGCCAAGCCACCTTAGAGCCAACTAACCAGGGAAGGAAACATCTACAAACTGAACTAAAATAAACATTTCCTCTTTTGGGTATCTCATGTCTCAACAATGAGAAGTTAAGACAAAGGTGATAGTTGAGCATAGAATCTAAAAACCCTTTACTTTCTGCAATAAACCTACACAGAATGATAAATTGGGCTGGAAGGTAGAGAGAGGGGGAAGAAAGGAGAGAGGAAGGAGAAAAAAGGAGAGGGAGGAAAGCGGGGAATGGGTGCACAGGTGGGCTGGCAGAAAAAATGGAGGGGTAGGAAAGGGAAAAGCAATGCCTGCCTAACTAAGCAGCTCTGAGACAGTTTTAGTTGCTTCTTAGTATTTGGCAAAGAAAGATTAATGAATTGTTAATTAAAAAAAGATACTTGAAGTGCCAGAGCCACTTGGGAAAAAATCTGACAGTGTCGTACAAAGTTAAGTACACACAATCCATCAACTGTGCTCCAAACATATTTACTCAAATGAGTTGAGAACATGTCCACATCCTGAGTACATGTCCAAAATGCTGTACATGAGTGTTTATTACAGGCTTTATTCTAATTGGGAAGATATCTTTCAACAGGTGAAATAGATAGGTATGCTATGGTATAGCTACACAAAGGAGCATTACTCAGCAATAAAAAGAAATATCTAACAAAAGCCCACAAAAAGAAGTGAGAGCAACAAATACAGCTAAGTGAATGAATCAAGTCTGAAAAGGTAACTTACTGCATGATTCTAAATATAGGATATTCTTCAAAGGGAAAAGTTATAAAGACAATAAATATATCAGTGGTTCCCAGCGATCAAGGAGGAGGATAGGAGAGGAAATAGGAAGCGCTATAAAAGATATAGCTGCATGTATGTTTAGATGTGTGGGATTGAGGACCATATTTCTAGGTTCTTGTTGGATTGCTGAACAGATCTGTTTGCAGTCTCACTGCTTTAGTGTCCACTTTGTGTGCTTTAATTCTGTAACTCGAATAACTATTTCTAAAAGAACAGTATGTAATATATCAACTAGTGATTTCTTACTGCTTACCTTCTTTTCTTGAAATTCTGTAATATTTCTACCTTTTTCCTGTTTTTTTTTTCCTCTTTCAATAAAAAAATATATAAAAAAAAAGAAGGAGGGTAGGGAAGACTACATGAAGCACTAAAGATATCTAGAGATTCATCATTCTGTATGGCACAGTGGACAGGTGACATTATGCATTGGCCAAAACCCCTTAGCACAACAAAAACAGTGAACTCTAACATAATTTATGGACTATGGTTAATAATGTTGTAGTAATATTGGTTTATCAATTTTAAAAAATGTATCATTAATGCAAAACACTAATAGGGAAAATCGAAGCATATAAGAGAATTCTATACTTCCTGCTTTACTTTAAACTTACAACTGCTCTTAAAATAAAGTCTATTAAATAAATTTTAAAAGATTAACAGAATCACATCCTATTTCTTTCTTTCAGAATAGAAATGACAAACATCTTGTGATTGCCATGGAAAGAACTGCTGATTTGTTGGGGATGATAAGGCAGAGAGACAAGAGCCAGATACTTTAATGTTGAATAAGAAAATCTTCACGCCCACCCTTATTTTATCAGATAACAACTTTCCCATATTAATAACTGGAAGGTTTTGTTACTTGCAGCCTAAAGTATTTTACCTGATATGACATCTACCCAATAAATAAACTGAGGAAGGAGGACTGTATTCTATAAACAGTAAATCTCCTATCCATTAAGCAATAAGATAAACTAACTTTGGATCTTTTTTAATTATTATGAATACTACCAATCCAAAGTAAAACAAATCTCAAAAGTTGTTATGATTTGTGTCTAGATGTCCCACCAAAGCCTCGTGTGACTGATCATAGGATTTTTTTCAGAGATGGCTGAATCTAGACTGTGCAGTGCCTAAATTAAGGGTGGATGACTGCTGGATCAATTCTAATCCCAGTCGACTGATACAATATAAAGGACAAAAAGAGGCTCATCTCTGCCTTTGCCCTTGTTGCTTTTGTTGCCTTGTGGACACCATAAACTGCTCTTGGCCAAGCCACTTACCTTGGAACCCACCAATTATGCACTGAAACCTCTACAAACTGTGAGCTAAATAAACCTTTCCCCTTTAACTTTGGATGTCAGGTATTTTATCCTAGCAATGAGAGAAAAGAACCTAAGACAAAGGTGAAACATTAAAATATAATAGAGCTTTAGCTACTGCAAAAGAATTCAAAGAACTAGAGTGATACTTCTTATATTTATAAATATAACTTTATACATATCTATTAAATCCTCAAAAGTATACACAGGTCTAAAGTTAGATTGCCAGAAATTAAATCTACTTTCACCACTTGTTAGCTATATGATCTTAGCCTTTCTTGCGACTCAATTTTTTATATGGATGATTTGATTAAAATAGCATACTTGGCTATAAAGTTATAATGAGCCAAAGAGATAATTCACAAAAATGGCAAAAATGTCAGCTAGTACACAGTGAATCAATAAATGTTAGCTTCTACTATTTCTGCTGAAATGCTATAAACCAAACTATGTTTAATTATGTTTCATACATGGGAAGCACTTAATCAATGTCTGTAAATAACCAATATTAACATTAATAAATATTAATTATTAGGTGTTACCCAAAGACACACAGCTTGAGCATATTGCCTGCTGAAGTTAATCAAGAGAGTAACTTTTTAAAAACTTTCAGATTATTCTTTAATTGAACATCAAATCATGTAAATACCAACAGTATGGAAGATACATTTATATAACTTCATTAACAAAGGTTACTTTTTAGTACTTGAGGATTAAAGTGGACATTATTTCTTTTGGTTTCAAATAAAATCCTCTGGAAATATTTAGAGTTTCATTTGTCTTAATTTTATATAAAATTCCCCAGAAACAAATTTTTAGGAATTTTTATTAGGAGTTTTAGATAGTCCAGTAACCATATTCTAAAATAGCTATTCAAAATTTGTTACATTAACTTACTCAAAAAAGTAAACAAAATTAACATATATATTTGCTATAAATTATTTCATATCAACTTCAGCTGGAGAAAGTAATGGCTGACAATAAAGCAGAAAATTATCCTACTTGGATCTAACACTTCTTGACACTGCTTCCTTAGCAGCAGAATAATACTTACTTGAAAAGAGAATTTTTTGGCCTTTGAGGTTTCTTTTTGGCAAAAAATGCTGCAAACTCTCTTCCAGTGCTAGCATAGCTGAGTTGAGCTGATGGTTCTGAAGCTGTACGAGTATTTTTCATGTCCAAATATTCAGTCAACAGCATCTGTGCAAGCAGATAAACAGCTTACTTTACACACCTGTAATGTGATGTCTACACATCTAATTCTAAAAACCTCATTTCTCACATTCAGAAATATAATAATCAGGCTATTCATTTTTTTATCTGGAGATCTGAAGCAAGACTCATTATACCCAGAAAGCTGTCTACTTGTTACCTGCTCAGAGCCAACAGTGTGGTAGGCATTGATATATGAGGATAAAGGATATATTCTTATTTAACATCCACTGTGTTAACTCAGTAACATGCTGAGTTAATATCTTTAATTATAATCCTCATTACTCCAAACTACATTGGCCTTCGCAACCAAGCCCTAATATTTACTTTGGGCTCACTATGCTGCAGGTGAGGTGCTAAACTATGTAGATATACTATTTGCTTAAAGCATAAAATTTTATCAAGGAAGTTCTCAGGCTGTAGCATAAAGAAATGGGACTCAAAGATGTTCAAGAGCTACAATCCGTGGAGGGCTGATTCCAAAGATGATACTCTCACCCCTCACTCTAGCAGCACAATGTGTAAGCACTCTATCAA
The DNA here is from genome assembly GCA_004027455.1 of Hydrochoerus hydrochaeris. Taxonomy (NCBI): domain Eukaryota; kingdom Metazoa; phylum Chordata; class Mammalia; order Rodentia; family Hydrochaeridae; genus Hydrochoerus; species Hydrochoerus hydrochaeris. Next base: position 346,007 of record PVLA01001285.1, on the reverse strand, counting down.
ACTTCTTTAAAAGAGAGAGGCTAAAAGAAGCTCACAAGTCATAACCTGCAAACTTTCCAGGAAAACTTCCATCTTGAAATGAAAAGAAAAGCAGCTATTTTTCTGATCAACTACTGCATATAGATCCTACTTATAAAATCAATTCATGTTAGACCTAGAGAGGTTGGGAACTGACCTTGAATCAGCTACTCTACCATTTCTAAAACAGCAGTGTAAAGAGTTCCCATTGCTACAGAAGAAAATTATAGATCTACAACAGAAATCATCAGAATTCCAAAGAATATATAGTGGGGATTAAAACATATCAAATCATTTCTTTGATCACTTACACATTAAAATAATAGGCCAGGATTTCATCCATGTTTAATGGTCTCCAAAATCTATTCTCTTAACCACAAAACTCTATTCACACTAGGAGCATTCAAATACAGTAGAGCTAAAAGAGTACACATTTGAAGGACTAAAACTACTGTGATGTCATGAACATTAACCAAGACTGCAAGAGAACACATTAAGTACAGAAAATAAATTTAGCTTGTGATATACCACTTTGTAAAGAATACAAATAATTATTAATGTTTACTCTGAAATACATAATATGAAAAGGTACAATGTTTGTGAGATTTCCATACTTCATAAGTTAACTTGCATTAGGACTGCTAAGTGTATGTTTCCAAACTCATTAAAAGTTATCAGTGCTTTGAAGGACATATATGCTTGAATATCTATAATCTATCCCTTAGTAGCTTTTAGAAAGGCTTCACTAAAGTATAATTCATGTACTATAAAATTCATCCAATACAGTGTAGAGTTTGATTTTTAAGTAAATACACATAGTATATTGTTGGGGTCTGTGCTTAGACCCCAACCCCCCAAAAAAGTGCATGGCAAAGGCTTAAAGGAATAAGACAAGAAACATGGCCTTTAGAGATGCAGTAGGAGTGAAATCCTCAGTAGAGCTCCTAACTCTGCTAGCCTGCCGGCCAAGTGACACTATACAGCCTGTATTTAATCAGAACAAGCAAGGAGTTGAGTGGACAATAGAGGAAACCTGACAGGATCTTGGGAGGTGTTCAAGGACCCTTCAGAGCAACAGATGATGCTAATTAAGGAAAACTATCCAGGAAGTCTCTAGGTGGCCTCAGCTGAGGCCTATCTTGCCCCCTGTGGCGTCTCCTCATTCTAAGTTCAATCATGCCCAGGCCACACCACAGCCCTGCACGTGTATTCAGCTTCAACGCTCTCCAACAGTATATAATCATCATCATAATCATTTCAGAATACATACATTATGATGCTAGCTACAAGTTTTTCATAGATGCCTTTTACCAGATTCAAAAGTTCCTTCTTTTTTTAACCATCAATGGAGGGCAAATGCTTTGCTGAATCTATTAAGATGATTCCATAGGTTTGGTCCTTTATTCTATTATAGTATATTACATTAACTGATTTCTTTTAACAAATCCCAACTAATCATCGTATATAATGTAGTTAAAATACTGACAGATTCAATTTGCTAATATTCTGCTCAAGATAATTATATCTATATTCATGAGAAATAATGTTTTATACTTTCCTGTGATATATTTGGCAGTTAGGATAATACCGACCTTAATAGTGTTAGTAAAGGTTCCCTCATCAATATTTTCTGAAAGAATTTGTGAAAACTGCGCTGGGGATTTAGCTCAGCAGCATAAGCATCTTCCTGGCAAGTGCAACGTCATGAGTTTAAAAAGAATTTGCGAAAACAAATCCAACAAATCAGTCTGGAGGAGCAAACTTCACCACTACCTCTCTTCAAAGTAGAAAAGGAAATATAGGCTTCTTGATATCTCTGTGTGTGTGTCTCTCTCTCTCACTTTCTCCTTCCTGTTCCTCCTTGAAGCCATTATCATTTTTCTGATCACCCAGATTTTTTGTGTGTTTAAGTACTAAGATTGAACCAAGGGGCTTGTGCATGCTAAGCAAGTGCTACACTACTGAGGAACTCCCCCAGTCCCAGGATCAAAACTTGTAATTAGCTGTGACTCTCTCCAAATTACTCACAAGCCCTATAGTTTTAATACTATATTTACTTCATGAACATTTCCTTTTCTAAATATTTTCATTCCTATATTGATCCTTTAATATCAGATCCTCATCCTTCACATAGATTATAACACAGTCTTTCAAATAATCATCCTACCTTATACTTATGTCATTCTACACCATAACATATTACTAGATTAGGCTCAGTATAATCATTTCTTTGATCAACCCTCAATCAACCTTGGTAAGATAAATTTCTGTTAGTTCTTTTTACATCATTACCAAGTAACAAAACTAGATTTTGTCTGATCCCCTTAAAAACTCTCAGTTATTTGTCAAGTAAGAATTTCTTTTTTTTGCAGGGAGGGGATCCTTCTTGTCTATAACTACTGCTTCCATCTGTCAAACATAAATAATATGATCAAGAAAATTATGATGCTAAGTAAAATTTAACTGATTTTAATTAACCATGTTAGTTCTAGCCAAATGCATCAGTGTCCAAATGCATGAAGAAGATGGCACCTCATGCATGAAGAAACAGACATAGATGCTATACCTCTGAAGTTTTGGTTTTCTGTTGGAGGTGTTATTTCTGTCTTCTTGTTTTAAAAGTTCTTTTGCAGTGGTCTTTATATGTCAATTCTTCTTAGTCTTACTACTGAGTAGCTACCTCTATTTTCCCAGTAGATATCAGTATGTAACATGCTGTAGGTAAGATAATTCATTCTTACTCTATTTTCTAGTTGGAGGTCAATACCTCACCAGTAGACTTATGACCAAACTGAGGCTATCAGGCAACAAGGGAAAATATCTCCATAAAATGCTAGCTGGCCTTTTTTACTGTTTCTGTCAGATATTAATAATTTATATTCACATACAGCAGACATGGGATACGTAGATGCTTTGGATTAATCTCCTGATTCCCATACATATGCATATACTTGTTCATATCTATACATACACACACACACACACACACACACACAGATGAAGGAATACACATGAAAAAGAATATTGTGTAAAAAGTCATGATTCCTGTCTTCCAGAAAATTATCATTTTTATTAACTGTCAACTATGCTATCTCACTCGAATTGAAACATATACCTGTTTGGATTGCTCAAGGATTTTATCTTATAGCTATTTGCCTTCTCTCCTGCCTTTTAGTTTAACCCATGTCTTCTCTTTGTATCTCTGTGACATCTAACACATCTTAAAGTGGGTATTCTTTAGTAGGTTACCTAAACTGAAAGTAAGATGATCTAAAGGGTAGCTATTTATTGATGTTCCACAGCCACAGATGAGCTCCTCACAGTGTAACTACAACACCCATAATGAAACTTCAGGCCTTTTGAAGTACATTAATTTACTCATATTACAGGAATACTACTTATTAAATTTCTGCTTCAATGAGATAAGTGCTACTCTAGTGACCTGAAAGAGTTAATGTATCTTGTAAAAGATGAAAATTACTCTCAAGAGAGAGATTTATTCAATTAAGTAGTTAAGGTGCAGCATTTTCAATTAATAGTTCAGTTACTAAAGACCCTTTCATATTGGTTATCAGCAAAATGTGAATATTGACACACAAAAATATTTGCTTATAATTCATTCAAAATGAAATTTTTAGAAATAGCAAAGGAAAATCTGATTCACTTAGGATTTATTCTGTACCTACAGAGTAATACAAACTATGTTAAGTGTCTTTCCATTGGGATTTAACGAGTATGTTGTAAAAACTAGGGGAGGAGAGTTTTGAAGGCACCATGCATAGAAAAATATAAATGGTTCCTTTCTTTAAGGTGTCCATAAAGAAAAACACATGAATTCACCAGGATCAGGCTCTTTCAAGATCTAGTTAAATTAATAAAATATTTCTTCTGAATTTTATACATATATATATGCTATCCCTAAATATTATATTATTCCTAAATATTATATATTATTCCTGAATATTATATATATTATTCCTAAAGAGAATGACTTTCTCACGTCCTGAAACCCTAGGCTTCCTTCGAGGACTAGTTAGCTCCTATCTCATCTGCAAAACCTTCTTTGAGAGATCATTTTATCTAAAATCATTCAAATTCTTACAGGACCCACAGATCCAAAATTGGTAATTAATCAAACACAACTGGAAGTTTTACTTCCCCATATTTATCTCTTTTTTAAAAGAGAATAAAAATTAAAAATAAAAATGATACAGAATTTCAAAATAATATGACAGGAAATATTTTTATTGCATACCGTTGTCTTCAAAATAGCTGCTCAGATTACCAGATATAGGCACACAAAATTGATTTTAAAAAATATAAGCACTAACTGTTCCTTCCAATGAACTAACAGAATGAATAGTACAATTATTTTAGCTTTCTTGTGTCTGTGTGTGTATGACCATTATTGACCACTATTTTCAATCAAACAAATATCCTATAAAAAAAATCTTCATCACTATAGAAGTACTTACTAGCATTCAATTCTAGGCTATGTTAACCCCTGAATCCACAAGCAAAATTCTTTCTATAACACAAGCAAAATTCTTTTGTGTGAAAGTAATGATGTATATCCCTTGAGCAAAATATTAAATTACTTTTTAAAAGAAAATACTACTTATCCACCATTTGGTTAAAGGAATATATATATATATATATATATATATATATATAATCAGTTTTACTGAAGAAAAAAATCACATTTATACTAGGTCTGTGATTAATACAGATCATTTTACAAAATGCTATATGTTAATTCAAAATGTAGCATTAAATTATTTTATTTACTGCAGTTGAGATTAGTCTACAATTTAAAAGATTAATAAAATGAACTGCACTGCTGGATTAAATAAGTTTATAGTAAATATAGAAACATTAGATTCCAAAAATAGACAAGTACTTCACTGATAGTTCTGTCATAAAATTTAATTTTTCTAGCTTGGTTTTCCTATTTAACTATTTTTTCTGACTATTTCTGCATTTTATTTGACCTTTTATTTAAAAGCAATCTATGCTGTTAAATTTTTCATAGTATAGAAATAATATAAAGACTCAAGTATTATTTAACAGTATGGTTATGTGATGTATTTTATTGATTTATCTCTGTTAATACTTTCGTTGATTATTCTCACCAACTCTACAAATACTAATGAGCAGTGTCCTGGATACATGACGTACCTAAAGAGACCCATTATATGCATCAGAGAACAGAAGCTAAATTCTATCATAAAGTAGGGTGTGAGGTGTTCTCTGATTGGCACCATATTATCCAATTATATCCCTTCAGCTTTTAGTTATTTGCCCTCCATTATAGTTTAGATTTAGTATGTTCCCACCAAAGTATTGTGTGTTTAGAACCAGAGTTTTAGGAGGATCATGGATTTGCTAACTTTGATAAGTTCACAGTTAAATGTCCTGTTAGGAAGTGGGATGTGGCTGGAGGAGGTGGGTGACTGGAGGCATATCCTGGTCCCAGCCACTTCCCTGTCGTTTAGATGCCAAAAATTGGTCAGTTTTTTCCCTGCCAAGCTGTTTCTACATTAAGCCTGCTATCTATCAACTGAAACCATGAGCAAAAATAAACCTTTTCTCCTTTGATACGTAGATGTTAGGAATTTTGTCCCAGCCACGGAAAAGCTGACTAATATACCTCCCATCTCCTATATATAACCAAATATCTCAATTTGTAAATTATATTACATATTCTGCTCCAATAAATACAGTTCACCCTCTGCCCCTATGACCCAAGGGCAACGGATGAATAGCTGAAATGCCCAAGTCTTTGCAAAATAGTAGTTGTGTACATGAATTACTTCTATTAACTATACTTCAATTTTTAATTCTCAAAAAAGGCTAACATAGCCAGCAGAAAGATGGTATAAGTTCAGTGAAGTAGGATGATTAATATGATTCCACATGACATGAGAGTGAATGTTTGTAAACATGATTTGAGAATAGCAAGGGGGAGGGAGGATTTTTGCTTAAGTCTTACATAGGAAAACTGCCACAGATCCACCTAATTATCCTTGGCACTATTCTACCACTCAGTAATAAGCTCATACCATAAAGCAAGTCATAGAAAAAGAAAAAGACAGCATGCTATTTAAATACCACTCATGTTAATGCAGAAGCAATACAGTACAATTCATGTAACTCATGTTCTCTGCTAATTGCTTAAGACATCCTGCTATACAGAAGACAGCAATAGTAGCCAGGTCCTAGTCTTCTTTAAATGCCAACTCTTAATAACAAAATCCAAAAAGGTCTTAATTGCATTTACCAGGAGCTCATGAACTTAATCAGATTTCCATGTAAATGGAGTGACAATTAAAGGTTAAGTACAGGTTTCTGAAATTTCAGAAGTTGAGAATATATTGCCCTTCACAGGGGAAAAAAACTCAGCCTTGACAGGAACTAAACACCTTAATTAAACATGCAGAAGTGCCATGCTTGTTTTTATGTGAAGTTCCATTTCCAAATGTCAAAGTTAATCATGCACTTGACTAAAAATGTGCAACATTCTCTCTGCCAAAGAAATGCATTAGTATTCTTTTCTGACAAGACATCCCAAAAATTTCTGTGGTGTCCCCATACCTAATGCCTGCCTATGATACAAAAACTTGAGAATCACAGTGGATTGCTTTTTACAAAAAGATCTTAATTATTCTCCATCAAAGACGTAATCTAAAGTCACAAGTTTCTAATCAATTCTGTTTCATATTTATGTGGCTCAGGAGATACGTGAGGTGCTTCTTCCATAAATTTGCTGCACCTGTGTCCCTAGAGTGACATGTTGACAGATGAACATGACATCTTCTCAAACTCCAGTAAAAATTTATGATTCCTTAAAAGAATATATTTGATCAATTATAGTGTCATCACAGTTGAAAGCAAAATCATGTCTTTGGAGTGCACTTCAGAAAACGTGTGAGGGCTGGTTTCTGCAGTGTAATAAATGGCAACCCTAAGCCCCAGAGTCAAGTCTTCATTCCAGCTCTAACACTCAACCTCAGATTCTCCAGCTTCAGAGGAGCTAGGGAAAACAACCACTGAGTGCAGTAATGAATGAAATGAAGAGCTGTGTAGTGCTCTAGACAAAATAACTACGGGACTCAAAATCAGAAAATATTTGCAGTGTACTATCTAGCTAAATAAAAGTAAATAATTATGCATTAATCCAAGTACACATTCATGAAAAATAATCCCGTTTGAAGCCCTACTTTTTATTTGATTTTACTCTTAATTCTCTCTTCTTCCTCTTAAAATTCTGGGAAAATTCAGTGTTTATTCAATACAAAATATCTAGAGCACACCTTTTAAAAAATGGATTAACTGTATTATGATGATTAAATTCAGCCATAGAACAAACCAAGAGGCTTGAGTTTTTTTTAAAAAATCCACAAGTAATACAGTATAGTGAATGTTCAATCAAGGAGAATAAAAGGGGGAAGCAGATGAAAGAAGTTTTAATAATTATTTTCAGAATATGCCTATGCTAAATTATAAGATCATTTTAGCATTGTCCATGGCTGTCTCTCAATGGGATGTGCCAGCTCTAAAGAAGAAGAGTTCAAGCTTCCTATGTTGCTATATGTCTGAAATCACAGCACCCTGGGAGGCTGAAGCTAGAGGATCCCAAGTTTGAGCCCAGGCTGAGCAACATAGCAATTTGGGGAAACACCTGTCTTGTTTTAAAAAAGGGAAGAGAGCAAGGTGCTGGGTATGTAGCTCAATACAAAAAACTACATCTGGGTTCAATCAAACCCTAGTGCTGAAGGGAGTTAGAAGGTAGGAAGGGCTTCCCCTCTTCCAGAGAACTGCTTTTGGGGATTTTATATTTTATTCAATTCCACAAGTATCAATAAAGCTTTGCCAATAATCTGATTGAGAAAATGAGCCCAATCAGTATGATAAGCTCTAAACTGTAGAAAGACAAGTGTTCTAAGCTAACACATTTGGCTCTAGCTGGAGTCCTCTGGGTAACAACGGCATTATAATAACATTGTTGAGCAGGAATTATATTAGTTTGCAAGACAGAATTTGTTAGTAATTTTCCTTTGTGTTCCCCAAAGAGGTTTTCACTGAGTCTTTGTGTACATGTGTGCATTCAATCAATACAAACTGAATAAATGTTTCTTCTGGAATGAAACCCATAAGCCCAGTCTCATTTAGTACACTGTTCTCCAAAAGTAGGTTTACCTAACAAGATAGACAATCAGGACAAGGCCTTAACAAGAACACAATGCCAAATTCTTAGCAATTGGTCTTTAGAAACAACCTCTTATAAATCACTACCACAGTATCTACCAAGAACAATAATCACACTGTCCTGTTGGATGTCTCACAAAATCAAACTCATTCCACCATCTGTGTCTTTTTCATAGAGTTCTACTAATTTGAAAAGCCACCTCATTTCCCTCAGCTAAATCAAATTTAGCTCCTTTTCATGATCCAACACAAATATCAACCTTCTGCTAATCTACCTGTTCATTCAGCAACCATGGATTGAATGCAAAGACCCATAACATGTACTGTACATACACAGGTGAATAAAGAGCTCTCATTGCTCTTTACTATTCTTCTATTCCTTTAGGCTCTAACATTTAGTTTCTCTGTTGGTTTACACAAATAATTCTGCAAAAAAGAGTAAATCTTAAAAATACAATAAACATCACAGAAAAAGTATACACTCAAAAGTATCACCAAACCAGTAACTCCTAAATTGGTCCTTATCACTGGTTATTCATATTCTATGGTCTATTCTGTTAATTTGCTCTATTAGTTTAAACTATTTGAATATTTTCTCTGAGCTGAGATCTAAGCTGAACACCTTCAATTGTCAGTTAAGTGTCAGATGGAGTTGAATTCATTCTCCAAAACTACAGTGTCCTTGTCGTGTGATACCTGATACTCTATAGCCTAGTCTTAAAACACTGTGAACCTGGGAAGGCACTACCAGCACCATTCAGAAAAAATAGTGGCATTCCACTCAAGAGTCTCCTACATTGCCTCTTATATCAATCATTCATTCAACAATACAGAATCCAATGTACTATAACTACCCAGTTTACAACAGTAGCTTCATGAAGTGCTTCTCCCACTTAAACATTATTTGACTATATGATCACATAAGTGTAAATTATAATGGTGTATTCCACAAAAGCAACAGAGTTTATCAGTCCTGGCAGTGGCATTCTTTCACATATGAAGCTATAATAATTACTGCCTATATTACTGGCCTAAGTGCAGCCATTCTTTCATCTGAAACCACAACCCAAACATTTACTAGTCACATGTTGGCCTTTCTAGAATTTAATGATCCATATAAATACAGTGATTCTTAATTCAGTTATCAGAATATAAAAAAAGAAATTAGAACCACAAATGACAAGGAGTGATTTCTGGGAAGAAGTGGCTTTCATTTCCTTAGCATTTTACTTTCAACTGATTTATCTTTAAATGTATTTATCTTTAAACACCAGTTTGACACAAGGACGGTCTGTGTTAGCACAAGATGGCATGAAACAGATCTTTCATGTAATTTTTTACAATTTACATTCTCAGAGGTTAACTCTATCATAATCAATAATTCTCAAATTAGTGCTGGGACTGTAGCTAACAGCCTCTGCCCCGTAGTTAAGAGGCACTGGTGTTATTCCTCATTACCACATAGGTACACATACACACACTCACACACACACAGACACACACACGCATGCACGCATACATGCACATCACACACAGAAAACAACTGTTACCAGAGAGTAAAATGAAATGTTCTCATTAACAATATAAGACAATTTAATTTTTAAAATAATAATTCTCAAATTAATAAATAACATAGGTTTATGATTTGGAAGAAGATGGACAAGGTAGAGCTGTACTGTTTGTGTTGCATAAAATTGTTACTTTTATTATCTAAAATATCACTAGGACCACTAGTAAGTCATTTAGTTTTTAAGTCAAAATAGCAGTACTGTGAAACACATAAATGGACTTCCAATTATACATGCAGTTTTAAGCTATAGTCAGCACTTAACTACTTGCACCACTACAAGATTGCAAGACTATAAGACTTGCACTCACAAGACTACAGCTTTATCCACTCATATCAGTTCATTTCTATAATCAAATTTTCAAATTCTTAAGTTCTGGAACATCTTCAAAGAAGCCTAGAACACATTATAGTAAAAAGGTTCTACAAGTAACAAATTTAGAAAATAAATGCCTTTTTTTCTTGTCAGCCATGATATTTTTAACTGGAAATCACTGATACGAATCTGGGTGGTGGTATTCTTGAGGTCTGTCACATTACTTGAAAGTTGATGAGAAAATAATAATCACATACTGCCATCTTAGAAATATGCTCTATTCTTAGCAGTGAAGGAACTGTACATTTCATAATATTTAGCCTGACCAAAAAACAAACATATAAACAAAGCAACTCCTCCAAAGAAATGAAAAATCATGTTAAGGAATCCACAATAGTAAGTGTTAAAAATTCACAATAATAAGGTTATTTAAGTAAGGAAGAAATTTCCTGTTAGAAATAAATTAAGAACATTTTCTAACCTACTGGAAACTTAATATTTAGAATGCTTCTAGTCATCATGTGTGAATAAGGGTAAAAATGTAATGGTAGCCTTTCTCTAGTTCTCTTTTAAGGCTGACATTTAAAAGAAGCCAGAATCACAGAATTCAGAATTTAATCATGTCTTAAAGTGCCAATGCTGTTAAAATACTACAGTGATCTCAACTAGGAAGAATCTAAGAACAAGTCCTATGCCCTACACCAGCCAAGTGGTAAACTTATGGCATGTGTGCTACATAGGGCTGTTTGTTATCACTAAGTTCTAAGAGGTTCACCATATACTTCATGATCCTCTATTAACTACAAGTAGCTCAATCCTAATCATCCTGATTTCAAAATAAAGATATGCATTTAATATATAATGTATAACTCTTTAATTGTGTAAGAATTCTATATGATGAACCAGGTGTAGTGGTGCATGCCTGTAATCTCAGAACTTAGAAGGCTGAGGCAAGAGGACTGCTCTAAGTTCAAGGCCAGCCTGAACCATATAGTGAAACCCTGACTCAAAAGAATTATATACAATGAAGAAAATTTTTTTCCAGCAAAGAATATACTATTTCCTAAAAGAGAAGAAATTATTCAAAAGGTGATTCTTTTACGATAAAGAATCCTCTTTAATATATGATTAAAAGGTTGTTCACATCCAATTACAATTAGTTTTTGTTAGAAAAATTTTATTAGATACAAAAGGAAAAAAATTAGTCATTAAGAAAATTCTCTAGATGCCTTATAAGTAAGATCAATCATTAATTTTAGAAAAATGACTCTCTGATTAAGTAAAACGAAACATTTGAAATTTTCAATACAGAGGCTGAGTAAAACAGCAAGTTGTAGGCCAGCCTGGACAACTTAACAATTTAACAAGACCCTGTCTGAAAATAAAATATGAAAGGGCTGGAAATGTAGCTCAGTAAGAAGGCCTAGATTCAATCCCCAGTACATCACAGGAACAAATGCATACACACACACACACACACACACACACACACACACACACACACATGTACCGATATAGATAATCTCTGTAATATTATCCAAGTACAAATATAAAGAGAAAAATGCAATAAAAATTTGCTTTGAAATCTTAATATCACTATAAAGCAATACAATCTTCACCTACAAATAAGCATTAAGTGTATCCATTATCTCCAGGAATTTTTTATTATGGAACTTTCTATAACACAGTATTGCATATACAATCTGGTCAACCAATATTAAAATCACTTAGTTTTACTATAGCAAGAAGAAATGTATTTCTGCTTTTATATGAAATGATTTTTAAAAACTTGCTATAGTATTTATAACTCACAGTGATTTTTATATTCTCACAATCTACTACAGATTTTTCGTAGTGATTTATATTAGTCTCTTTTAAAGTCTCATTCATATTTATGGTTAATTCTTCTCCTAGAAAAGGTAACAATCCTTTCTATGTATATATGTCCTGATAAACTTGCAGACTGACAGAAGGTGGACACAGGCAGTCTTTACATAATGGAAAAGAGACTGATGAACAAGCTGGTGATGCCATTATAAGGTACTTTTCACATGGAAAAAAAATATAAATGGACCACAGAATTGAATTAACCTCACATGGTAGAATTTTAAGCAGACTTATATTTCAAACGTCCACATACTCACAGTGAACACAGAGGTTAGTGGTTCACATATGCAACATTTTGTCGGCTATTCTGTCATTATTACTAAGAACCATGTACCATTTCCACAGGGTACATGTGTTAGACTGTCAGCTGCTGTCAACAAGCCATAATGGTGGAGAATCAAAACAATTCAGTCAAAAATAACTTAAAGTTATTACCTAGACTCAATGAGCACTAGTGAATGTGGACATAAGAATTTCTAGACACACAGAGAGCTGATGGTTGGTGGGGTATGAAGACGGCAGAAGGTGTTAAGGGCATATGACCCTTGACCTTTCAGAAAACTAGGCTGTGTCAATGTTCTAATCTGGGTTCTGCCTCTTTCCTCAAACCCTTTATACTTCTCATTACCCACATAGGACATTTTCCTATATCTCGTGGACTCTAAGGTACAGGTTTTCTTACATTTTAACAAATCTGAAAAAGATATGTATCTTATGACAGATGTATCAATTGAAGGTAATTTAACTTTTCTTTTTCCCTAATCTTACTACTTCATAAGTATCTTAAAATCACGGAAATGAGATATTTGTTAATACTGCTACTATTAAGACTATAAGTTTTGTTCCATTTCTCTTGTCTCAGCTTTCATTTGTTGTTTTATCTTCTGTGGCTTTCTACAGTTCTTTCACATAAGTATCTGGGTGGCTTAACAAATCACAATGCATCAGGTTAATTATTAGAGTCTTATTTCTTCCTCCATGAATAGGACAAAAAGCTTTAAAAGGTGAAAGCAATAACAAACAGGTAACAGCAATGAGAATATAGTTAACACTACTGAACTGCAGTTCAGCCCTTTAAAATGGTTCAGATGATAAATTTTATGTTTTTTTTACTACAATTATTTTTTTTTCTTTTAAACCATAAGTACCTGCTATCTGTAATTATCCTGACATGCAGCTGTCTTTTTTCACTCAAAATTACTGACCTCTTTCTATTCATCAGTTAGCTGTGGGCTGAGCAGATCTACCCTACTAACACACTAAAAATCAGCACCATGTCAGAGACATTATTAAAGAAATATCTGAATCAGAGGTCCAGTTCATCATCTTCCTAGGAGAGCAGTTCAGTTATGGTAAGATACCAGCTCTAAATAAACCCTTGTAACTGTTTATCTGGCTCAAAGTGTTTAAATCATGCTTGAGGATGGAGAAAAAAATTATACAAACAGAAAGCTGAAAATTTTAAAATATCAAATGAATGAAAGGAAAACAATCGTCCAGGAATACAATAGAAAATTTTCTCCTACATTAATAAAAAAAATCTTAGTAATTAATAAATATTTGCATAGGTCTATGTCAAATATATACATTTAAAAGTACCACTTAGAGCTAAAGAAAATAACATTAAAAGGCATCGCCTAAAATAGGCAAGTCAATAGGCAATCCACATGTAGAAATGAGATGAGTTAAAATGTCAAGATGGTATTTATCAAGTCATACCCCACACAATTTCTCCCACGTTCCCATTTAAAATATCTATGAATGCAAAAAGCAACTCACGAATGCTAGAAATCTGGACCCACAGAAAACTGCTGCCAGAATCTCTCAGAAACTACCCTAAATATAAGGTTGATGCAACAGAGTTAAACTTAAACTTAATGGTTTAACTGTGTCGCACCAATGAAGAGAGTAACCTGCTTACTTGAAAGTGTGTATAATAACCCCTTCACACTCTCACACTGTCTGTACTCTGCAAAGCAAACAAAATGAAGCAACCATTCAGTATTGCGTTGAAGTAAAAGGAAACTACTTCTCACCACCTCACTCAAATACTGCTTAGAAATAGCACTTCAAATTAAACGATATTTGGTTTAAAAAAAAAAAGAAAAGAAAAGAGGAATGACATTGGAGCTATGACAAATAGACTCATCTTTCACAAAATATAATCTATAAAGATAAATATTATCATGGGAAATAATTTTGTAACATTTTCTTACTGTATATCATTTAAAACAAGTAAGGAAGCAATTTGAGGATTCCATCTCAAGAAAATAGGTTTGTATTATATGAACACTAAGAACCAAGTTGGCAAATGTACACATGAAATTGATTTCTAAAGCTTAGGAAATGATTTAACAACAAAATATTTCAATAACAGACTAAAGGGCACTCTTCATTCCCATAGTCAGTAATAATAGGTTTAGATGCATTTCCTAAACCTATTTAAGAATAAGTAAACAAGAACAATATGTAAGAAAAGGGAGGAAAACATAAATTTCAAGAAATTAGAGATAAAAAATTTTCAATGAATCCTGACATCCTTAGTAGTATATAAGAAGACATGCCTCTTACCATTCTAAATAAAACCATTAAAGGGAAAACAGGCTAAAAGCTGAAAGCAGCAGGGTATGGCAAACAAGGAATAAAGGAAAGTTAAAAACTATAAGAATAATAAAAATGCTATAACAAAGGAGAAAGTCACAATAAAAACATTAGGTTACTATTACTGATATTCTATACAAAAAAAGGTACAAAAAAACAAACTTCAAAGTACAAATTTAAATGTGAAAGCAACAAAAAAAAGATTGAAAAAGCTGGAAACAAATGATATACAGGAAGATTTGAGGAAGAGATTCAACCCAAGATACACAGAAACATGTTTTAAAAACAGATATTTGTACATTCATACATATATATACACTGAAATATATTTTCTTGCTTGCACAGAAAAATGCCATCATAAAGCAAATGAAGTTAGCATGTGGTGGGGCAGGGGAGTGAAATCACCTATTTCAATGGAAATTATCTGTAATACAACACCCTGCATCAAGAAAAAAAGAGAATGAAGAAATTGTGAAAAAAAAAAAAAAAACACAGGGTAACTGTATAATGTCCGTAGGGCTAAATGATATAAAACTACAGAACAATGTCTACAGATTTTTAAAGAAAAAAGGTGTGCAAAAAATTTTCACACATTTAAGAAAGTTCAGAAAGGATAACCTGACAGTCAAAAAAAAAAAAATGAAGAGTTCAAAACCAGTCTTTTAGAGGGTAAAACTATAGCAACAAATTCACACCTAGGCAATGCTCTCTCTGAAGTCTCTAGGAAATGACCCTTTCGTGCCTCTCCTAGCTTCTAGTGTCTGGCAGCAACACTTAGCACTCGACAGCTTACAGAAGAAGTATCATATTAATTTCTGACTCCATTGTCAAATAGCATTCCTCCCATTGTCATATGGCATTCTGTCTCTGTAACCAAATTTCCATCTTCTTATAAGGGCAGTAGTCACTAGATCAGGGTTCAACTCATTCCATTATAACCCAATGAGTACTCCAGTAGCATTTAATCTGATTACAACTGCAAAGTCCCTGTTGCTAAGTAACACTATGTATTACAAATACATAGTATTAAAGGATAGGATGTGAACATTACCTTTTGGGATGACACAATTCCACTCACATGAGGAGAAAAAATAGTTTTAAGACATGTTCTAGGCTAACAAAGTTGAGTAGAAATTAGAATTTAAAGGATAAGACAGTCATGATATAAAAGATCACTGTGTTTTCCCAGGCACAATATCAGTAATCCAATTGGACTGCAGGTATTGAGGCACACAGTGGAATCCAAGGGCAAAGTGAGGTCAGAAATGCTTTCCTAAACTGTGCCTTTTCTGCTCTGCCCTTCACCCATGAGCCATATGTTGATCCACAGTCAAAACAGTATTCAGTTGGACATTTAAGACAATAGCAATGATATTCTTTCCACCATTTATGAAGAGAGTTCAATTAATTTAAACTGGGACAAGCATCCAGTGGAAATACTAAATACAAGTGCATTTTTCTCTCTAAATGAGCTGTATAGAGCAATATAATAACCTTGTATTTATTTGCTTAGGAACGTGAATAGTTTTTCACATCTTTGAAACACATACTGAACAACCTAAATCATTAGATTTTTATTAGTTTTTATCTCATCTAGGTTCTATGACTATATTAGGTATGCTTAAAGTCAATTAGAATATAAATTCAATGTATAAGAGATGAATAGATATGTAACTAAATGTTAAAGCTAACTCATGGAACTATGGATGATTTTTAAGTTTCTACTTTGTGAATGTTCTCTATTTTTCCAAACAGTTCCATAATATCCATGCAACTATATTTATAAATAGAAAAAATAGCTTATATAAATAAGCATGTAAAATTTTATAGTGACAATATGTTGACAATTTTATAACTTTCAATGAAACAAAAATTCGCAAAAGAAAATCCTCCAAAATGTGAACAACATAACCTCTAGATACTAGGAATAAAGCAAAGTTAATTTTCCTTTTTATGCATTTTCATATTTCCCAAATTTCTACAATGAGTGTGCCACGTTCTTATAATAGGAACAATGTAATATAAAAATTATATAAAACAATAAAAAAGTGGCAAGTGGGGTGGACTTACCTAGTGGACCTAAAGTAACATTATTTTTCATCTGTAACATCTATCCTATTTGAGAAAAAGCAAACAGAAGTCTCTGGTTGCCTAAAATAATGTAGATTTTTAAGTTTCTACATACTTATTTATATAAACTATTTTTCTATTTATAAATATAGTTGCATGGATATTATGGAAACATTTGAAAAAATAGAGAACACTCACAAAGTAGAAACTTAAAAATCATACATAGAAAAGGATCAATCCTGGTATTTTACTGCCAATCAATGCTTTTAAAAATGGTGTTTTTGTGTTGTACTTACCTAGCACGCATGGGGCCCTGTGTTCATCACCACTACCAAATCAAAAAAGAAAACAACAACCAAAAACCAAGTCATTTTAAAGTAACAAATTTGCTAAATCACACAGAGCCAAAATACAAGAAACTATATAAAATAATTAACTTTATTGACTTGACCAGAATCACTCATAATTAAGACCATAAGGTGCCAAAGTAGGAAGCACTTTTCTTCTTTAATACTTGACTCATGATTAAAAACTATCATTAAACCTAAAATGTTCCTGTCTTTTCAAGGAACTTAATACATATATATAAATGTAATTGCAAATAAAGAGACAAAGTATCAGTACATTTAGAAATTGTAGATTGAGGCTGAGTCCTAAAAAAGTGACTCCAATTGCCAGACTTTGAAAATTACCACTTTGCAATAAGTTACTCTACAGCCTCGAAATAGTTACTAATCAAGAATATTATTGCTATATGTATAAAAAAGTAGATGGTCAGTTCCTGTGGGGTTCACAAATTTAGTCCATGGCCTCTGAAATTACACGTGAGGATAGGTCAGTTTTGACACTTTTGTAAAACAAAAATAAATTTAAAAAAATTTTAAAGACAAAGATGTGAGGCATGGTGAAGCACACCTGTAGTTCTAGCGCTTAGGACAGATGCAGGAGGATCTCTGGGAGTTGGAGGCCAGCATGGGCTACAAAGTGAATTCAAGGCCAACCTGAACTGCATTAAGACCCTGCCTGAAAAACTCAAAAAGACAAAAAAAGGCGGGGCGGGGGGAGGATAAACAAAACACAAGCTCCAACTTTATTCTTGTTATTCAACATACATAAAACTACATTGCCAAATCACTAAAAGTTTCTAAAAGCTTACTCTTAATTTTTTCGCAAGGTCTGACAACAGTGAGCCAACTGGCCTTGGTCTGAGAACCATGTTCCTAGTAGCTCTGAATAATCCAGTCCAGTTGGAAGGTAGCACATTTTTACTAGCTAGCAGTATACAACATTCAGAAAAGATCAACTTACTTTACAGACAATCCCACATTGATAGCACCATCAAATAACCCAACAAAATTTTATAAGAAAAAATAGAGGGGGAAAAAGACAAGCACAAATAAGCAAATCTATGAGTGCTAAAAACTTGACCAAGTTTCTTTAAACAAGGAAACTATATTACTGAAAGGTTGGGGTTATAAGTGCAGCACTGGGCTATTGAGAACAAAGGGGTTAGTCTAGCCTCACTGGATGGGCAATGAAATTGTAGAGGTCAAGGAAAAACTGATTACTTTAGTGCCTTTCAATATGCAACCAGACAGGAAGGGAACCCATAATAAGTAAGACAAAGGGCTCCTTTTCTGAGATATTTCCAAAAAGAAAAGAGAGGCCCTCATTTCTCAGAGTGTCCTGGTTGGCTCAATCATCTCTCAAGGGTAAGCAAAGTCTGGGCAAACCAGCATAGTTCAGGAAGCTCAAAACTACCACAGCTCTTGAGAATTACCTGGAGAATTTCTCTGGTTTTATTTTATTTTGATTTTATATATCATTTTCCAGGTTTCTGGGCTGTTGGAATAGTGCCTTGTAAATCTGTTTGCTTTCTTTGCTTTTTAAACTCCCCTTGATGATTTCAATGTGCAGCCAAGGCTGAGAGCCACAGAAATAATGGAAAAGAAGTAGAAAATAAAATTAAAGCCTTGGGTTCTAAGATTGGCTCTAACAATTTTTAGTTGTGCTGCCCTGCATAAGTCACTTTGTATTCCAACGTCTTCCCACACACAACTGTACAGAAAAGAGTACAACATCTCCTTACCTCTGAGGGTTTTTCCAACCTCAAATACGTTAACTGAAAAGCACTTTACATATGTTCCAGCAATCCTTTCAAATACAATATTTACTATGAGAGATTTCAGGTACTCTTAATAAATCTGAAGATCAGAAACCTATGACTACATATGCACACTTGAGTAGATTCTATAATGAATTTAGAAAAATTTCAATTTGTCAGGATATGAATGAGAAACTTTGAAAGGTGCTATTTTTTAGCCATCGAATATCCATACATGGTACAAGAAATTAATCAATATACATATGATCCATAAACAAGGAAAAACACTCAAAATCATACCCATGCCCCCCAGAGTTAGGCCTAACTGAAAAAAGCATGTTCTACTTAAAAATAAGAATCTTGGGGGTTGGAGATGTAGCTCATGTAAAATTTTAGAATTTTAGGCTGGGTTAGGCCCCCAACATTGTAATGTCAGTCAATCAACAAGAATTTTATGTGACTAATCTCTACATAAATAGAAATGATTAAAAAGAGCTCCCTAAAATGGCATGAATGTTAAGATCCCATCTATTTCATCCATTCTGTGGTTGATGGGCATTTTGGTTGTTTCCAAGATTTAGCTATCACAAATTGTGCTGCTATGAACATGGGTGCACATATATCGCTGTGACATGACATTTTCAATTTTTCTGGGAAAATACCCAGGAGGGGAATAGCTGGACTGAATGGAGCTTCCAATCCTAGTTTTTTGAGGAATCTCCACACTGATTTCCATAGTGGTTGCACGAGCCTACACTCCCACCAACAGTGGAGAAGCATTTTTTCTCCACAGCCCTGCCAGCATTTGTTATCAGTTGATTTCTTGATGGCAACCATTCTTTCCAGGGTGAGATGTAATCTCAGTGTTGTTTTAATTTGCATTTCTCAAATGACCAATCATGGTGAACATTTCTTCATGTATTATTTGCCATTTGTATATCTCCATCTGAGAAACATGTGTTCATGTCAGATGCCCATTTTTGGCGAGGGTCTTTGAATTTGGGGGGAGGGCTTGACATTTTTCAATTATTTTTATACAATGGAATATTACTCAGTTATGAAACAAGATGAACTTGAGGCTTTTATAGGTAAATGGAGCCAACCTGAGAATATCCTCATAAGTGAAATAAATCAGACTCACATTTGTAAATATCATATTGTCTCTAGTATAAAAAATAATAATAATAAACTGAAAGAGTAATAAGATCCAAAATGTATAATAGATATTATGATAATGAAAGGGAAAGAAAGTGCTCTAAAGGATATAACTGTATGTATGTTTAAGTGTACAAGATAGATAACCATACTAAGTTTTTGTTAGTTCTTCAAACAGAATGGTTTGTACTGTCATTGTTTTGATTGTCCACTTTTTATGCTTTGATTTTGTGAATTAAGCAACCACTTCTCAGATGACAATATGTAATTTATCAACTAGTAATTTCTTACCCTTTTTTTTTGAAATTTTATATTATTTCTACCCTTTTTTCTGTTTTGCTATTTTCTCTAAAAAAAAAAAAAAGATCTCATCTAGTCCTGTGACTTTTCAAATGAAATGCATCTGCAAAGATCTCTCAAATTGTCAACCCACATCTCTTCCCTGAGCATTTAGTTCAGTACTTGATATTTCAAAGCTATCTCAGCCTTAATGTGTCCAAAATACAGGCCCTTAATTTCTCCTGACTCCCAATTTTAATGTGGCTCTTTCCTCATCATTGAAGACTCAACTCAATATCATCTCTTCAAAGAGGGCTTGCTGATTCCAAACAAATCACATGCTACCATTTTGTTTACCCCATTTTATCTTTTCTATAGGAAGGAATTATGTGTACATGAGTTCACTGCCTCCATCTCTCCACTAGGATGTAAGCTCCATGAAGCACATAAGACACCATTAAGATGTCTTCATATTCTTTACTGTGGTCCAACACATAAAACATTATCTTATATAATGTCAGCTGTCAATATATGTTACCCTCAGTCAGGAAGAATAATAAAGCCTATAGCTATCCAGCCTCTACTTACTACTCTCCATTTTTATACTGTCTTTTTTTATTTATTTGGTCCATTTTCCTGGCTTTCACCCAAGATCTTTCTCCTTTAGACTGAAAAAACTTTGTACTTTTTTCTGCAGGGACACTCAGATTGAACCATTGGTCATCCACTGTTAGTGGTGAGCTACACTCCACCCTGAAGGGAACCTGGTTCTCAGGCATACTTTTGGGGAGGATTATCAATACATCCATGTCTCCTGACTCAAGAAAATAAAAATATTCATAATTTTTTAAACCATGTAGTTCCTATGGTCTGTCATTTGTCCTTGGTTCTAGTACAATGGCCAAAATAAAAACAATAGTCCACCATAAGTATTCCTTATCAGGTACCATTCTCTTGCTGAAGGTGCATTTTGTACATCTGGGCTATCTATAGACAACACACCCTTTTTGAGAGACATGTGTCATCTGAACTTTACAGAAAACAACTTTTCAGAGGTAAAAATGAGGCCCAAGGGTTCCTTGGTACTATAATTTGTTCTGGCCCCTCATCAATGCCAAGATGAAGAAACCTTTGCTAAAAAAAAACCACTTATTCAAACCTTTTATGGGATTCTGCACCACTGGAGCTTGACCCGGAAGGATCACAGAAGAGTTTTTAGTATTTTAGTATTTGAGTTTCTTCTACCAGACAAAAGTGACACTAGATAGGAAAAACTAGTAATCACTTTGCAGACCATGTCTGATTTCATTCAAGGATACCCAGCTCCTTTCTGGTGAAAATAGCAGAAAAGAGCCTTCTATACTCAGTGCTAGGCACAAAAGCTGGGTGTTCATCTTTCCCCGAGGTCAGGGTCTCTACTGCTAGGCTTTCCTGGGTTCTTGCCTGAAAACTACAGTTCTGGTTCAAATAATGCCTAAGTTCTCCATATCAGGAATAGCCTCCACAACCATACCCAGACTTGACATCTTGCACAAATACATCACCTATGGAAGATATAAGGACAAGGAAAATGCAGAATAATCCCAACAGAAAAATAAAGTCTTAAATCTCATCCACGCCTCATGTTACCACAACTGGGGCTTCTTACTTCACCCCTTTACAAGTCCTGGAGTGCTAGGAAAGACAATGCATTGCAGATCACACAATCATTGATGACCTTGGTCATCAGTGCCCATAGGTCCATCGTTTAAACCCTCAGTACAAGCTTCCTATAGAACTTCCATTACCTCAAATCTGAGTATATTTTAAAGAAATTCATCTTCTCTTATTACAAATAATGCCATCATTCTTTCAATTGCACAGAACTTAGTCATTCTAATTTTTTTTTTGTTTTCCTCAATGCGCAACAATCTTCAAATTCTCCAACTCCCTTTCTTCTTTTTGTCAAAATCCATCTACTTCCACCTCTTCTATACTTTACTTTATTAATTATCCCCTCTCTTGGATCATAAACTTCTCCTTTTCTACTAAGTTTCTTCCTTTAGCTTATAAATAGTCCAAATACCACTCTTGTGAAGCTTTTTGCTCCCTTCCCCATGCATACCTGACTCAGGAAACACTTCCTTGGTATGCAGGGCCCTTCAGCCCTGTTTAATCATCAAGCATTGTATGTTATCATTATTTACATGCTGGACTATCTATTATTTAGGGCTCTTCAAAGCAGAAAGCAAAGCTTTTTCAACTTTAAGTCCCCACTGCAGTCAGACGGTAATTTATGTGGTATTATTATCCTCAAAAACACAGACAAATATGCAAATACATATACTGTATTTCATGGATTATATGATATACAATTATTTTACATAGTAATATGTCTAAAATTGGGAAAGGTCTGATAAATGATGACATATTAGAATTGATAAAATAATTAGAAACCAAATCTCAGCCCATATGAAATGTTGGCATTTAAGCAAAGTGAATTGACTTACTGTCACCTGTACACAATACAAAATCAAAGACTGTTTTGTTAAGTATGACACAAAGAAAACAATACAATATACTGGGAAGGGTTGCAAAATTAGGGACAACATCCTTTTGGCTCATTGTGATCTTCTGAGTGCCCAACACAATGTACTGCAGATAACAGATAATAAGAGTTTTAAAAGGAATTTATGATGAATATTCTAAGATGAAAAATCTGGATGTTGTATTTAACACAAAGGATGGCTGTTAGGGGTCCAGTTAGCATTTAAAAGTAGAATAGTAGTAGTGATCAATGGACTATCTCATTAAAACCTCTCAGGATGCAGGTTAGAAACTGAGATTTCAAGTTTCCTTACAGACCAACTGAATTAGAATTTCTGGGGCTAGGACTCAGAAATTTGGAGTTATAACAAGCAATCCAGGGCCAGGAATTTAGCTCAGTGGCATAAGTGCCCACCAAACAAGCATGAGGTCATGAATTTGATCCTTGGTACCACCACCACCACCACCACCACCACCACCACAACTCAACAAAAAGCAATTCAGGTGATTACCATAGCCATTAATGTTTGAGAACGAGAATGTATAGATAAAATGACCTGCACTGGAAACAATGGAAAGGCATGAGTAAAATGTCACAAATTAAAAAAATAAATCTCATGAACATAGGATTAAAAAAAGAGATAAAACCTAGATGGCAAAGGGAAAAAATGGGAAAGTTAGTTACAAACAAATGCAAGAACACTTTAAATATAAATGTATAAACATTAAAGAATCAAGAACTCTGAAAAGTCCTGGGATGAAGGATTAATTTCATCATGTGCAAGGGGGCAGGAGTACCATGAGACATCATTAGGATAATTAAATAATTAACATAGGATTAAAATTTCTCTTGGGGAAAATGATAATGTACAAGAAACACCTAATGTAGTTTCACAAATGATTCGTCAAATATCTTCAGACAAAGACAGATTGGAACTAAATATGGAGAAAAGTGAAAATGTATCTTGTTTCGGCTAAAACTTATAGAAAAGAGTCAGAGGTAGCAAATTAATTCACGCTACTCAAGTCAGTCAGACATGAGAAGACAAGCTTTTAAAATTATCAAAGAGGAAAAAGACTAGGAAAAGAAAAATGCAGCTAAAAATGGAGTAGAGTATGGAATTAATGAAGACTAAACTAGCTCAGAAACAGACCTAATTCTTTTTAATTTATCTTTGACAAGAAAAATGAAGAAGACGTATTTGTATAATTAGAGAAAATGAGGACTTTGTAAAAATAGCGACTGACAAAAAGCAGATGTGAAGCATTTGACAAAACTGAACTCATACCAATCAGGAATCTAGATGACAGGAAGCTGAGACTCTCAAGAGAATTCACTTACACACTTTCAGAGTCATTTACAATCATTATGGAAATACGGCAGAAAAATGGGGAAACAAAAAGTCTGAAGTGGAAGGGGAAAATGAAATAATGAAGTGTAGCATCAATCTTAAAATAATTACAAAGAGATGACAGAAAACTTAAGTGGAAACTAGTGACATTTTTTTTCCAGCCTAGACAGTGAGCTCCATGAGGCCAGGGACATCCTTTTTTCACTTTTCAACATTGGCATAAAGTTTACAGCAAACAATATGTGATCTATGTTCTATCATGGTATCACGGATAAAGACAGGGAGCTACAAATTTAATCTACCAAACTTTCCATTTCTTCTGAACAGAACACTGCACCACAAGGAGTTTGTCATTTTTCCCCTTATTAATAACATAATAAGAAAAGGAAAAACTTTTAAACAGCTTGTAGATAATTAAATCATAAACCATAGTCAGAATAAAAACCTTAAGATTCTAGTAACAAACATTTTAGAAACTTTAAAAACAAAAAATATATAATACATACTACAAAGATATCCTCTAATGTATTTGGAGAACATGTAAAGTTTAAAGAGAAATTGTTTTAAAAAAAGATTATAATAAGCATCTTTTCTATGATCATTACATACCTAATGAATGAGTCATATATACTCAAACATATTTTCACTAACTTACCCTAAGTGTATAAACAGAGCATACAGGCAAATTTTCATAGAGCCATATACTTCTAGAAGGTTAACACTAAGCTAATGGAAAAAAGACCTTAAACAGATCTCAATTAATTACAAATAACAGCCACTAGGGCAGGGGTCTGGGGCACACTGCTACACTTCCTATACACTGAAAAGATGAGGGTAGAGTGAAATTTTATTTTTAAGTGTCTTTCTGTGCAAAGATCAATGCATTCCACATAGTACATACTAACCATACACTAATTAAACAAAACTGAAAACCACTCACTCATTTTTATAAATGTTATTTATATGAATAACAATAGTTCTAGCCTAAAAATAAAAACTAGTGTTAAACTGAAAGTCTTATTCAGAGAGCAGAACTCAGGTAGACAAATGGCCATATATACAAACCAGCTAAAACATCAAGAAAGTGGAAAAAGGAGGCCCAGGCCATTTGTGGGTTTGACCCAAATCATATCCAGTCAGTCTGTATAGATGTCAAAGGTTAAAAAAAAAAAAAAAAAAGGCTGTAAAAAACAAACAAGCTGATATGAGTACCAAAGAGTAAGCTCTACTTCCTAAAAAAATAACACACTGATGTAATTCAAATATGCTGCCATTCTTTCTTGAAGTAGCATATAAATAAATAAATAAATAAATAAATAATCAACATGAGAAACTTGAGAGGGAAAAATATTTAAAAGTTTCATTCAAGATGCAGGGGAAAAAAGCCTGCTTACTTAAATGTCAAAAGAAGCATTATTTATTCAATTACCCATCCAACATAATCCAGATGGGATAAAATCAAAGGCAAAAAGTATATACTTACCTAGATCCTTCTAGAAAGTTAACCAAACAATGGAGCATTTTTCCCAGGAATAGATATCCATGTAACATTCAAAACTCAAGTGGTATAAATAGAGACATATAGAATTAGGAGAGAGAACTCTACAATAAAGGTATTTTAAGTGCCATTGTTAATTTGTTTGGCAGCCTGGGCCATTCAGAATAATAGGAGCTAAAGAACAATAAATAAAAAAATAGACCTCTGCATGAGCAAAATTTACATATGCTACAAAATCCATAGTTAAGAATTCATTAGTTTGATACCACAGAGACTTTCTCAGATTACTTTTTATACATAATTCTGACCTTGGTTCTTTATCTTGCAGCTTACAGCACAGTAGCTGAACAATTTAGAAACAAGAATGACTTCTCTTAGACACAATAAATATCCAAATATGATAACCTATAACCGAAGAGCAAGGGGGAAAAGGAAAATGGCATGAGAAACAGAGTAACACAGAAAGAAATGCCAGTCTGTGAAAAGTTCCGGGTGGGGAACGCTGTATGTGCCTTCCTAAGTAAGAAGGAGACTTCTGACTCATGACAGTATTCTGATTAAAGGTTACTGTGGAAAAGTTCATCAGGCATCCAGATTCAAATGGATGCCCTTCAATCATAAAATGTCTGAATGTGCACAGTACACTTTGATACATTTGAGAAATGCATCTTACATGTTTCCATTAAAACTGTTAAAATATATTATTTGGTGTTTAAAGGGATGAGATTTTTGTCTTCTGTGGAAAACTCAGCTACACTGAGAAATCAGATTCTTGGCTGGGGATTAGCTCAGTGGCATATGTGCCTGCCTGGCAAGCTCAAGGTCATGAGTTTGATCTCCAGTACCAAAAAAAAAGAGAGAGAGAGAGAGAGAGAAATCAGGTTCTAAAATGCAGTTGAATGAGCTGAACATTAACAATTTTTTAAAAGAAAATACGACACAAGAGTTAGGAGTTTACATAGAGTAAAACAATCAGTTTCTATTAGAAAATGGGTAACAATCTAAAGACAAAAAACAGTACTGGTAAAGCTTTAATTACAAAAACAAAGAATCTTATGGATCTGTCTGTTAATGGCAACAGAATTTTGAGGTCTATACAAAAGGCACCTCATTTTTGTCTTGACACACAAGCTTTTAAAATGGTTAACAATCTCAACATATCTTTGAAGCAAAACCAATGATATATTAGGTTTCTGATTTTTTTTTTCCTGCACTGAATTGTTATTAAACGTTGCAGACAGTTCCTCTGCTTTCCTCAATCCACTCCCACCCTACACTCTAGGAAATAAAAGCAGCCTCTGCCACCACTTCACAGTCTAGGGTTGGCAAAATGACTTGGTGGGAGAGATTTGACGTTCACAGTTACAGAAAGAGAAATATACTATAAATGCCAGAGGGGGGAGCTCAGAGCAAAGGGAAAAATAGTGTTTATAATGGGCAAAAAAGGGAAATGCTGAGAACCTTCTGAGTTTCTACACAATACTCTTTTTTCTTTCTCTCAGTACTCTTTTGAATGATGGGTTATAATACCCTTTGAAACAAACAATCTTTTTTTACCCCTTGGATAAAGGAAAAATAAATATAAGTATTGCTGAGGGTAACCAGTTTAAACAAGGAGAAAGATTCTGAAACCTCTGCTTTAAAGGAGATCTCTGGCACTCAGCTGCCCCTCTGAAATCAGTTTTATTTA
Source organism: Hydrochoerus hydrochaeris (assembly GCA_004027455.1). Classification (NCBI taxonomy): domain Eukaryota; kingdom Metazoa; phylum Chordata; class Mammalia; order Rodentia; family Hydrochaeridae; genus Hydrochoerus; species Hydrochoerus hydrochaeris. The sequence goes on along the minus strand of PVLA01001285.1, from coordinate 318,736 downwards.
CAAATGAATCTCCACAGTAGGACTGGCATCTAATGATACTGCAGCCACAGTAAAAGAATTACCCCCAAACAATCCTTAAAAGACCTTAAAGAGGTGTTTGGCCTCCTCCAGATTCCTATATAGGTTTACTTCTAAAGATAGAATGGAATTTTAATAGGTTCTTTCTATAATTAAAGATACTATATAAGTGCATTCACTATTATTCTTACCACTAAAGAAATGTAAGTACTTTATACAAGAATTTAGCCACTGGCCATGATCTTCTCCTAAAAACAACTTCCAAATTTAGGCATGCTGGAAGAAATAGCCAGCATCTACCAGTACCCCTGCTCTTCTAGATCTAAATTGTTTAGATTTCTTTTAACTGAGCTTTCAATGCTGAACAGTTTGTCAATGACCAGAAGCAAAAAAACTAGCATAAAATAGGTGCCATGAAACAATAAAAGTCTTGCTTCTATGAGGATAGCTAGAATCAGCAAGATAGCTAGAATCTTGCAAGAATCAGCACTCAAGGAAAACCTGTAAAAGAAATCAGTATTATTTGATTAGCTATTGCCACAGCAATACTGAGTAACAAACCATCCCACAACTCAACAGCATACAATATGCACTTTGTTGTGGTTGTTCGTATATATGCTGGTTGTATGGAATTCAGCTGTAGGTTGCTCACCCGAGCTTGCTATCAAGCTGAAAATTAAGTCCAGATCAGTTTTCCATTCTCCTTGAATTAGCAACTACTAGAAGAATGTTCTTCTCTTCAAGTCAAACAGACTAAAAAAGACCAAGTCCAAAGACACAAGCACATTTTAAGCCTTTGATGATAGGATATCAACAGTCCATTGGTTATGGCAAGTTATATATCCAAACCCATCACTAGTATCAGTGAGGCAGGGACCATATTTGTAGATAAGCAGGCTGTTTGTTAGAGGTTTTGGTTTATACCTCATCTGGTATCCTGCTGCTAAAAGAATGCCATCTAGGCAAAATACCATCTAGACAAAAAAAAAACCAAAAAACCTAGTTTCATAAAAGTTTTCCATGGATAGCACTATCAGTAAATATACATTACACGTGAAAAAGCTATGAAGTTGGGACTTGATTTATAAATATAAATGACTATGTCTTTGAGTCTTATAAGTGATTAAAATTTTAATGACAAAGGTAATTATAGTTACAATGTCTTGCTTAGTGTACCTAGTATTTGTGAACATGGACTTCCTAAGTTGTGCACCTTACATTAACACCAACAATATTTAAACAGTATTAGCACTGCACAGAAATAACCTGCTAAGCAGCAGAATTACAAAAAGATAGAAGTCATACAAAGTTTCCATTTGGATAATGTAAGTAACAATGGTGGCATTAGCAGAAACTAGAAGACAGTAGAGAACTAAACTTAAGCAGATTAACAGTAACTATTAAATCTTTACAGTAAACAATATTTTAAAATGAATTTAAAAGATTTTGACTGTACACATGCATTTACAGGTTAACTTGTACACCACATAACCAGCTAAATACTGCTGGAAATAAGATATGAGACATGCAAATAGATTGTAGGAAAAAATTTAAAAATTATATAGACACAAATGTATATTATGTACATATTAATTTACATACACAGCAAAGGAAGGGCAGTGATCCTCAGGTTCAGAGTTCACTAATTACTGAATGCCTGCTTTGCATAGTATATACTATTTCACTAAATAAAAAGCCATGCTATAAGGTATACATTACTCTTGCCCATATCTTGCAAATGAATAGAGATACTAGAAAAGTTCTATGGTTTATGCAAGAAAACACACTTGCCAGAATTTGAAAACAAATCTTCTAAATAAAACCTGTGCATTTTTTTTTTTACTGTACTTGCTAACTCACTATCATTGCCTTTATTTTCTACCTGAAACAAAAGAAGCATTGTTTTATATTCTTCCATATTCAACTCCCAATGCCACAAGAATGAAAACTGACCAGAAATTATAATTATGCTCTTAATAGACCTATAATCCTCCCTGAAACATGTCCCACAGAGTTGGAAGAATATAACTGGAACGCGTGAATATTTTAAACCTGTTATTTTAAGTGACACCAGAAATCAATCAGCTGGTCAAAAGTGACAAAAAATGAGAAATCTCAGTACTTTCAAGTAATGTCTTAAGATTTTGTTTCATGCCAGGAATGGTGGCACACATCTATAATCCCAACACTTGGGATACTGAGACAGGAAACTGCCACAAGTTTAACACCAGCATAAGAGACATAATGAGTTCAGGGTCAGCCTGAAGTACATAGCCAGAAACTTTCTCCCTAATGCCACCCCCGCCCCGCAAAAAAAGGAAATTAGAAGAACAAGCACTCTGCTTCCTGGAATGAGTTTTAACTAAAGTAATTGAAAAGATGATTTCCCATAAAAACTTATAAAGTTTTGTCAAAAGAAAGTAAAATATACACTCTTCGCACTCAAAGGCTCTAGATTTCTACCTACATTCTATAGCTTTTATAGACTGAATTTTAACTTCATTACAGGTCCAGTTTAAAAACCTATCCTTCATGGCACACAACTCCCACTTAACACGCAAATGTGGCTCCAAGAACATGGCTTCAGTTGCAGGGTAATTCAGGCTTTCTTATACTATGCTACATTAATTTATACATATATTACTCTGAAAGAACAAAGGAGAAAAGACAGATAAAATAGATTTCTCCATCCACAAGAGTAATTAGAAAAAAAAGAGAATACTAGTGAATAGCAAACTTGCATTAACTCCTCTCACTTTGATATAATCAGTGGTGGATTTTTTAAAGCAAGTGACTCACAAGGGAGGGTACAAATTTAATGTCTTCTACAATCTAATAAACTTGGAATCTATGAAAGTTATCTATTTACTGATGGCCAACTGTAATTTATCTTCCTTAAGTAAAATACTGTTAATTTAAATGTTTTTCTCTTTTTATGAATGCTAGACTCAGCAGTAAACATGTAAATGACTTCACAAGAACAAAAACACTCATTAAATGTCAATAAACTCTCACAGCACAACTATAAAACTGTCAGAAAATCAGGTATTGGGTCAGCAGCAGATCAAAAACTCTGGAAGAACAGTGAATTCAAAATGATATTGATGGTAAGAGTCCAGCAAGGAAATGAAGAACACAATGCTTGACCTTGTTCAAACATTAAGTCTCTTTATGGCGTTTAAAGAGTTACCTGGCTTTTGAGGCATCATTTGTCTCACTATAAAACAGAGGGTTTTAATTAGATTACTTCATTTAGAAACACTTATTGAGCATCTACTATTTTTTTAATTTTTTATTTAAAGGGATAAAACAGAAAAAGGAGAGAAATATTACAGAATTTCAAAAAAAACATAAACAGAAATCACTAGTTGATAAATTACATATTGCTCTTTTAGAAATAGTTGTTCAAGTTACAAAATTAAAGCACACAAAATGGACACTCAAGCAGTGAGACTGCAAAAGATCTGTTCAACAATCAAACAAGAACTAAGAAATATGGGTATCAATCCTGCACACGTAAATATACATGAGCATCTACTATTTATAGTGCTGATCTAAGTAAAATAAATTCAGCAGTAAACAATATGGACAAAGTATCTCACCTCAGAGATCATATCAGTAGGAACATGGATCCATTAAAATCACTCCAGCACTAAAATTGCATGATCTACTAGAGCTTCAGACAATTACTCATTCCATGATGTTCAGAAGGCAGGAAACAAAGGTTCCATCTATTTTGCAACAGTATGTCAATTACATTTCAAATATGATGGACATATAAAATGGTACAGCTGATTTGCAAAAGTTTGAACATTCTTCAGAAAACTCAACACAAAGCTATTACATAGACACAACCATTCCATTCCTAAGTATATTGAACTATAAATATATCTTCATAGGAAAAACTTGTATATAAATTTCCATAGCATAATTTATAATATATAAAAGTAGAAACAACTCAGATGTCTACAATTGCTGAACAGATAAATAAGTGCTCATACAAAGGATTATTTAAAATAAATAAGATACATGGTATGAGTAAACCTTGAAAATTTAATTCTAAGTGAAAAAATCCAGTCAACGGGCATGTTTTATGATTCTATTATAGCAACTGTCCAGAATAGACAAATCCAAACAAATAAAAATTAAATTGGTGGTTGTCAAAGGTTGAGGAAAAGTAAATGTAGATAACTGGTAATGATTAGTGATTACTCATGACAGTTTCTTCTCAGAGGTAATGAACATGTTCTAGAATTAGGTAGTGATGGTTGTGCAACATCTTTTCTTTTCTTTTCTTTTCTTTCTTTTTTTTTTTTTTTTTTTTTGTATCAGGGACCGAACTCACGACTTCGCGTTTGCCAGGCAGGCATGAGCTAAATCCTTGGTTACATTTTGAATATACTAAAATCTACTAACTGTACCTATAAAATAGTGAGCTGTATTATACCTGAACTTTTTAATTTACAAAAATTTCAAGCTTACAGAAAAATAACCTAATATATAAGAAAATAGTAAGAGAATAAATGATATATTAAAATTGGAAGCAGATGATTTGCTAGAGAGATATTTAAAATAATATTCAAATTATGATTTCTAAGTAGTTTTATACTTACCTTATTATTTTAGGTCTAATGCAAACGTCATTAAAATTGATTAAAACCAAACATGAAAAACCATGCTTCTATCAAGTCTTTCCCTAATATTCACTGTTTCAGGACCTTGCACTTATTGAATCAATGTCTGCCCTATTTCCTCTTCATCATTGTCCTCCCAACTCAAACTGCTAGTCACTTCCATCACTGTTCTCAGGTCATCGCTCTCTGACTTAATACTCTTCCTGCCCCTTCAGCCTTTCCAAGGCATCACTAGTTCTATCGTCCCCCTTCAGCCAGCTTTGACCAATTATGAATTAATATCGTCAGATATGCACATCTTCATAACATTCATTACACCATTTTTGATAAGGGAGAAAAGATAAAACACAAACCTTAAGATGAATAATGATATTCACCATAGGTTTTCCAAAATAACTTTAAGTTCTACTATAACCTAGGTCAAAAATAAATATATACAATAAGCACCAGTAAGTGTTCGTAGAATAAATAGTAAATGGTATAAAAATATATTTACATAGAAAATAACTGAAGAAATCTAACAATTATGTTAAACAAGTCTTCAACCCCCAAATATTGAATTAGTTCCCTGATTTATAAATTCTATAAGAACAAATATCTGAACATAAAGTTTGTGCAACTATCCAAAGCTGAAAAAGCCCCAGGGATATTCTAGAGGAACTATGTAAGGACCTATATAAAATATATAATAAAATACAGTGATTACCTTCCATTGTGAGAATGGAAGGTAATCACTGCTTCTTCCTGATCACTCTAAGGCACAGGCACAAGTTGGTGGCAGATGCCTGTGGCTGCGGCAATAGCAAATGCCATTTAGGTATCAATAGAAAATAAGGTTTAAGGTGAAGAGAATTTTAGTAATTCTCTATTTCAGAAGGCAAAGGGAAAAAGAACTCCTTAGTGCTCAGTTTGGTTGGTCTTGACCAGAAACTTAAATGTGGTTGAGAAATTTACTATCTATTACATAAGACAACAGAAAGGATGGCTGCTTTTCACATCAGACCAAGTGAATAAAACCGGAAAATTTTGAATCAGGACATTCTCTGTATTAAGGTTTAATAATCCATAGACATACAAATCACTGTCAAGTGTGATCCAGCAATTCCGAGAGCTGCATTTTAAGCTTCCATTAGGCTGGAGCACTTCTACTATGATCCTATCAGTCATAAGTTGAAAAGTTAAATACCCTATTTCTCAAATTCTTGAAAGCATCACAGGCTGAAAGCAAACACAGGTAGTTATGTCTTGCATCCTTTTCTAGAATAAGAAAATTTATTCCTTTCTCAAAATCTACCAATTGATTATTTTCTTCCTTTTAATGAGGATTAGTAAAAGGTTACATAATTTCTCTAACTGGGAACTTCATCTTGAAAGGAAGATCATGGAACACTGAATCACAAGAGGATGTTCACCACCCTTTATCCTTAATGTGCAAAAATGTTAAAAGAACATTTGACCACCAATGTCCTCAATTCTAATTTCCTTTATGGCAATCAATTCAGAGGACTACTAAAGAGTATCTCCAAAGGCAAGAGATTAATTCATAAAACCTCACAGTTTAATCTTCCAATCTCATTCTGTTTTACCTGTACTCCAGTGGATATCTAACCAAGGGATGGCAAAATGAGGTTAGAGAGCAACCTCATGATATGTATTAATCTAAAATATAAAAAGTCTGGCTTTTCAAAAAAATTAAAACCAAAATCAATTCCTATTCTATTTCTTGTTTTGTGAACAACAGATGATCAATCATAGTGTTTTGCATCCCATAACATAATAGTTTTTAAATTATCATGTCAAAATATCAAGGTTACTGATGAAAATACATAGGGGTGAGCTAAAAGCCTAAGATACAGCATATACAGAGCAAACCAATCAAGCAGTGATCTAGCAGAGATGTGTACCACCCTGTGGAAGGAAGTTGGGAGTGGACAAGTCCAGTGTATAAAGTTTACACAAAAGCAATAACTTTCTATCCCAACTAAAATGCTCCCTAGCCTTTGAGGTATGTGGCATATGATCCAAGTTAATGACCCAAAAGAACTGATTATCTTGGGGGTGAAAAAAGAGCATCTCACTGCCTCTACTATACTCTCAGCAACACAGCAGCACAGAGAATCACATGCCGGGATGCTAAAGTTCCTTGAGCACTCAGCAGAGTTTAGAACCATTCTGGCAAAATGAATTCAATCGCTCATTAGTCGAAATGGCAGAGACGTATGCCATGGATCACACTACCAATAAAAACTGCTCAATTCTCTACTTTGCCTTTGGAGAGGACACATCTGAAGCTCAGCAAGAGACTGACATCAGTAGATGTTCATGAAACAGATCAAGAGAAAGTCAATCTGGAAGGAACCACTAAGTTCTAATATTCAATAAGAAGAATGTCTGTATTATATATAATGATGTTAATATTGAAGACCATTTTCTTAAGGCAGAAAAAAACCTACATGCAATTAACAGTTCTTTTCTGTACCATGTATTCACAGATATAGTACTTAAAATTGCCCTTGGCAAGGCAAAGATAGAAAGAGAGATAACAGTTTTCATAATTTCAATAAAGTATTTATGCAAGGCAAAAGAAGCCAATAGTTATATTATTTTCCACAGGAAAATTAGCAGAAAATTGTGCCATGTAAATAAACTTGCCATAAACATCTAAACAGATACTATTATTATCCACACTTCATGAGCAAGTTATTTGCATGTAATTAATTTGCTTATTTCTGGTGCCTCAGACAATATAATATGCTTATCAGCTTGGTTTCTAAACAGTAAGTGTTTAACTCTTCCTTTTATAAGAAAATATTTATCTTTCTCTTTCCTTGACAGATTCAGAGCCACCTACAGGCATAACAAACAGAGCTGTGTTTGTCACAACTATAGACATAACCCCCAAATGAGGGGCAATATCACCCACTGTAAAGTGAACATGAAATTGACCAATGTTGAACTCAGTTAACACCAGCCTATTCACCATGATCCACTGTACCACAATAATCATTACCAGAGAAGAGAAAACATCTAGGAAAATGTGTTGCAAATCATATTTACCACTCCAACTTACAAATTCTCCATTCTGTCTTCCTTTTAATGGCTACTTAGCTCACTTATCTTCAAAGTTTCACTCCTTACATACCCACACCTGCAGTCCATGGAATCATAACAGTGGCTTTCCTCTCTTGAACTCCAGCCCTAGGAAAATATTACTTCTTCATTGGACTTTGTTGCTACCCCGGATATGGTTTGAAACCATCCAAATGTTTTCTGTGTGCTGACCAAGCCAGCTACTAGAAACTTTGCCAACAGACAATTTTGGTAGCCATTTGCAAAGTCATGAGTTAAAGTTAGGAAATGATCCATCTACTGATTGCCCCCTCTCACTTTTTTTTTTTAAGTCAGCTTCTTTCTGAGAGAATATAAAACACACAGATGAAACTGACACCATTTTCATCGATTATTCACTGACCATTTTCAAAGTGCTAAACTTCATACAAAATATACAATACTGCAGAGCCTAAAAATAATGTTACCTATAAAACTTTTGGGCATATCTTTCTATGAGTAATGTATAGAAAGGGAGATTATATATATAAATAAATAATAAGCTTTGATTCCTTACTTCCACAGTTACTGAGTACCTTTTATGTCCAAGGGCAGCATGAGACACAGGGTACACAATGATGAGGTAATCACACAGTTCTCACTTTAAATGAGCTTATGACATAGCAGGAAAGAAACTGAAAAACGTCTAATTGTGGGCACATGCATGCACTCACATATATACAATTAACGAATCAGCAAGTGACATGAAGGCTAGAAAGTGCTAAAAGAAAACCATCTATGGTTTATCTAAAATATGGCAGAATACATAGGTAGAGTAGATTATCTAATCTGATTTACATTGTTATGAATCTTCTAGAATTCTAGATTTAATCTCTAGAAAGATTCTCACAAAGAAAACTATTTAGCTCATCCTTGGGTTACTTCATTAATTGCTTTCTCTAATGATAATTTCCAAATAAGCCTAATGGTTTTCTTTTCTTCTTTTATAAAATATGAGCATTTCCCACAATTTCTTCAGTATTATAAAACTTTTACAAACTTTTCTAAAATTATAACTATCAATTTTTTTCTATTATTAAAACAATGAGAGTCCCAGGTTTTTTTTAATTGCTCCATAAATTCCCCCAAGGGATTTTCTAAGAATGCCCATTTCAATCAGCTCTCTTGTAGCTGAATGTCATTCTGAAGTGGGTCATTTTAAAGAGCTGCATGAGCCAGTAAAACATGTAACCTACATAACCTCCAAGAAAATATGGTTCAGCCCTGTGTCATTTATAAGTTTGCTGATTTTCATTTAAATAGCTATTTTATTATGCAATGCAAACTAGAGAACTAAAAGTTGGGATACATGTTTTATTATGAAATGCAAGTTACAATAGTATCCTTTATATTACATAATGCAAAATACATAAGTATCCTTTTTATACATGATACAAGCTATAAGGAACATAGATCCTCTAAACCAACCTTAAGCACAGAAATGTTCAAATCACCCACAGGTAAGGGTGACTTAGCCATCTCAAGATGACTTGCTGAGCAAATTAAAAAAAAATCCTTCAGATCCAAGCCTCTGTTTTAAATTTTGTTTATATCGTTTTAATTCTCTGTACTACTTAAATAAAGGCTTACATAGCCACTGCCTCACCTACTTATACAGCCCAGAGGCACATGAGAAAGTCATGAGTCTAAAAGCACGTCAGGACCCTAGTATCAGTTAGGCACAAAAGTGACCACTTAATTACAATAAATAAATAAATAAACAAACAAACGCATATATACATACATATCTAAGGCTACTGAGCACAAGACAAAAATCACCTCATGTGAGTTAAAGACAGTACTTATTTCTTCTGTCTAATTAATATCATAAGTAGTCATTTACTTGTCCATCTCCCTCAATAAAATAAAAATAGCTTGGATACAAAATCAAAGTTTCTTCCTCTTAACCTCTCTTAAGTACCCTGAAAAAAAAAATCAGATTAATCAGTATATGAAAAAACAGAATTTGCCTTTAAAAACAAACTAGTAAACATTAAGAGAAAAATGAGTGAGTAAAAGATTTAAAATGTTTAAGTACTATATTTATTGCCTTTCATTTCATCTCTCTAGTTGAAAGTAACAGAAAATCATCTAAAATAGCTTAAACAAAAAAGAAGGGACTTTATTACACAGACTTAGAGTTGTATATTATACAACAAAAAAACAAATTTATAGCCAGAACGAGGAACAGCAAGCAGGAAAGGGAAAGCAGATAATCCCTCCAGGAGTGAGCCCTCTGTCTCCATGAAATTCCCTTTTTTCTGCAGATTGAGTCCCTCTGTCTTCTGCAGTGAACTTTGTCCCTTATTACTCTACTGAAAGAAATCAAGAGCACTATAGGTTATTTGTTTCTAATCTCTGTATATTAGATCAACAAGGGCTGAACTGTCATCATTTCATCCTAAATTCAAATTCCTAAAATGGAGCACCTATCTGTGTCCCAATCTAGGTCAGGTGACTATCCCTTCTCTGATAGGCAGAGGTCACAATAGAATCAATGTACATTCATGACTTTTAGGTGCATACTTTTATAAGTGATAAGCAATAGTACTGTGAATTAAATATGTAAAGCTTAAAGAATTGATAATGATAATATATAATACTTTACACTTTACCATGAAGTTTAACTTCTTTAATTCATTCAATTCATACAACAACCCATAAAAGAAAAAAGGATAGAGTTCACATACAAGAGAATGGATGGCAAGCACAGTTTGATGTTTTGCTCATGGCTGCTATGCTATAAGACCAGGGAAAAGACCTTCAAGTTCACTGCTTCATATCAACCTGCAACACCAAAATGAAATAGTAAAAGGAATAGGACAACTCTTAAAAAAAAAAAAAAAAAAGAGTTGGAAACTCAAACTCTCAAAAAAGTGTCCAACAGCACCTCAGAAGTGAAAACCACTGTAATTAATAGAGGAGGGGGCCACCATAAATTTCCTAACGTGAATAAGCCTTTATTTTCACAAATTATTTTGTTGTTCATTGAAAGAATCCGTATAGGCAATTGAAGCCTAAAGAACTGTCTTCTCCCTCTAAAATATACTCGTCTGACACCTACTACCAAAATAGTACCATCTATTAAAGTGTAATTGCCCGGGGAATACAAGTAAAATGTAGATTCCCTTTTAGTTCTGTTCTGGATTCCCCTTATCCCTCTAAATTACTTCACAGTAGAACACCAGTCAGGTAGTAAACTCCTTTACCAATATTTCCCCAAATCTATTTCTGAATTCCTTCAGCAGTGAATACGAACTTGGAGAACTGGAAGATTTCAAACTTTTTCCTTCAGCACATCTATAACCAAAACCCTGATCTGTTCCATGCTGTAAACCTTTCTTTTTTCTTTCTTGACATTTTGTCAGGCCTACTAACCATACATCAGTTAGATAATTCATTGGACACCCCTCAAATTGGAACCATTTTGCTATTTTCTTGAAATCATTTCTTATTTCTACCTTCTTTAATTCTGGCTATACACCCAGTGACTTGAAATAACACTGTTATTTCAGAGGATGTCTCCCCATTTCCTCTGCTACATACAAGAGTCTTTGAATAACTTACACAAAAAGATCACATTGAATAAGTTTATGATTTCTAAACATAGTCAAAGATTACCTTTTCCTCAACACTAAAGTAATCTGTCATCCTTAAAATGTATTTCCATAAATCTCACTTATTTTAACTAAAATTCTAAAAACTTACCAAGTATATTTGTCTACTCCTATATCCTACATTAGAATTTGTTATAAAGTAAGTGGCCAATTTCCCAAAGAAAGTTTATCAGCATTATTGTTTTTAATTCATCCTATATTTAACAACAATTATGGCAATCCTAAATGCAGTCACAGGTAGTAACACAAATTAAGATAAAGGAAAATGTAGAAGCTCAAGAATGACAGCTATACCACCTCAGGAGATGAGTCATACATATTTACATCCCGAAATTCTGTTGTAACCCCATGAAGAGTGTGGGGCCCCCAATATCCCAAAAGGTTTAACACAATGATCTTTTTTGCTCTTTTTAACACTTTACTAACATTTGTGCATTCTTCCTGGTAATTTCTGACAGATTATTTTTCATAAAGGCCATCTTTTTAATCTAAATTATCTTAGCAGTATAAGTAATTTTGAGACATTATGTTCTCCAAAAGCAGTGTACAGTGCTAGTAAGCAAAAAGAGCTGACTGACATTTATGATCCAAGCTACTTTTCCAATCCTTTCACATTCAGAAAAGGAAAGAGCAACTGCGATAATCAGTACCAAATTTCTGTAACAACTCCCAGTTCAACCCAAAAAAGTTTGAGCTTCTATTTAAGTATGTAACTGATATTTCATGAGATAAATAAAATGATAAAACTACTCTTTTTCTATAATTAAGAAGATACTGGGAGAGGGCCAGAAATACATAATTTTTTAAGAATTGTTTTTTCAGTACTATAGCCTTTACTCAAAACTTAAAAATTCATTTGTTGACTAATACTGGAGGGGTAAAATCATACAAAAATGGGAAATATAGGAAGAATTCTAATGTTTCACATGCTCAATCTGAAAATAAATTTAAAACTCTGTTTTTATATCAAAGAAGTCAATTACAGGGATTCAGTTTAAATGAAATTTTAAATGAGGGTAAAAACATGTAAAGCCTAAGGATACTGATGAAGTAGACTGCTTAAGGATCACAATAGGACATATTACTGAAATAATATCCTTGATGTCATGAGTACAGAGGCAGAAAGACAGGAAATATTTGTGGCACAGGTATTTCCCAGTTTTCTTACATTCTTGGCTACCTTCAGCTGCAAATGTTATGTAACCTACCAACTTGCAACACCAAAAAGAATAGTAAAGAGAACAAAACAGCAAAAGAAACAAAACAACTAGATTTACAGCTACTACAGTTATTATGCTTTTAACTACAAACTTACCTTTCTTACCCTGATTATAAAATCTGATTATAAAATCTTCTAACAGTGAGTGTTAAAAGGGCTATGGGTTACCATATAGCCAGGTCTTCATCTTTATCTCTGCCCCTTCTCTCTCTTTCTCTCTCTCTCTCTTTCTCTCTCTCTCTCTCTCTCTCTCTCTCTCTCTCTCTCTCTCTCTCTCTCCAGTGTATTCCAATATTAGATAGATCTAAATATTGGTAAGTTATTTTTATTTGGCAGGAATCTATTTTACTTCAACTCTTTAGCCTGAGTTTTGCTCTCTGTTAAGAGAATTAAAACAATTACTTATCAATATGAGAGTCAATTCAAGTTAGTTAAAGGAAATTACCACGTCGCTACCAAATCTTTCCTTTGCGGCCCAAAAAATCCATTCTTTTGTATTGTACAACAATACACTTTTCAGTATGTTTTCAAAGCTTAAAATGATATAATCATGCAGAATTCAAACTCATCCCATCTAAATCCAAATGAATTCTCAATTTTGCTGAAATGCCTTTAGTCATCTAACTTATTTCTTCAATCATGCAAAGACATTACCAATTCTTTTCATTCCCATTAATGCCTCCATGCTGCTACCTTATCACTTCTAGGAATCCCTTCTTTCTGCTCGCAGTATAGCATGAGGATCCTGACCACTTATCTTACAGTTCCTTCTCCACCCTCTTCTTAAGTATCTCACAAGGGGAGAAGCACAAAGTAATATTCAACATTTATTGACCATCAGTTGGTTACTGTTGAGATCACTTTGTGCACACGCTTGTATTTAATAGTTCAAGGTTTTCATGGTTTTCTACATATAAAGTTTCTGGCTTAGGCATAAAGTCCTTTATAAATTAAATATATTATTTATGCATGTGTCACAAAGTACTACATATGGGTGTGGTATCAAAATGAATAAATAACCCAATATTCTTTCACTCAAAGGATCATAAGAGCTAGAAAGAGAACTAGCCATACATGCATATTATATAGCACTTTTAAGTAAGGAGGGAAAACACAATATGGATAAAAAAAAAAAGTAGTCAACCTAAATTTCTAAATAAGAACCACATTGCTTCCATAGCATCATTTTGAAATTCTAGACTGATCACACAGACGACAGCCAAGTACTACCAAGTTTGATGCACAAAGCAAAGTTTTTAGATCCATCTTTCCTTTCAAGGTAATGCTCTCTTTGTCACCTTCAATTCACTGAAAACCTTCTTAGTGTGTTTTACACTTTATTTTTCTCCCATACCATGTACTTACTATATGCCTCCTACAATTTAAAGTTGAACTTCACTTCTAAGATCAAAATTCTGAAATAATTAGTTAATTATAATATACAGTTTTGTTGCTTGCATTTAACAAAAGCATATTCTCTCACTCTGTAATATGTGACATTGTTGATAACCCTTATGTGGTATCTGCAATAATATTCTTCAATTGACATCTTTATGGCAAAACTTTACTTTTTATATGTGATATCTCACATAAATGAAACCACATATCAAAAATTAACTTCTAGGACTTCTATTATGTCATTTTTCTTCCTCAGAAAATATTCTACTCTCACCATATCAATTATCATTTTGTGTATGTGTATTTTAACATATAGAAATAAAAAATAATGTAAGAGCCATGCATATACAATTAAGATTTTTAGCAAATATAAATACTCTATATTAAGAGTTTAAGACTTTTCTTAAGAAGTGAAATGAGGGGCTGGAGATTTAGCTCAGTGGGTTATGCGTCTGCCTAGCAAGCACAAGGTTGTGAGTTCAATCCTCAGTACCAAAAAAAAAAAAAAAAGTGAAATGACACAAATATAGCTAAAGATCCACTCTCCCATTTTGTTCCATTTTTTTATACTTTGATCACATATGTATATACCTAGACACAATACACAAGAGTGTTTCGTATAATTTACAAAATGTATATTCAGTAAATACACACATTAAAAGATGATCAATGTGAGTACTTATCAGGAGAATGCAAATCAAAACCACAATGAGATACTGCTTTATAACTGCTACAATGTTTATACTCTGAAAAATAGACAAGTAGGAAGTATATTCAAGAATATGGAGAAATTAGAACTTTCATTTGCAGCTGGTGGGAAAGTAAAAGCATGCAGAAACTTTAGAAAACTGTTTGGCACTTCTAAGACACAGTCACCAGATATCCATTCATTTCTCTAGGTATATACCTAGAGAATTGAAAACATACCTCCATACCAAAACTTTACACAAATATTTCATTCATAGCAGCATTATTCAGAATGGTGAAAAAACGAAAACAGCTTAAATGTTCATCCAACTAATGAATGCATAAGTAAAATGTGGTGCATGTGTACAATGGAATATTATCTGGCAATAAGAAAAAAATGAAGTACTGGTACATGGTACATGGTACAACATGGATGAACCTTGGAAATCTTATCAAACTGAAAGAATTGGGTCACAATAGACCATTTAGTATATGATTTTATTGACATGTAAAGTCTAGGAAAGTCAAATATACAAAGACAGAAAGTAGAACACTCATTACCTAGAGTTGAGGCAGATGGGAGACTTGGGAGGCTGCTGCGGTGGCTAAAGGGAGCAAGGTTTCTTTGTAGAGTAATAAAAATGCTCTGAAATTGATTATAGGGACAGATGCACAACTCTTACTAAAAACTACTAAGATTTACACTTTGAAATAGGAAAAAGTGTAGTGTAAGAATTGTATGTATACATACACAACATGTTATACAACATAAAACATGTAAACTATAATTACTATATTACATACATAAGAATATTCCATATGTATTATTTTCAAATTTATTCAGTTAGTGTCACGTATCTGAGATTAACCCATACGCATACATGTACAAGCAGTTTAACTGCTCTACTGTATCATGGAAAAAAATGATACCGCACTTAATTATTTCCACTTGAAATAATGTTATAATTAGCACTATAAACATCTTGTATATAAACTTTCTAAGCCAACACAGAGAGGCCTAATGGCTAAGTTGCAAAGACTAGGTATTTCCAGATTATTTGTTAAAATGATAATATAATCCACAGTATACAAGAGTTCCTGCTCCTTCTTATTCTTGCCAACACTTGGTATTATCAGGCTTACTGGGTTTTACCAATCAAGAGGTGTAAAATGAAATCTCCCCAGGGCTTAGCTTTTCATTTCCCCTTTATAGAGCTTAAAAAATCTTTCATAATTGGCCATTAAATTTCTTCCTACATGAAATACCTAATCATACCCTCTACCCATTTTCTATTGAGCAAATTCTTTTTTTCTTATTGATTTGTGTATGACTTTCAAATTTTGGATACTTATTTTCAGTCTCTCAAAAGAACTATAGATCTATAGTTCTAGTCCATGGTCTATCTTTTCCTTTTGTATTTAATGACTTCTGTTATAGTGAAGATTTTTATGAAGATGTATTAGAAAATATAAGTTTTATTTTGGAGCTTTTAACTTTTATTTCTTAAGTAATTATTCTCTATCACTATATCATGAAAATACGGCCCTTCAGAGTTATACAGAGTTTGTCTGAGATGAACTGGCTTATATACTTTCTCCACTTTGGTCAGTTTATTTGGAACAACCCAAGAAGAGGCATGACTTGCGCAGTGTGGCTCTCTGGCAGTCTCTGAAAGGACTAACAGCTAAAGTCCTCTGTGAGAACATCTCTGGTTTAACATTTAAATGACCTCATACTTAAAACATTTCAAAGGTTCTACTGTTCTACCAACTAAGTCCAAACTCATTAGGCATGGCCCACAAATTCTTCTGAGGAAATGAAATTTATAAATATAAATTACTTGTACAATTATACCCTAGAGCCAGCCAAAGTGGAAAAAAAATGAAGTTAAATGTCCATATGACAGCAAAGTCAATGTTAGTTCCTATGCTATCACCAATAAAATGGCAGTGTAACTGTACAGAAGGAGATTCAAGCTAAGGATGACTAAAGAAAAACCATCTACAGCAACTTTTTGAAGAATAGTCTTATGCTCTACGTAAGTTCCACCCAAATTCCACTATTAAACAGATTCAATAAAAGAGTACTCTCTGGTAACTCCTTTGGATTTAAACACTAAGCAAAATGACAAGGAATTCAGTTTCAAAATAATCAAATTATCAGTTTCAGCATAATCATCATTGAAGCTTATAAATCAGAAGAAAATTCAATGAGCTGTGCAAAGAAAAATCACTGAACCCAATAGAAGGAAGCATTAACTGGGTCTTCAGTAGATGGAGCTCTCCCCTCTGAATTGGTGCTGAAATACAAAGCAGGGAAATTTCAAGAGTTGGAAATAATTGTTCAAACAAAAGTTCTAAACACTGGAACTGATTAAAATGCCAATCACCTTTTTCCTAAGAGTACTGGTGTTTTAACCCTGTTACACAGGCCAAATTTCAACCCAGAATAATGTTATTATTAAACATGAACTGAGCATCAATGCCTTCAACACCTCAAAATATAGACACTTCTTGTCTAACTTGCCATCAAACTATTGTTTTCAGAATAGAAGGATGCATTTCATTTTCATGAGGAAAAAAGAAAAGTCAAAGTTTTTCACTTCTCTTATACTTTATAAGAGTTTATGAAAAACAGTTCATTATGATCACTATTGTTTTCTGATGCCTGATATTGTCATCCAAAATAGACTTATGACCAAGCCTTATTTTAATTAACTCAGAGGATACCTGATATTATATGGTAGCTTGAGATTACTTGTGCAGTTTCAAAACTGGGCTATTACAACAAACAAAAATTTATGCCTAACCCTAAAAAAGGACAATAATGCAAATAAAGATGAAAATATAAATTCAAATATTTTCAAAAACAAAGCATTCCATCCCCCCAAAATGGCCCACCACAGCATATTTTTAATCAACTAATGCCAGCTCATAAAGTACTAGCCAAACTAGAAGGAAAAAACTGAATTCTGAAAGTATTCAGTAGATAAAAAATTAGAAATTTTGTATTATCTAAGAGGGTCTTCTCAGGTCTAAGATTAGGCTGCTCAATGCAGATCAAGGCTAAAAAACCCAGCAGTCATGAAACAACTCCTCAAAAGTCACACATCCTATAAACAAGCTAAGTAATAAGTGATTATTATTAAATAACTCAGTTTAAGATTTAGGGTTCCTTTCTTTTTATTATTATATTTTTCTTTTTGAGACATGGTTTCACTACGCAGTTCAGGTTGGCCTTGAATTCACTTTGCAGCCCAGGTTGGCCTCAAACTCACAGCAATCCTCCTGCCTACAGCCTCTCAAGTGCACCACCACTCCCAGCTTAGGGTTCCTTTCAAAGTCCACACTTAAAGGTAAATCACATATTAGAAAAGAAAAACTTGTGGCCCAAAAATGAGGAAAACTTCTTTGACATGATGATTTACTCCATGATTTATAAAATTAAGACATTCCATACTAACTACGTATGTTCCACTTGACATTGTTACACAGCCTTTCTTAGAGCTGGTACTCGCTGGTAAACCTGAAGATAAATCTCTCATAATCTGACCATAATTTGCACCTGAAGATGCCTTCATTGAAGTATTTGATCATGGGATTTTTGTTCAAACAGCTTTCTTAAGAATGTAAGTCTCTGGCGTGAGCCAGGAGGAGAACCAGAGAGCAGCCCCCAAGATTTGGCCATGGCCAGGGTGGAACCCAGGTAGGAGCACAAAGAAGCAATTCGCCCACCCTCTTGCTAAGCACCTTCCTCTGGCATGAGCCAGGAAGAAAACCAGTAAGCGGCCCCCGAGATACAGCCACAGCCATGGTGCAACCAAGGTGACTGCACAAAAAAGCAATTCACCCACCCTCTTGGTAAGCACCTTCCTCTGGCATGAGCCAAGAGGAGAACCAGTAGTGTCTCCTGTGACAGTAGTGTCTACCGGTGCACAGAACCAATAGTGTTTCCTGTGACAGTAGTGCCTACTGGTGCACAGGTTTGAAATCAAACATCCCACAACCCCCTAGCCATTAGCAACTGGGGACAGAGGTCTGAGCATCTCTTGTGAAAATGACTGTATTGTACAATATAGCAAATATGGGGAGTCTCCTCTATCTTCTGTTTGAAAGCAAATGTTTTCAGCTTTGTTTCATTATGATTAATTGCTTTACTCTATTCAATATTCTCTTTTGATTGGTTTATACTGTTCTGTCTTTGGTTTGATTTTGCTGTACCTAATTGGCTAGACAACTATTGTGAAGATAATGAGTTATACTATGGTACCTATTACTGTTATCCCAGTAACCTGCTGTGAAGTTCTCTAACAGTTTCACTGCCCTGTCTCATTTGAGTTTGTTCTGTCTTATTCTGTTGTATTTCTACTACCTTCAAAATAAAAAATTTAAATTTAAATTAAAAAAAAAGAATGTAAGTATGTGTGAAATATAAAGATCAGGAAAAATGCTGATGTTAATTAAATCATGAAAACCTTAAACCTACAAATAATCTATATGATATTTGGTAAGTGCAAAGGTGTATTAAATGCACTGGTAGAGGTCACAAAATGGAGGGAAAGTGATAAATATCTTTAAAATGTATAAATAAAAAATCTTCCTCTATAGTGATAAGAACTCTCAAATTTGTTTCTGATATTACAAATTACTAAAGACAGCACTATACCAGACAAAGTGACTTTAATGCGGATCTAATTCAAAGATGTACAAAGATGTTTCAACATCCCTACGTTTGGCTATTTTTAATTAACTAGAGCCTTTTCCCTTGTATCAAAAAAATGACTTTATAAATGTAAAAACTGAAATCTAACTTTTTATAAAACAGGTTGTATGTTTATAATAATCTGTACATTCTTTCGATAAATTTCCTTTGACAGAAAATTTCTTTTAACTAAACCTATGACAGCTGCCTTTGTAACTTCTGCCTCTCAAGAACATAGTCTTATTCAATGTAGTGCCTATCTTAAACTTTAAAAAATAAGCTTAGAGAGATTGATCTAGCACTGTTTAATCATCTATATTTTTGATGCTAATGTATAAATTTATAAATAACAAGTAGTACTACCATTGGTGATTTTGAATGTACTATCCAAGTATAATATAAAATTAAGAAGTAGATAGATGTCATATATGTACAATGCGAATGTGTGTGTTGCCACAAAGAAAAAAAATCATACAGGAATACATTCATCAGTCTTAAAATTCATTTGATAATCCTATGCAAAACTAATTCTTTAACAAAATTTTTTCACTTGTATGATGATACTTTCCATGCCCTCTTCTGCTCTCTTGTGATGTGTAAGTCCTAATAAGACTCAGCTACCCTGAAATGTGTCTTATTATCATTCCTGCAGGTTGTATGTTGCTCATAGACATAAAGTCATTTCAGAAGAACACTCATTGTACATGGGCTGAGAAAGATGGGCTGTCTGAGGATATGAAAAAATAAAAAGGCAATAATCAGGCAGGCTTAGATAAAGTATAATTTTATTTCTTAGCCTGATCCCCCTCTAAGACTCCCTATAAATCTGCATGCTAAGTGTCTATTTTTTATTTGTAAAATAAAGCCAATAAATCTGAATTTTGTCTAAAGAACATAATATAGATACATTTAACAATAAAGAACAAGGAAAATGCAAAATTATTTTAAAATGTTAAATGACAAGTACTGCAAATCTTATAATTTCTGATTTTTTAATTCAACTCTCCTTCCCAGCCCTGAAAAGCTAACTCAAAGCTATGAAGAGGAAAATATTTCCAACACTTATCAAATTGGCCAATAGAAACATTCTTCTGAATACCAGGTCCCTAGGGTAATTAAAATATATAGGAAGGAAAGAAGGAATTAATTGAACAACCACAGTCTGCCAAATGTCTGACTAAGGCCAGTTGTTATTTGTTCCATGGTAAGAAAAGTTGGGCAGAGGTCAGGATGAAGATAGCAAATAGTCTCACTCAATGCTTTGAGTTAGTGATTTCCAAAGGTAACAATGAAAATACTCAAGGCAACAAAAGCAAACCAACTCCTCTGGTCATTTCTGAAAACATTTTAAAGATTAAATAAAGAAATTCAGCTTCTAGTACACTCTGCCCCTCACAGTTAGTGATATTTCACAAGACTGCTTTGAAAAGATGGGGGTGGGATGGGGAATGATCATTGCTCTTAACTGCTATATGCAGCACAGGATTTGCACAATTGTATTCTTCTTGTATGTAGGAATATCCTGTAAAGGTAATAAATTAAAGTGAAAGAGAAATCTAATACAGCTAAAGTTATAATTTTAGTAGTCTGTCAAAACAGAATTTTTCTCTAAGGAAAACAAAACCTCAATAATGTGACAATAAAACTAATCATCCTATTATTATATTTTAGCTAAACATTTACAAATTTGCTAGTTTACTGTACAATGCCTTGTGAACAATGCAGAAGCATAGCCTATGAGTAAAAATTATTTATCTATATACTGATCTACTGAGTTTATCTGATTTTGATTATACTTCTCTTTTTATGTAGTCACTCCAGATAGCCCCAGCAAGAGAAAAATTGTTTTATATAAGGCAGTCCTAACACAGGCTACATTTGGTAGTTTAGAAAGGCCTTTTCATTGTACTAAAAAGTGCCAAATATTAAAACATGCAAAGATAAATGAAAAGATAAATGATAGACTGAAAGTAATGTAACATTTTGGTGTAGTACATATATGGATTTTGATGTCAGACTAACGAGTTCAAATCCAAGTTGTGCTACTTAATAGGCATGCAATAAAATATATAGGGTATCTGATTTCCATTTTTCACAGCTAAATTAAACATACATATTTTAACATGGTTGATATCACTATTTTTTCCACGTTAATCTGCTAACCCACACTGTCTTTAAGCTTTATGCCCATAGATTTGATTATTCAAATTATTTTACCTGCTATGAATCTGTTAAAGACAAAAATCACTTTGACACTCTTTAAAGCAGTAAAGAAGGCTTTAATACTACTCCACTGTGGGGCAGAAATAGGGCTGAACTCCAAATACTGCAAAGGCAGCTGGGGACACACTGTCAACAAGCAAAGTGAGGGAAGAGTGCATAGGAAATTACTAAGAGGAGATACATGAAGGGTCAGGAGATTCTTGCCAAAGTAACTAAAAGCAGGTCAAGGATTTACACATTAAAGGTGAAGAATACAAAATTTTATCAGATGTTAAAAGTAAAAAAATATCAAGGATGAGGTTAGAATAGCATAACAAAGTTTCTTTCTAACCCTAGACTCAACAAGGGTAGATATGGATGTCAAAAAGTAAAGGCTAGATGAATCAGGGCTGAAAGGAAAGTAACTAAAGTTTGGTCAAGAACAGAATCTTTTTTATCTTCTTTTCTTGAAATTCTGTAATATTTCTACCTTTTTCCTGTTTTTTTTCCTTTAAATAAAAAACTACAAAAAAAAAACCCAAAAAAAAAAACAGAATCTTTGCTCAATCCAAGATTAAACAAGCACTGAATGCCTGCCAAGGAGCCTCCCTAATAAAGAACATGAGGGTCACTGCACACACTTTGGAACTTTGACAATAATGGTCTCTGTCCAAGCTAAAGACAAAGGTGGCATAACAATTCTACCTTACATTCATATAGGTTTTTATGTCCATCAAAACAGTTGCTCTTTTTTATCAGCCATTATTGTCAATACAAATGATCACTGGCCTAAAGGAATACTTTGCATACAAGTAGTTACAAAAATAGTTTAAATGAAAGGGAACCATGAGAACAGTTTTTTTTTTTCGTTTTTCTTTATCTACAGTATATATGACAATGTATTTCTTTCCTAAATTTTAATCTATTAGAATTTTATCCTTTATATTTTATCAAGGTAGCAAAAAATTACAAGAGGCAAAGAAGAAACAAAAAGCAATTTCAGAAAGTACTGGCCTCCCTTCTATAGCTAAATTAAAAATACAATCCTAGGAAATACTAAGTGAAAAACCACACATTTACAGCTCTAAATCAACAGGGTTCCAACAGGCAACATGATGGACATAGGTTATATAGTTTCTAGTTCTCAAAATTTACTAAGCATTTGAATATATGTTATAAATTTTCTTTAAAATTATTTTTTAAACTGTCCTCTTGAAAATTTGACTAGGATTCTGTGAGAAATTTCACAGTAAAGTATGGAGGCATAACAACATGTTGTAAGAAAACAGCACAGGATTTGGAATCAGGATGTACCACCAGCTCAAGTTTATTTTCTATATGTGACTTTCTACAAATAACTCCTAACTCGATTTCTTCAAAGACATATGAAAGGGCTCTACATCAATAAATATGTATACAAGTATTAATGATCTGTAGAACATCAAAGTAGACCCATGCTTTAAAAATGTTTTTTCAATTAGGGACACTGCTTATCTTTAAGATCAGATATACCTTACTTGTAATCCTAGCACCTAACATACTATCTAGATCACAGTAGGCATTCAAATATTTGCTGAGGTAGAAGGATGGGTGGATATTGTTAGGTGTAGATCATAATCTAGATGCCACCTCAGAAGGTGCACTTGCTCCAAAAGGCAAGCAAAGTCATATTCAAATAGTAATCAGTTTTTATGTAAGTTTCATAATGTGAAAAGAGAAACTAATAAAAGGACAAATGTTGCATTTTTATAATTTCTATGCGTTATCTCTACTCAAATATCCATTATTGGTTTTAGGATTACTATTTCAGATCTTTACTTTCTTCCATCATATTTAATATGGCTCATTGCTTGTTTATACTAACACAAAATTACAAGTTTCATTTTATTGAAACTTGCTGTACATACATCATTAAAACTTGATTACTAAACTCAATGTTTTGTTTTCTAATGTAGTTTTCATAGACTCAAAAACATTGCAAATTATACCTTTAACAAAATAAAGTGCATAAGTTTCATGGTTTTTTAACTTTCAGTCCTCTATCGAGTCAATATTTCTGAAGTGCTAGATAGTGAGAATACAGCCATACATAAGACTCAATTATAACCCCCAAAAGGCTCCCCACCAAGCCAAGACCAGGTAACAAGAAGATGAAAACTGCCAAGGTAGAAAAGTACACAGAACTTGGGGAAGTATACAAGGAGGTATCAAATCCACCCCTTACGTATTTAGGACCTACCTTCCAGAAAGCCTCATAGCAAAGCTGAGAAGTAAAAGATAGATGACTTTCCCAGGGAAGTGGGGTTGTGCAGAGGGTAAAACTTGCAGGCAAAAAGAACAAGACACCACCAAGGAGTTTGGAGCTAACCTTCCAAGTTTGGATGTTAAGAGACAATTTGCCATTAAGAAAGATAATGCCAGCTGCAATGTGAAAAGTAAATTAGAACAAGGTCAAAAGGAAAAAGATGATACAGTGATCTGGAAAGAGAAAATAGGGCCTGGAACTAAAGCTTTGGATATAGAGAAAAAGAAGTAAGATTTTCTTAGAAGTGAAAAGGAGCAGAATTGTTGGATATTTGTGATTAACATAGGGTACTTCTGACCTGGAATATATAGAATGATAGGTAATTATCAGAAGTTACTAAGTTAAAGAATGCAGATGGTTGGCACTCAGCACTGAGCTAAACAGGTAGGACTCAATGAATAATACAGGCATTATTCTAGTAGCTAATCACTATAATAATGCTTTCCTACTAGCACTGACAACCTACAGTGACATCCAAAACTTGAGTTCTGAATTAAATGTGACGCCTACTTCAGCCAGCAGTCTTTCCATAAATGTAATGGCATTGCACTAATTAAGGGAAAGGGATCCTGCAGAGGCAGGATCTTGACCATAGCCCTTCATAGGCCCCAGGTGTCAAAGATCTCAACATGAAAAATGCTAAAGAATATCAATTAGGTGTTCATGTGCATTTCTTGTATTTTCTAAACAAAAATATTAAAGATAAAAAACATTTATCCCCTTGTTCCAAGAAAACTAACTAGGGTCTTGCTACACAAAGTGTGATACAAGCAACACTAGTATATCATCTAAGAAATGCCAATTCTCTAGTCCCACCAAAGATATTCTGAATAAAAGTCTACAATTGGAAGATCCCTAAGTGATTCACATGCTTTGTGAAGCTCAGGAAGCACTGAATTAAAGAAATTTGTCTACAACTCATTCCCTATGGATAAAATGAGACTGTCAGCAGCACTGACCTCACACTTGACTGAAAGAGTAACTCAACAACAGCCTTCAAATTAAGCAACTTACAAAGCAACAGACATAGACACTTATGGTAATTAGCACCGATCAAAAAGTAATGAAGAATTTCCTGTATCCAGACAGCCAGAATACTTAGGCTAGAGAGCTATGATGATTTCAGTACTTTTCAGAGGAAAAATTCATTTCTGTTACATATTTCATAGAGAATGGATATCTTCCATACTTTTAATACATCCCCAGTTTTTTCAGTTCCCAAAGGGCTCTGCAAAGCCTCTAATTACATACTGGCCTGAAACAACTATTTTACAGGCTAATTTCCTCTCACCACCTTTTGTCAGGTGAAAATGTGTTACTATACTTCTTACAGAAGGCAGTTAATATGTTTTGGATACTGAGTTGCCTTAAAAGGAGTAATATTCCAATTCCAAAATAAATAGTGCATCTTTTAAAAATAATATTCAGGAGATTAAAGGTTGAAGAAGCTAAATTTAAACTTTAGACAAAAACAAAGAAAGTCATTCAAAGATCACTGCATATACTACCTTTAGTTATTTTTTAAAATTCTAAATGAGAAATGCATATTTAAACAGATAACTTTTCCTGTAATTATTGAAGAACATAAGTCATGGTAGACATTAAGAAAGACCAAATTTTAGGACACTAAAATTACTGAGAAGTTAAATAACTGCCTGGAAAAAGAAAGAAGAAAAAAGATAGTTAACTAACTTTGGATGAATGTTAAGACAAAAGCCACAATACAGAGTCTCAAGTCTCAAGTCGCAATACAGAGTCCAGACTGCCAAGTAAAGAGAACATGAGGCCTCCAGCATTAAGAAACAATATAATGTAACTGGGCACATTCCAAAATGGTATTAAATAGCATGGCAAATCTTCTAATCAGTTAAAAGAAAACTTGAAAGATATTTCAATAATTGTACTGCTTCTTCTAAAACTTAGTTAAAAGATCAAGAGCCCAACTTCAACTAGAAATCTCTGGCTACAGACAAACTTTCATTCTCCCACTGTATGGTCTCCTACTTCCTTTTAATTCCCATTATTCTATGTTAACTCTCTGCATGTCCCCCACACACACACCCTGCTTCTCCTTCATAGTTTTCTATTTTGTCTGATACAATTCATTTTCAAGAGTACACATTAATCTATCCATCTATATACATCACCTAATTCAACATTCATCATCACATTATCTAGCCTGTTAATCCATGTTCTAACACACACACCAGAAAAAACAAGACTGTCATTAAAGGTGCTGAAAAAGGAAAGTAGGGCCTGAGATGAACCTAAGGTGCCTATTATAGCCAAGAAGGGCTAAAAGAATACAGAGGCCACACAGGATACCTCAAAGAGATTTGGCTTTTGTTTCTAAAACAATGGAGTAGGAAGAAAAGATGAGAGAAAGGTAGGGAGAGAGGTAGAGGGAGAGGGGCAGACAGAGATACAGACAGACAGACAATGACTAAATTTAAATAATCTGAAATAAGAATACTATTGAAAAAAAGCAAAAATTCCTGGGGAAAAAGTGATGAGAACACTGTAATAACCACCTCAATCATTAGGATGATGCTCAAACAACTGGTCATACACAGAAACTAAAAAGTAAATTACTAAGTGGTTTTCTCACAATTAGCTAAAACCGAGGCAAATGGAGCCCATCAAACCTAGTATACAGATGTCCATACAGTAGGTGATTGGGAAGTATTGAATTTGCCAATTAAGTATTCATTATATTACTATAAACTCAATATATTGGATTATATAGAGAATAACCATGAAAATCTAAAGTCTGTCATCTATGGCTTGTTCTATAAATGTTAGGTCAGCCATAATCAAAAGTGTCACCATCTCACATTTCATCAACTGTAAGTTTTCTAATTTACTTTTGCTTTCTATGATCTATTTTTTTCCAGGTTGTCCATGTATCTTCAGTACCACTAACTTCTGCCCCACTGCATCAAATGTCTTGAATGTAAACCCAAAATCACAGAAAAGCACGAAGCATTGTGCCCACACAGTTACTACATGGGGACAGTTCACTATGAAATTTTTAACTAGCAATAAAAATTTATTAAAATGTGGCACCTACTTACCTGTCAAATGCAATTATGCCATTACATGAACTCAATATTCCAAATAAATTGAGACACTCTTTGTCACTAGAACATGACAGATATATGCAAGACATCTCTATTTGCTTCAAGAACATGCCCTTATCATTTTTTGTTCTCTGAGCCCAAGCTCACTCTTCAGTCTCAGCCCTCGTTCCCCAGTGAACAGCCCAGCTCTAATTGTAACCCCATCTGTAGTGTTTCAAAAGGATCCAACTTGCTCCTGAGAAGTCCAATAGTGTAATTTGTCTACATCATTCACTGGGCACATCTTAAGGCAAATCTTTTGGTGAATATTTAGTGCTACATAAAGCTGATGGGATAACATTTCTGAAATTTATAGAAATGAGTTTCATAGCTGAAGCAACGTCTAAGCATGAGACAGCATGCCCATCACTTCGATCATACCCAACTTTATATCTCTAATGTCTGAGAATCTTACATACACATATATGTTGAATGAGCAAGTAGTCCGTGAGCTTCAGAGATGCTGAAAGTATGTTGTTTCCTCATCTACATGTTATGCAAGCATGTTTGAGAAAAAATATACACCTAAACATATAATTTATTCAAAAGACACAATTTATCCAAGTGAAGGAAACCAGTAATTGGCTTGAAACACCTCAGTAGTTCTAACACCCAGTTATATCTTCCAAGGTATTAAAGAATGCTTGCTATAGATCTGAGGACAAAGCTCAAATGTGGGAGGGCTTTTCTAGCAAATGTGATGCACTGGGTTGAATCACTAGTACAGTAAAGAAACAAAAAAGAAAGAGAGAGAGAGAAAGGGAAATGTTTATGTAGTTTCAAAGCTATTAACTGCTTTTACCCTTTAAACAAGGTGATTTGGCTCAAATTAAATATAACACCTATAAACTGACAATGATAACATTTCATAGACAACACTGACATAATTTATAGAAATGTCAGGAAGACCAGCTAATTTACTGAATAAAGCATGTGGGAAATGTAAATGATATATAAATTCTAAATGATGATGACAATGATGGTTATCAATGTTTTAACCTTTATAAATGTAATTTAAAACTAATAAGCACTTAAACATCACTTTATATTCTCTAATCAGTTTAGAAATAGTAATTAAGTCATAAGGCATCTCCCAAATATGTGTAAATATTTCCATTTAGAGAAAATGGAAGTCAAGTCACCAAGCAAGCACTGAAAAGAACTAAAGGTAATTCAGTTCTCCACAGGTCCTCAGAAATTCAGTGAGAATGTAGAATTTACTGAAATAAAAGAGAACAACAGAAACTCAGATTTCTGTTAAGGATTTTAGCTCCTTGGTAAAGGTGGTTTTAAAAAAAGAATGATTACTAAGGACAATCTGGAAAGGGAATGTTATTAAAGTGAACATAAGGCCCTACTATGCATTGCATTCCACATTAAAAGTTTAATTTTAAATGAATAAGGCAAATGCAAAAAGTGAGAACAAAATAAAGAAAAAGGGTTATGGGCACCTGTACAGAGTCACTAGGTTCCTGGACTGAGTGACTAGGGACTGAGTCACAGCTCAATATGATAGCCCTTATGCAGCATGGAACTGAATTCAATCCCCACTACTGCCAATGAGAAAAGATGCTGGACTGAAAATAATTCTTTGAAAAATAAAAGGAAGTAAATAAACTAAGGAAACAGTGATATAGTCCTATTTCATGATATGATAAAATGTGTCTGTTTCTCTCCTTAAACTATTGTTAAAAATGTCATCAAATCTTAAGTAAGAACAAACACTAACGTCATTATTCAAAGGACAAGACATCTTGAACCATGGAAAACCTTAACCTAGAGATACAGCTCATTATGGTCCATTACAATATCAGGTACTCACTCTAACTCTAATTCACTCCATGGCTCTAGATAGAGGACTCCTGAACCAAAAGGCCTGTTTTTTAGATCACTTCAACATAGCTCCCAAGAGCATCAGGCACTCAAAGGCAGGGCTTTTGGAAGGTGAATGATCATTAGGCACTACAGCTGATCTGCTAACTAGGACAGGGCACCTGGTTAGAGATGGATCACTGGGAACATGACCCATAAGGATATATCTCCCTCCCTGGCTCCTCCATTCTCTGTTTCTAGGCACCATGACATGAGCAGCTTTCCTCCTTCCAGGACCTTCCAGCATGCCATTTCTGACCTTGAGCCTGCTGATCATGAATTATATTAATGAACCAAAATAAACCCAAATGCCTTGGAGAAGACAAGATGGCCAATCAGTGAGCAACAAAATACAAAGCCTCCCGGGAGAAACAACTCATTTGCCAGAAAAAAAGACCCTGGAGAGACCCAGACAGAGGGAGATGGATCCTCTTGACACAGGAAGAAATTAAAACATAAAAAAGCTGGTCAAATACTTCGGGACTACAACTGAAACAGCTAAAAATTACAGGACACAGTGTTTTCGTTCGCGGGAACCCACCAAGTTTGCAAAGGCCTGAATGGCACTGGCCAGCAGAGCCATGTAAACCCGTTCCTGCCGCCACTCACAGGAAGCACAGCAGTGCTGAAGTCGGGGGCTGGTGAGCCCAACAGAGAGCGGAGCCACTGAAGGGAACTTCATTAATCCATAGTCAGTGCAGGGAATGAGACACCCCCCATGGGAAGGGCATGACCAAATGGGCAACATGTTGGAATCAGGCAGAAGGAGCCTGAACTGGGAGTAACAGTGACTTCAGTTGGCTCCTCCCTCCCAAAAGCAGATTCGTGGGATTTGCTTGGACTGGGCTGCACCACTGGCCAGGACCCAATGAGGCATCACAAATCGATTCCCTGTGCCTACCAAGCACTAATTGGGTGAAGGCACCTGAAGTTTGGCTGGCCCAGTGGGGAAGGGCAGGTAAACACAACCGCTGTTTAAACCTCAGTGACAAGAGCAGGCAGGAGAGGGTGGAGTTCCCTCACCAGCAGGCTTAGGACAAAACGTGGTCAACAGGGAAGGGGGCTGGGACCTGCAATGTAACCCATGTGGAGGAAGCCAGGGCCATGAGGGGGAGAGAAAGGCAGGAAGAGGGCCCCAGCCCAGAACCCTGAGAGCACTGATCCAGGAGAAGGAAAAACAAGGGAGACTGAGGGCAGCAAACACACAACGTCAGACATGGCTTCAATGGATATTAAGAGATATCTTCGGAACCTTGTAGACGAGCTCAAAGCTGAAATATTAAATCAGGGAAAGCAGGATATGAGTAGAATAATAAAAGAAATGCTCTCAGGAAGCATCTCTCAGGATGATACAGATGGAAGGGAGGAACACAAAAAAAGGAGAGAAACATTCGATAAAGAAAATATAGAATACATGAAGCAGATTCAAAGAGACTACCAGGAAATTAAAAACTCCATTGAAAGCTGGCAAAATGCCTTAAAAGAAACTAAGGATAGACTATCAAAACTTAAAGACAAGTTGGCAGTGTTTGATCATGAAAGGAAAGATCTCTTAAAAATATCAAGGAAACAGGCAGTAACAATACAAAGGCTAGAAGATGACAAGAGAATCTACAATTTAAGAATAAGAAATGTGAACGAAGAAGCAGGAATACATATAGGCAAATTACAAAGGCTATTCACGGAAATAATCAAGGAAAACTTCCCAAGCATGGGAAAAGAAAATGACATTCGGTTATATGAGGCATACAGAACTCCAGCCACCTACAACCAAAACAGATCTACACCCAGACATATAATAATCAAGATACCAGAAATTCAATATAAAAACAGAATATTAAAAGCCATCAGAGAAAAGAAACAGATTACCTACAAAGGTAAGCCCATTAGAATCATGGCTGACTTCTCGACACAGACCATCAGATCAAGAAGAGCTTGGAGCGAAGTCTTCCAAGCCCTAAAAAAAAACCTCCAGCCCAGACTGATGTACCCTGCAAAACTGTCACTAGAAATTAATGGAGAAACAAGACGCTTCCATGACAAAGAGAACTGGGGGAGTTTGTGACCACCAATCCAACCCTACAGAGAATACTGAAGGACATTCTAGAGAGAGAGAAAAAAAATACCAGGATTTTAGGAACAGAGGCAGAAAGGCCTCAATGAGTGGGGCAGGCAGTAGAATGAAAGAGAAAACTAGACAAACAGGCAGAAAAATACCATAGCAGAAATAAGGCAGAGAGGATAACTAGAATCTCTAACATAGATGGCCTTGATTCGCTATACTGTTAATAGTGAACCAGGATTTAAAACCCACATTACTCACACTACTCTGCTTAGATGTATTATAGTCTGTTCCAGTCATTCTACCTGTACTAGATTTGAGGGCACAGACAGCAATCCCGAAAATAATAGGATATAGCATGGTAATCATCCTTAATTTCCTATTAACTTAATCTAAAGCTCTGTAAAACCTACACTGTTTTACCATGACTGATCATAATCGAATCTGGTTTGTTGGATCACTGTTTTGTATTGATAGATTTTATTCAAAGCTGTTATGATTGATAGTATCAAGTCTGAGAGTATAGGCAACTGCACTTAAGATGACAAGATCCACTAGAATATCCACTCTGGTTTGATTATTACCTGCCTTTGAAGTTTTATACTGTCTACAATATTTTATTTTTACTAATATTGTTATTTACTGCTTTACTCAATTATACTGCTATATTCAATTATGCCTAATGATATAGACATTCTATTGAAGATAATAAGAAACAACACAGTAATCATTGTAGATCGCCTTATACTGTGGTTTTATATGACTTTTTGGTTTCATGTTTTTATAGGAATTTGTTTTGTTTTGTCTTGCTAAGTTTTGTTTTTCCCTCTAATACAGAAAGTATAGAAATACATGTAGAGATTCATGCATGCGTAGCTGTTTACACTCTCACTGTTTGACTATCTACTTTGTATGCTTTAACTTTGTAACTTGAACAACTATTTCTAAGAGAACAATATGTAATTTATTAACTAGTGATTTCTTATTATCTTTTTTTTTGGAATTCTGTATTATCTCTAACCTTTACATGCTTTTGTTTCTCTTTAAATAAAAAATTTTTAAAAACCTGCATGCCTTTAAAATATATGTGTTTGTTAATTTTTGCCAGCAGTGACAAAGAAAGTGAATAAGATACCTATCTAGTAGTTTCTTTGTTCTTTTCCCAAATTACAACAAGCACATTCAGTAAATACATGAGTAAGAGACAATAATAAAGTAAAGCAAACAAAGCCATAAAGGTATGCACAAATAGTGAAAACCATGGAGACAATATTCCATAATGGTTAAGTGTCTAACTGAAGTCAGAGGAAGCTGAGTGTGAATCTCAGCCTGACCATTTATCAAGTTATTTAACATCTTTAAGTTTCATTTTTGTCACTATAAAGTAATAATAGCATTATTAATGTATAGATCAAATAACAAAATGTAAGGTACTAAACATAGTGGCATATGC
Organism: Hydrochoerus hydrochaeris; assembly: GCA_004027455.1. Classification (NCBI taxonomy): domain Eukaryota; kingdom Metazoa; phylum Chordata; class Mammalia; order Rodentia; family Hydrochaeridae; genus Hydrochoerus; species Hydrochoerus hydrochaeris. The sequence goes on along the minus strand of PVLA01001285.1, from coordinate 286,340 downwards.
TAAAAGCTCATTAAATCTTAGCTATAATTTTTAACTTTTTTATTAATAATGGAGACAGATCACTAGAACCTGCATTTCTAACTAGTTTCCAAGTGATGTGAATTCAGATGGACAGAAAGTTTACATTTGGAACCACTAGTCAATCTAAGATCACTCCTGATGTCACCCTTTAATCTGAGAAATTTTCAGGTAAGACAAACTTCTCAAAAAAAGATTTAGAAAAGGCTAACATAAAAAAATATTGCATGGTCATGTCACTGTCAGATCCTCACAGAAATGTAGAGAGAATGAACATGTGGCTTTTTCTTTTCTGAACACTTACTGATATACAGATAGAGATACAGAGATGATAGAAATAGAGATAGAGAGACAGAGACAGAGACAGATATCTGTTGTTTGTTTCTGTGTTTCCTTAAGTAGTAAACCTCACTGTCTCCAGAGTCACATAGGGTCTAAATGTGAATCATCTCAGTGTATTCAAAATCACAGCTCTGAAATCCTAGTCACTTGCTCCTTTGATATTGTGAACTGTTCAAATCCCTACATCATCCCAGTTGGCCACAGATAAAGGAAGATACAGATTAAAATCATATGTATAATAGAAAATAGGAGGATTTTATCAAGCTTTTTGGTTGTCTACAAGTTTTTATTTCAAAAGGAAATATATATATATATATATATTATAGACATATATATATAATAGAGACCTATAATAGACATAGGTCTCTATACTATATATCTATATTATATATAAATGTATATATGTCTATTATAGGTCTGTATGTATATATGTCTATATATATATATATATATGTCTCTACCTCTCTAACCTCTGATTAATGATGCAGAAGATGAATAACACCTTTCACATATACTTTGATGGTGTTCCCGTCTGAGTGAGGAAAATTTTTTAAGACCTTAACATTAAAAACACAAAATTATCATAATGTAAGTTCTTTAAATGTCCCTGTTAGGTTTCAGGAAGTTTTTCAAATGCAATGAAAAAAAAAAAAGTCAAAAATATTTCTGTGTAATCAGTAACAATAACATAGGGACTTGGTGATCAGAGTAAAATTATGTTTATCACCAAAGACTAGCTGACCATCCTTAAATTAAGCCTATCAAAAGTAATTTACTACCATAAGCTGATTCAAAAGTAACAATTTTAATTTCATATTCTTGGGGTGTTTTTTTTTTCACCTTTTAATCTTGCTGGTCTTTAAATAGGACACTGCCAGACACTTTTGGTAGAGTCTTTCTTTTATGCTAGATTATTTGTCACATTCAATTGAAGCTTGAAATTAAAATTTCTTTCTCCTACCAATTTAGTCCTTTCCCATTTGGCAAACATCTTTTTTTTGATTCCTGCATCTCTAATGGAGCTGAAAATTAATGACATTTTTGTTTAATTCTTTGACTATTCAAATGAATCATCAATGATGTTAGCATGGTTCTGTGTGCTAGGCTAGGAGTTGTAATAAAAGCTTACTTACATTTATATAGCACATTACTTCCCTGAGGACTACAGGAACACTTCACACACTATACTTTAAAGAAACACTTTCACATCACCCAGTGGACCTGCTCCTCCAGTGAGATGCATGCTCTGATTAACTAGCTTTTTTTTTTTTTTCAAAGACAAAGATAACAGAAACCCTGGCGATTCTAAAGAAAAACTTAACACTTAAGAATGTAATTATACACCAAAGACATCACTGGAAAAAATGTGGACTTAATATATAGCAAGTGTATTTCACTTATGGCAAGATATGGAGGGAACCAATTTTAATAAGGGCAAGAAAATCAAAATCAAGGGCTGGGGAGTTAGCTCAGTGGTGTAAGAGCCTGCCTGGCAAGTGCAAGGACATTAAGTTTGATCCCGAGTACGAACGAACGGATGAAAGAACCAACAAAAGAAAGAAAGAAAATCAAAAATTTAAATGTAGGGCTGGGGATATAGCTCAGTGGCATAAGTGCCTGCCTTGCAAGCATGTGGTCGTGAATTCGATCCCTGGTACCAATTAAAAAAAAAAAATTTAAATGTATTTTTTTCCAAAGAATGAAGAGTAATCTTGGTTAGTTTAATCGTAACTTAATCACATTCTTCCAAATATATTACTGTCATACCCATGATGAAAATGATGGCTGTCTACGAGTGAGCATCAGTTATACTGTAGCAGTAGTACAACAGTTTCAATTATTAACAGCTTATCTCAACAACATTATTTCATCCCCCTTATCTAAAAACCTTAGCTAATCTGTATGGCCAACAGAAATACTCCATATAGAGAGAATTTAACAATAGACCAGTCTAAAAAAAAGTGAAATATATTGATCCCAGGAATATGGCAAACTTCACAGTTTTATGATTCTTTTGTTACACAATTTTTAAATCTATGAAGTATATTACATTAAAAAAACATTTAAAATTCAATTTTATTCAAGTTTGTGCTACTATAATGAAGTATCATAGGTTAGGTAAACAATAGAAATTTTTATCACTCCCATCCTGGAAGCTAGAAAGTCCAAGATAAAATCACCAGTAAATCTGATATCTGGTTAAGTTCCACTTCCTGCTTCAAAGCTGGCCATCCTCTCACTGTAACCTCACAAGGTAGGAATGACAAGGGAGCTCTCTGGAACCTCTTTTATAAAGGCACTAATTCCACTCATGAGGGCTCTGCTGTTACAACTTTCTCCCCTCACAAAGGCTCTACTTCCAAATTAGAAATCAACACAAGAATTTAAGAGAGACATAAATATTAGGTCTGTAGCAAATCTTAAATCAATCAATGAATAAATATTTATTGAGTATCTACTGCTCATTCCTTCAAGCATTTATTAGCTATGAACTGCATAAAAGAACTTGTGCCAAACTCTGCACAGAGGGGAGAGGACACAATAAAATAAAAAATAAAAACTATATTCTCTTTTCTCAATAGGCTTAAAGACTATTCAAATACTGAAAAATGAAAAGACATAAGAAATGAGAAATTTAAAGATGGGTAAGAAACAGCCCTCAAGAGGTCCTTTAATCTGATTAAAATAGAAAGATGCAGATTTCATATGGAAAGAAAAATATATTAGACATGTCAAATGAGTACAATAGTAAAAGCAAAAAAGTACAATGAGTTTCTGAAAGGAAATAATCAATGGATGCCTCATAGATCAAAAAAAGAAGAAGACTGGAGAACATCATAAAAGTTATTCAGAGGTAAAGAGACAGAAAATGGGAAACATGTACAGTATGGTATAAGAAAGGATAGTCATATTTGGAGGACAGCAAAAAAGACTCATTTAATTGGATCACAGCCTTTCTATAGGAAAGGAGTAAAAATAAGTCCAGAAAAGTAGAGCTTCTGCAAATTGTGGCAACATCTGAATGCTGAGCTAAGACATTATTATCCAAAAGTTTATCACAAGGGAACACATATTTGTAATGGACCTAATCTTCAGTTTACATTTTCAAATCCGTTCTTTTGATTATATAATGCTACTATTACAGATGAAGACTGGTATATACATCATCAACACATCTTAAAGAGTCAAGCCCATCTTCAGTAGACCTTTTCTATCTGAAAACCTTAAATTATAATTTCTTCAAGATAAAATAAGTGTCTGTGATCACTAAGTCTGATGAACATCATTTTTCTAAATGTAAAGTATTGGGAAAAAGGAGGAAAATAAGATTATTATTCATCTCTGCAACTCTTCTGATCTCAGAGTTTACTAGGAAGGTAATGGGCAATGCTACTACTGGTTTATGAGTTATCTTTGAAGACAATGCTGACTGCATATACACTAGCCTACTCTCGAATTTATTCACCTTTTGTAATAGAACCTAATGCTGGTTCCCAAACAGAGGGGAGTCATTCTACAAAATCTGGGTCAATTGCAAGGCAATGAAGCTTCACTTCCAGCCTATGTCAATCAGCAAAGCATCAAAATAGGGATGAGGGTAGAAAAAAAGATATGAAATTTCTTTCTGATCCCAGCAGGTGAAGAGATCATCAATGAGAGTATAGAATCAGAGAAAAGATTTTTAAAATGCCTAAAGGGATAATCAGTCTGTTTTGCTACTGATACATATTCAAGAGTGTCAGGATCTGATGTCCAACAAAATTCAACCCAATTTTCCTAGGAGAATAACTGTGGTCCAGTAGTTCTCACTGCCGAACTATACTCCACTTTACATTCTGTATTTCTTCCTTCCTTTTTACATGCTCCATCATAATACTATGGGAAGTAAACAATTTTATTATTTCATAATTGAATTTCTGAATATTACTAGAGTCTCACCCCCGTGTTCCCAAGTCTAACATTTACATTTGAAACTGCCATCAAAAGCACCTGACTTACATGATGTTCTTATTTTGTACTCTTTTGTCCACTACAAAAAGCAAAGCAAATGTTGATCCCTTCATAAGAAACACAAGTGATCATAAACAAGTGCTTAATTTTGTTTTGGAGCCCCTGTTTGATGACTTCAGTGTATGAAAGAGCCTGAGTAACCCCTCAAAAGTACATTGTACTAAAACAATACCAACTATTGAGAAAGTCTTTTTCCTTAGTGCCCAAGTTTACAATGATGGTATTTCTTCAGTATGTTCCTATCTCTAAAAAGATTAACACCTCTTTACTTCCATGCTAATTTCTAAACATGTCCCTTCCTCTATAGAGGAACAAAACTTGCCTTATCTGAAGCCCTTAACCATTGCAGATGCTCTGCTTGGGACTCCCACCTATCTGTCTTCCCAGTGCACATGTTCCCAACGCCCAAGGCAGCCTCCCATATGCTAGCTGTCTCTTAAGAACTGAATAGAGGGATGATCAGCCCAGCTTAGTGATGAGATGCTATTTTGTGCAGCACAGTCAAAAATAGCACTGGCCTTTTTCATTGCCATATCACGCCGCTAGCACATATCTAATGTGATGTCATTTATTACCCACGTGAGGCTGGCTACTTCATGCTGAGTTTTTGCCATGTATATGTAGCTCACTTGGTGGCAGCTCTTTTCTTCCTATGAAATCATATCCAAAGCAGTGGACTTTCTTGTTGTTCACCATATATTTTCAAAATCCTTCAAAACTTTCAGATACCGAAGCCAAAAGGATTTGTGACTCTCAGTTAGGTGAACAAGTCCTAGACAACAAAAAAATACTGTGGGAATCCAAAACAATTTTTTAACCGGGGATTTAGCTCAGCAGCCTAAGTGCCTACCTGGCAAGCATGAGGTCATGAGTTCGATCCCCAGCACCGAAAAAAAAAAAAAAAAAAAAGGAACAAAACAATTTTTTGAAAATTGATCTCTCTTTTCAGTGCTATAAGCTTTGCTAAGGAATTTTAATGAAGATTTTAAAAATGAAAACTATTTTGAACACAATTCAACTGTAAGGAAGGACCCATAACATTTCTTCAACATCCCACTGAACTACAGATAAGATCTGTCAGCAAAAATTTTGCCATCTGTTTATAACTAGGCAAAAGTATATATAAAACAGTTAAGTGACTTGATACTATTAAACAACTTAAGAGATATTGCTGAATAACATAGTTTCTTAAAATTCTTTCAGTTAAGAAGGGCTTTTTATGATTATACACATTTCTAATCTTCCTTTAGCCAGATGTCTCTATGTAGATGGAAGCAAGAAAGAAAAAACAGTAGGAAACTTTTGGTACCATCCTCACTAAACAGTTCTGAGTCATATTATAGGTCAGGCTGCAATCACAAGAATTACAAGGGAAATACAGACCAGTAAAACTGCAATATTCATTTTCTCAACTCCAAGATCTGTTCCTCAGAGCTGGACTGACATGGTTTGTCTTGTTTGTACTGCTTCTTCACTTCCTTCCAGGTTTACTCACAACTCTACCATTTACTTCCTCCCTAAGCTTTCAGTCCCCATCCCAAAGGAGTTGCTAACCTCTGAAAGCCACCTCCCTGACCTGAACACCATCTGGGTCTTGTGACAACTTTAGAGTTGATAAACTGTTTAAGGAAAGTACGCCTCACTTCACTCATGTTTCTGACCTATCCCTTTATGTAACTTTAGCTATCAATTCCTGGAGAAATTAGACCCTTAGATTTCTATCACATGCCCTCTCCCCTAGCCACCCAGGCTCAAACCAGCTGCCTATCACAATTCTACAGATATATTCTGCCAATATTTCCACTGTAATGCACACAAAGCACCTCTTGCCTGAACTTAATTCCCCCTGGCCCAGGTTCAACCTTACATCATGATTTATGGTTCTTCATTTGTTAGACTCAGTAATAAAAGATCTTGAAAATTCATTCTGTTTCCAGGGCTCTCTAATCTCTATCTTATCTTTTCACTGTCCTCCTTTCACTTCCACACTGATTGAACTTGCCTTCTAATTGGTATCTGTCCATCCATTTCCTTCTCTAACAATTTACTTTTGTACCCTGTTGCCAGGTAAATCATGCTGAAAACATAATTTTACCATGTATTTCCTCCATCAAAATAAGAGGATAATATCTACTATAATTACCACTGCCTATGAAACAACCTTTCTCACCCCCTGCATCAATTTAAATCTGATCAAGCTTCTACTCTAGATCCAAGGTAAAGGGCAAAAGTTAACAGCAAATGGCTCTTCACAAGCAACAAAAGTCAGACTGGGAAATTCTGCAGGCTAAATGATCTTGTTTATTCAACAAATAAATTTCAAAAGGTACAAATAAAATAAAAGGTGAAGGGTAAACTTGCAGATTTGAAAAGTCCTAAGAAACCTATAATATTTAAACCATATTTGAATTCTGACTCAAACTATAAAAAACATAAAATTATTAAAGGGTCAGCCTGCTCCACAGAGCCTGTTGATGCTTGGGTTGCAAGAAACAAAACTTCCCAGGTGCTCAACCTGTTCATGCTTGGTCTGCAAGAAAGAAACTTTCCAGAACTGTTCCAACCATAAAAGTCAACCCTGCCCAGGAACATACCAGATGACCATGCCACACTCTGCTGCTCATACCTGGCTCACCTGCACAGCCCCCCGACCCTGAATAACCCTTCAAAACCCTTTCCCTAAGCCAAAGGCAGTACACACACACACACACCCACACTGCCCAATAAAGTGTCTCTCTCTCGAGGCAGAGTGTCTGGTCTGGTTTTTGCCTGTGTTCCCATCCATCAATTATCACACTTCATGTTAACACTAACTAGGAATTTGATAGTAAGGAAATATTATATTTAAATATGGATTTTTTTAAAAAGTAGTTCTTTTCAAACTTTTAGAAAAAGACTTTAAACTAAAGACAAAACAAAATGATCTTTAGAATTGTTTTGAAATAAGAAAAAGCTAGGTAGAAAACAGTATTGGCCACAACTGTTAATGATTCAAACTGGGTGATGGTACATGAGGATGCATTATACTTTTCTATTTCTGAACTTGTTTGAAATTTTCTGTAATGGAGGAATAAAAAAGAAAAAACTATAATGTTACTACCTAACACCTCTTCAAGGATCTTGGCATCAATCCAATTTTTTAAAAGCTTTCTGAAACATTAAACATACTAACCAAAAACAAAGCTACTTCTAACCCTATTAAAATATACCAAGTCCCACCCTAACCATCTACCTTGCTCAGTTACTTACACACAGTCTCATATCTTTTTGCTATATTCTTCTCAAGCACTTTCCACTGTCTTCTCAAGCACACTAAACGTTTTCCATGGGACCACAAACTGCTCTGTATTGTTTCTGGTTTGTGTTTTTGCCTTAACATCAAGTGAGATTAAAATTATTTATCAAATTCCATTTATAGGAATACTCAGAAGAAGCTCCCTTTCTTCCCAATCACCAGAAGCAGAAACAAAAAAATCTCACCAATACAAACACAGAAATCTCAAACAAGTAATAAATGGGAATAGAGGAAAGAAGCAATCCAAAGAACCCCATTTCTTGATAACAGAAAATACTAATTAGTGTTATTATGTCATTGTTTCCAGCCAAAAATTCTTGGGGAAAAGAACATATCTGTCAATATTCTCAACTATTCAGATCAAAAATAGAAATAATTTATATTTGCTGTCTTTGGGCTGTTTACTCTAAGAGTCATTCAAAATCTTTGAAGACTTATAACAGCACAGTTTCTTACAGTTGTTTAATTTTTTTAACCCTCTAAAGAATGCATACCTTAAATTCCTTTCCCATTTTCATGGAATTTTTTTCATCCTATTACCATTCGCCATACGTTATGGGACTCAGCCACTCTTCCAAAATTGTAACATGGACATAGCTTTCAAAATTAAACTCATTTTGGGGCTGAGGATTTAACTCAGTGGCTTAAGCTCTTGCCTGGTAAGTGCAAGGTTGTGAGTTCAATCCCAGGTACCCCCCCACCAAAATTTAAATTCATTTTCTTGTAACTCCTTTAGAGTGTCCTTAATGGTTCTGATTTTAATATGATCAAATCTTGTGACATTTGCTAATTCTGGCTTTGAACCAAGAGTGCATTATTAAAGTCAGTCAAAATGCCACAAAGCGGACTCTCCAAACATTATAGGGTCCCCAAGTAAGTGTGACTATACCCAAGAGAAAATAACTATTTTAAGACAGTGGAGATGACAACACCAAGACATACCAAAACTGTTTTGGTAGAAATTGGGGGGGTACTATAGGGAGAGAGAGGAGAAGGAGAAGAGAGAGAAGGAGCTGGAGAAAACGGAAAAGAGTAAAGAGATGGAAGAAAGAAGGGAGGAAGGGGGCGAGAGAAAGAATGAAATAGAAGATAAATACCAAGGAGACAGAAGTTTGAATAATCCTCCTAAATTATCTATTCTGTTATTTCAAAAATATGTTAAGATAAATGCTACATTGTTTCATTTATTCTACTAGTTTCTTTTGTTCCGTGAAAAGAAAGTTTTGTCATTTTATTGTTTGTTTTTTCTTTGTAAGAAAGACTCTTTTGTTGTTTATGACTTGTAATCTGAGTAACATTTTGGACATCCTTTTAAGGTGATGTTACACAATACTTTAACCACTGTTGCTCTAATTATTTTGTTATAAAATTTTGTCTTTTTTCATAGAAAAGTGTTTTTAAAATTCCTTATTAATCTCTACTTGTATTAATTAAAATAAAAAAGATTAAACATACACAAAGATCATCAATTCAAAAAAATCTTCTCTGGTAGACATGAACAATGTCAGTGGAGGTGATGCCCAATGTTTTAATTTCACACAGATAACATAATGTTACTCTTTGTATCACTCTATTTCATCTATGACTATTAATCGCCAGCATTTACTAAGGCCTCTTTGCTCCTACCAGTCCTCTTGCTTAAACCCAAGTACACCAAATCTTGTTAAATTCACTTAAAATAGCAGCAGCTGCATGGATCTCATGGACAGTTTTGAACACTTGATCCTCTAGAGTTCCAGACAAAACTAGGTAAACTGATAAGCTTTAGAGGTGGTAGGCAGGAAGAAAGGCCTGCCACTTCCACCCACTGGTAGAATGCAGAATAAGCCACAGACTGAAGCACAACCATCCAAGGTATCTAGCAATATAAGGAAAGTAAACTTGATCCAAGATCTATCTATTTTGGAGTATCCCTGTACAACCTGCTACTTTTTGAAGTCTGGCTCAGTGCATTAAGTTGTCTACCTTAAAGGCAGGCTTCATTGAACATCAAACATACTAGTACTTTGACTTGGGCATTTCTCACACCTGCATTGAGAGCCAGAACAATCTCCTTGGCTGTCCATCAATTCCGGAATGAAGAATTAAAAGTAAACATGAGACAACACAGGGAAGTCCTGGCACTACAGAAACTGATTCCTATCTACAGGAAAAAGTTTAAACTTAACTTTTAAATGTGAATTAATCTCTGTTCACTGTGCAGCACACTATTCATTGACAAGACAGAAAAAAATTCTAGGAATAAAAACATTTCTATAGATTCACTGCCCTGCCTGACAGCATAGCTTTGCTATGCCACTCAAAATAGAAAGCATCTATAAGTTTTAAAAGCTGAGAAATGAAAAAAAAAACTGTATCTTCAAGAAAACTTTCACAGGTTATCTGTCCTAGAATACTGGAGAAATCTAATTTTATGTTAAGGGAGGGAATCCTCTATGCACACCCAAATGTCGGATACAACAAAACCTAAAAATAACTCAGTTTCAGGCCTAGATTCAAAATAGAAAGTGCATATTTTCTTGAAAAATCCCCTCCAGGTCATGGATCAGTACCAATAATTCACTATCTGAGAGCAGACTTCAAGTTCTTGCCTCATGAGGTTAATTTCGTCACTACTTAACATTCAAGTGGCAGTTAACAAAAGAAAAATAATTTTACATTCTGTTTGCTGCTACTCTCTAGAAAAAGAAATCAAGGCACTAAGAAAGTGAAGAGACTTGCTTTGTAAGTTATTCTTAGTGGTAAACAGTGCAACTAGAACCAATTATCTCAATCGGTATACACTGCCTGTAGCACACTAATGGATTACACATTAGTGTGGGAGAGTTTTATTTTGAAATGATTTATGAAAAAATTAGATTTTCATCAGAATCATAATGCTTGGAAGATGGATTGTTTCAAAGAGATCTTCTTGTTTTCTATGTTATACAGAATCCCAAAAGAAATGAGCATTTTGTTTCTAGTGTTTGTCACTAATGTTCAAAGTACATTTGAAAACGTGAGTCAACACTTTGACAGGCATGTCACCAAGCAGGTGATATTTTAGAAGGCCCTGCTCTACTCAGAAGGGCAAAAACATGTATTTCTATTATTACAGTTTTTAAAGGAGTGCAAAACTGAAAAAAGAGTGCAATGGTGTGTGGTCACAGGGCTGACACAAGGAGAAAACTATGACACCTTGTTACTAAGATAGCTATAGCCTTGTCTCCTCACTGTCTGTCTCCAGACACAAACATGGTGAGACAAATGAGCCTTCTGACTAAAGGATGGGTTCTGCCTGCCAGGGATAGCTCAGGTTCCAGTGGAGAAAAACTGCTAAAGTTGTTAAAAGATCAAGAATTGTTTTCTGCACCATAATTTACTACACAAAAGAACATTTCAATTACTACACAAGAAACACTTTCAATTCAAAACAAAAATGAAATTTGAACTATAAATACTTATAATTCCATTTGCCATATTATCTCATCATTTCAATCATTTCATCTCTTTAATTCACTCATTATATCCTTGACTGTAGGTGCCTATTGTTCTCAACTGTTTCATTCTCCAGAAATAATTTTTAACCTAAACAACATTCCTCCAACAAGTACATGAAATTAAATTGGCCCAATGCATAAACTCTACCTGGAAAATTAAACCAAAAATCTTTCCCATGTATGTGATCATAAATATTTCCCAGCCAGGGCTCTATTATTTAACAAAGATCACAAATACTGAATTTAACAGAAAAACAAACTACTGCAGACTTTCCCTCACTTCAACAGAGTCTGCTCTCTGACTCTGTTTAGCTTATCTTTATTCCCCAGTCCTCAGCAGATAGTTGGTCCCAATAATTTAACACTAAACCATTATTAAAGTATCTGTCCTCTTGGAAACCCAGGGGATGGGTCAAATATAACATCTTACAGATTTTCTAATACACATTCAAAAGAGTTCACAAATCTTTTTCTCACTACTTTGCATTCGTTCTTCCTCTATGATCAAAACCTGTCATGCTTATTTTATTCTTAGACACTTCTAGTGATGTAAGTCAAAGCAAAGATCCCTAAGTATAGGACACTAAACAAATACATCTGAATGAACACAGAAGCTTACACACACACACACACACACACACACGCATGCATGTGCATACATACATACACACACACACACACACACACACGGAATCTATTCCTTGTCCACAGAGTTTATCATTTAGAAGGTATAAGATGGTGCTAAGACTCAAACCTTAGGTACATCCAATATGTAGCCAGCTTCAGAAACTACTGGCATTAGTCTCATAAATCACAAACCAAACAGATGACACTTAAGGCTTTCCATAACCTGCACCATAATCTACCCATCCAAGCTTATCTTCCAACCAACAAAATAAACCTTTAGTTGAAGATACATATTTCTTCTTATCCCTGAATTCCCTCATCCATTCACTCCTTTTGTATTACCTACTGATATTACTTCATTATCTTTTCTATCTCTCTCTCTGTAGTGCCATTCCTCATTTCCTTTACCTCTAAGAATGCTCCAGTTTCAAAAATCTTTCTTGGTCCTTCCAATGTCTCAAATGATTTTAATATACATTAGATCAACTACTGTTCTTAAATTTAGCAACACTAATTCAAGTGTATCTGTCATTAGATATCCAGTTTACTAAAGGGTATATACATTAATATTATTCAGTACTGTGTAAACTGAAAGAATTCTGAGGGAATGAGAAAACATAAAAATCTAAAAATAGAAGAGAATTGCAAGATGGCCGACTGAGTGGTGGCACGATAAGAGAGCCTCTCTGAAAAAAAACCATCTCAGACACTGGAATCTGACAACATAGAGAAAGCCAGGCAAAAGGAGAGGAATTCTCACGACCCAGGAAGAAACTGAGGAAAAAGAACATGAAAGAAAGAAAGAAAGAAAGAAAGAAAGAAAGAAAGAAAGAAAGAAAGAAAGAAAGAAAGAAAGAAGTGTGGGTGGAGCGCTGGAGCTGGGCAAGCTCCAGTGGCTGTACCGGCACATCTTAGAGTCGACTCACAATAGAGCTAAGATCCGGCCCTGCCGAGACTGGGGCTTGGTGAGCTCCAGACTCTCGGCTGGAGGAGGCGCTGTGGTAGGGAGTGGAAACAGCCAGTTGAGCTGCGTGAACTTTGGTGAGTGAGGGGAACTGGATTGCCCAGATCGGGAGGACTGGCTGGGCGATGTTTTGGAGTTGGGCAGGGCCGGCTTGAATCAAAACCCCAGGCGGTATCTGTCCACGGCCCCTAGTCCAAAGCAGATTGGTGGGATCTGCTTGGGCTGGGCCAGGCCACTGGCTGAAACCCAATAGCCAGGGACAAGGCTGTTCTGAGCCAATGGCATCCCCAGGGAATACACAAATTTGCTGAAGCATCCCCTGGTTGACTGACGTAGGGGGAGGGGCTGGCTCTCAGCGTGCACCTCGCAGATCCACAGCCGTTGGGGGGGCGACACTTCCCTAGCAAGTGTACTGCAGAAAAAACTGTAAGCAATACGAAAGGCCCGGAGACCTTCACCACCTACCCGTCTGAAGGGGGCCAGAAATATGAAAAGACAGAGAAACAACAAAAGGTCTCCAACCACGGAACCAGGGAAAGTGAGACCAGCAGAGGTAAATGCAGAGGAGGCTGAGGGCAGCAAACACATAATATCAGACACGGCCTCATCTGAAATAAAGAATAACTTCTGTGACCTCATCCATGAATTTAAATCTGAAATTCTAACTCAGGTGAAGCAAGATATAAGAAGATTAATAAAAGAAATGCTGGGTAATCCTCAAGTACACACAAATGAAAGAATAGAGGAACCCAGAGAAAGGAAAGAAGCCTTTGATGAAAAATATAAACAAAACCTAGAATACATGAAACAGATCCAAAGAGAATATCAGGAAATTAAAAACTCCATTGAAAGTTGGCAAAACCTTTTAACAGAAACTAAAGACAAACTTTCAAAACTTGAAGATAGATTTGCAACGTATGATCGTGAAAGGAAGGATCTCTTAAAAATAAGGAACCAGGAAGCAACGATACAAAGGCCAGAAGATGACAAGAGGATTTATAACCTCAGAATAAAATATGTGAATGAAGATGCAGGGACAAATACAAATGAAATAAGAAGTCTATTCATAGAAATAATTAAGGAAAACTTCCCAAACATAGGAAATGGAAGTGATGTTCAGATATATGAGGCATACAGAACTCCAGCCAGCTACAACCAAAACACATCTACACCCAGACATATAATAATCAGGATCCCAGAAATCCATCACAAGAACAGAATATTAAAAGTAGTCAGAGAAAAGAAACAGATTACCTATAAAGGAAAACTCATCAAAATCACAGTGGACTTCTCAATGCAAACCATCAAATCAAGAAGAGCTTGGAGTGAAATATTCCAAGCCCTAAAAGAAAATAACCTCCAACCCAGAATGATGTACCCTGCAAAACAGTCTCGCAAAATTAATGGAGAGACAAGATACTTCCACGACAAAGAGGAACTGGGGCAGTTTGTGATCACCAATCCAACCCTGCAAAGAATACTGAAGGACATTCTAGAGAGAGAGAGAGAGAGAGAGAGAGAGAGAGAGAAGAAAATCACCAGGGTTCCAGGAACAATGGCAGAAAGGCCTCAAAGAAAGGGGCAGACAGTGGAATGAAGGAGAAAAGTAAACAACAATGACAGAAAAACAGCATAAGCGAGACAAGACAGAGAAGATTGGTTATATTGCTGCTTTGTTTTGACTGATTATATTTGAATCTGGTATGCTTGAGAGTATCAAGTCTGATAGTAGAGGCAACTACTCTGAAGATGACAAGATTCAATAGGATACCCATTCTGGTTTGATTATTAACTGCCTTTGAAGTCCTATAATATCTCCAATATTTAGATTTTATTAATAGTGTAATGCAATGCTAAGTTTAATTATACTATGTTTGACAATATAGACAATTTTATTGAAAACAACAAGAGACATCATAGTAACTACCATAGATCACCTAGTATTGTGGTTTTATATGTCCTTTTCGTTTCATGTTTCTCTAAGAATTTGTATTGTTGACTTGTTTTGATTTGTTCCTCCCTCTAATACAGAAAGGCTAGGTATACGTGTAGAGACTTACACACATGTAGAACTTCTAAGTAGTTTACGAGAATGGATTATAGTTACTGTAAAGAAAAAAGAGAGAGGAAAAGAAAGTATTCTAAAGGATATAACTGCATGTATGTTTGAATGTGTGAGACTGATAACCATGTTGCTAAAGTTTTTGTTGGATAGATGAATAAAACTGATTGCACTCTCACTGTTTGGATGACAACTTTGTAGACTTTACTTTTATAACTTGAACAACTACTTCTCAGAGGAAAATATGTAATTATCTACTAGTGATTTCTTACTGATTACTATTTTTGTTTTTGTTTTGTTTTGTTTTTGAGATTTTTGTATTATTTCTACCCTCTTTCTGTTTCAAATTTCTTTCTTTAAATAAAAAAAAAATTTTAATCTAAAAATAATTGAACAGTTCTGTTGTGCCTTGTATTCAGATGCTCCCCAAAGCCTTATATAGACATAGGCAGGGCTTTTACAGAGGTGGCTGGATCAAGAGTATGTGACACTAGAATTAATTCATGGTGCAATGCTAGGCTCAGGGGCACTTGGATTAAGGGTATAAATGTTACCTTCCCTGAGTAGCCTGGATAAGATAAAAAGGGAAGAAAGATAAGAAATTATTAAGGTTCCTCATTGCTTTTTCTACCATTTTTGCTTCATGAACTGCTTCTCCACTGTCATGCCTGACTGTTATCCACTCTGCCTTGGAGTCAGCCAATTATGGACCAAAACCTCTAGAAACTGTGAGATCAATAAACATCTCCTTATTTAGTTTGGGTGGCAAGTATTTTATCCTGCAGTAAGAAAAGTAATGAAAGACAAGTTGTATAACAATTTTTATTGGGCCAAGAGTTTAGCTCAGTGGCCCAAGCACCTGCCTGGCAAGCACGAGGTCTAGAGCTTGAACCTTGGTAAAAGAAAGAAAGAAAGCGAGAGAGAGAAAGACAGAACAAAAGAGAGAAAGAAAGAAGAAAAGAAAAGAAAAGAAAAAATTATTCATAGTAATGACAAATTAAATTATTTAGAAGAAGCTCTTATTCAAAAATCCTTTATTCTCAGTCAGGTTTGGTGGTACATAGTACATGCCTGTAGTTCCCCTTCTTGGGAGACTTAAGGAAGAGGATCTCTAGAGTCTAGGAGTTCAAAGTCAGCCTGGACAAAGTAAAAAAGGAAGGAAGAGAAAATGAGAAAAAGAGAGAGATGAGGAGAGAAAAGGGGAGGGAGAGGGACAGGGCAGGAGAAGGAAGGGGAGAAGAGAGCAGATAGAAGAAAGAAAATATTAAAAAGAGAAAACAGGAAGATGTATCTTTTGCAAACAAGAAGGGGACCAAGAGTTTTAAGGTGAGGGAAAGGAAAAGGGACACAAAAAGATTTACATTGCATCAAATATAGGTATTGTCATAAACATAAACTAAAAAATAAGAACAACAACAATAATAATAATGGACATCAACAAAGGGATCTAGAGATAGGTGAAGGAGGTGTGCAGGGAAGGGAAGGAGCATAACAAGATATGTTCTGTACATGGACCCACTTCCTATAATGAATATAAACAACATATACTCCAAATATGTATGAATTAAAAAAAAAACACTTTATTCTCCAATCTTTGGATTAATAAAGATGAGTAAATAGTTTTAGGAAAAATTACAGATTAGTCATAAGTAAAGTCATTTTTCTAAAACAAGAGAGTAGAAAAGTAAATAGGTAACAGAGGGAGAAAGTTGGAGAAATCAAAAGAAAAAGGACAAAGAACACTGTCAATGTTCAAACCAAATAGACAAAAATACATGAGACAAATATCATTTCTATGCCTTGCTTCTTAACTTAAACTTTGAGTTTCAGTTTTTGTATTCTTTATCTGTCAAATACCATATGCTACTGTTATATCTATATATTAACATGAAATAGCAAGAAGAATGTCAAATGTATAATTCGGAGACTACAAGTTACTGACAGATATAACACACAACTGATGCCTCTTCAGTGTCTTAAACACATCTTGGTTACTTTTTCTTAAACTGCAAATTTGCATATATCCATATTAGAGGAAACCAGAAAACTGAACTAAGGAAAGAAAACCATGGATCCATGATTTTAAAAAATAATAACTCATTTCTGAAACA
Organism: Hydrochoerus hydrochaeris; assembly: GCA_004027455.1. Lineage (NCBI taxonomy): Eukaryota > Metazoa > Chordata > Mammalia > Rodentia > Hydrochaeridae > Hydrochoerus > Hydrochoerus hydrochaeris. The sequence goes on along the minus strand of PVLA01001285.1, from coordinate 269,431 downwards.
ATGAGTACCTAGTAGCCTAAGGAAGTAAAGAAAGATTAAGTGACCACTAATAAAAATAAGGTTTCTTGTTGCAGTGACAAAAATGTTCCAAAATTAAATTATGATGGCTGAACTACTCCAAAAATACAGTAAGTAGCAATGAAATCTATACTTTAAATGGATGAACTTCATAATATATAAATTATATCTCAATACAGCTATTTAAATAAATCATTCCATAACATGAAAATCATTTCCTCAAAACACTTTTTACACTGCATATATGAAAAGCACGACTCATTTGATAAACCAGAAATACACATTTTTAATCATTTATACAGGCCAGGGGTTTAGCTCAGCGGCGTAAGTGCCTGCTTGGCAAACATGAGGTCATGAGTTCAATCCCCGGCACCAAAAAAAAAAAAATCATTATACAGTTCAACTATTAATGTCTGATAGAATTCAAAGTCCCCTAAAGTTTAGAATTTGTTTCCAAAGGGCATAAAAGTATATATATTTGACAAAACCAAAATAGTAAAGAAAAACATAATACCTTATATCACTCATAACCATAATTAATTCCTGATAGAATTATAAATCGGATCTTAATAGATTTCCATGTTCTGCTGAGTTTAGAATATTAGCCTAAGCTAGCAAAAGACAAGGGATCACATAAACCTATCTGGAACATATTTTATAATCTTGCTGGAGTAGGATTACACAGACTTACAGCACATTTTCTGGAGCTTAAAGTACTCAAGTTTTAAATGTCATAAATACTACAACACAAATACTTCCATTTGATAATTTATACACTAATTAATCTGATGTGTTTATGTAATATTATTAGTAGTTAATGATATAGAGCTTTCCATCCTTTCACCTTTAATCTATGTATGGCTTTATATTTAAACTGTGTGTTTTTAAGGTGGCGCACACTAAAATTCTAGCACCTTGGGAGGCTGAGGTAGAAACATTCACAGTTCAAGTACCACCTGAGTATTTACAGAGCCCTTGTCTCAAAATTTAAAAATGAGGCATGGGGTGGTATATAGCTCAGTGTAAAGAGTAGGTTCAATCCCTAATACTACAAAAACTAACTAAAAAATAAAATATGTCTTTTAAATCTAAAATGAGAAAGCTGTATTAAGGGCAGGAATATATTTTTTGTTTTGATTTATTTTTAATTAGCAAATGTTCACAGTACATAATGATTACATTCCTCATGGAGAGACAGTACGTAGCAAATCTTAATTCCTTTTTCATCCCCTCTTTCCTCCCTCCATCTCTCAGTTCCCTTCCCCTTTGCAAAAGATCTCTCTCTCTCTCTCTCTCTCTCTCTCTCTCTCTCTCTCTCTGTCTCTCTCTCTCTGTCTCTCTCTGCTTCCCATGATCTTTTTTGTTCTTTATGTATATTTTGGGTTTCTCATATATGATAAATAATGTAATATTTAAGCTTCTGTATCTGCTATTTCACTCAACAGTATGGTTTTAGGTATCTTCCCAAAAAAGTTAAAGATCATGAATACCTGTGTCCAAGTAGCACAGTTCCTAATAGCTAAATCTTGAAAGTGGCACATATGTCTACAAATAGATGAATGGAATATATTTTTCAAAAATGTCATTATCATAAACAGAAAAACAATGGAAATTTCAAATTTATAGCAGACTAAATGTAATTCCTGATCCTAGAGTGGCCTCTCTGTTGCATGAGCAAAAAGAATTGCTATGTAGAGAGATTATTAGGTCATGAAGACAAAAATAGTATACATACAGTACATCAGACAAACAGCCATAAGTTCTCAAACAAAACATTTGTGTGTATACATGTGTACACAGGAAACTGATTTTAATAAGTGGTAAAATGTTAACAATAGATAAATTTGAATAAACAAATACGTGGGAGTTTTCTGGTTCTATTCTTATTATTACAACTTTCCTAATGTTTCAAACTATTTATGAAATAAGATAATGTAAACACTCTTTGGTTGGATATTCTTGTCTGCTTTGAGTCCAGTATATCTCTGCCTTTTAATTATAGTTTAGTAATTTATATTTATTATACCTATTTATATGCTTGGTATAAATCTAACATTTTGCTATTTGTGTTCTATTCTTCCTATCTTTGCTTTGTTCTGTATCTTTTCTTTCTTTGTAGTTCTGTTTTTAGCTTCCTCATCTTCTACTTTCTTCCTTTGGATTAATCAAATATTTATTTAATATTTAACTGTGTTCCCTTCACTGACTTTACTGGTACTTCCTTTTACTGTCTTCGTGATCTGGGGATTAAATTATGCATCCTTAACTTACGATGCTTTACCCTAAAAGTTATAGCTCTTCATGTATGTTGTAAGAAACTTGGAAATAACAGTTTCATTTACTCTACTTCTATCCTTGGTGCAGTTAGTGTCATAATTTTACTGCAAAATATAAAACTAGCATGTATTATTGTTGGTGTCTTAAACATAAATGAAGAAATTCCATTTTAAAAACTTAAAAATTAAGAAATAAGAAAAAATTATTTTATTTTTGGCCACATATTTACCATTTCTGGCTCTCTTTACTTTTTCCTTTAGGTCTGAACTACCATATAGTATCATTTTCCTTCAGTTTCTATGACATTTCTTGACATGCAGGTGTAGTGGTGACAAATTCTTTCAGCTTTAGCTCACTGGAAAATGGCTCTATTTTATCTTCAATTTGAAGAATATTTTCAGTACACACAAAGTTCTAGACTGACAACTTTTAGATTTTCTAGCACTTTCAAGATTACATTCATTGATTTCTAGCTTGCATGTCTTGCAGTAAGAGGTCCATTATGACTCCTCTATTTTTCTGTAGGTATTATGTCCTCTTTTCCTTTAGCTATTTTTAAAACAGGAAGGGTGGGGTCAACAACCTGCTAATGACATGTCTAGGTGTTGGTTTTCTTTGTGTTATGCTGCTTGGGATTTGTTGAGCTTCTTGGATCTGCAGGTTTATATTTTTTCAACAAATTTGAAAATTTTGACTACTATTTCTTCTAATTTTTCTGCTCTAATCTCTGTTTTTTTCTACTTCTATATTTGCAATCCCACAATTGTCAGACTGCATGATGTTGTCACAGAGGATACTATGACTTTGTTCATTTTTTGTTTTGGTCTATTTTCCTTCTGTGCTTTAGTTTGGATGGACTGATCTATCTTCAAATTCTCTGATCTTTCCTTCAATAGTATACAATTTGCTTCTAAGCCCATCTAGTGAATTTTTCATTTGAGCTATTAATTTTTGTCATCTTTTAAAATCCTGCTTATGACTCATGTTTTCTTGCTTTTTCACATGAAGTAATTATAAAGACATTGTAGATACTTCATTATTAATAATCTGGTCATATTGTGCTACTTTAATGAGAGTTTTGTTCTATTAGGCAATTAACTTACAGGGGACTCAGGCTGCTCTTTCCACACTTGCTGATCTGAACTCCAACATTTTCATTCTCCAGGAACCTCCTTTCAGCTCACAGTCTCACAATAGCTTTTTTCTGCTCCACCTTGGGGTATGCACAGCTTTGTATTTGATTAAAGAGCTCAAATGCATTTTTCTTAAAGTTTTCTGGGGTTCCTTTCCCACAGAATTCTCTCATCTTCAGTATCCTTGTCCACACATTCCAGCTTCATCTACAATTCCAATCTCTGTTTGCTCCGCTAAGAGAATCTACTGCTACCTCTAGATTTTACTGCCCCAGTAGTTTGCAGTAGTTTGGAGAATGCCCCAGGAGGAAGGAGGGATGACTGTGGTGCTCACCTCATGAGTCTTCTTCTCTGTTTCTGTGTTACACAAGTCCATTCGCTTTTATTATTGCTTATAGAAAGAGGTAACTTCATCATAGCCACGATCAGAAATTCCTAATTATAGCTATTTTTGAAATAGTTCTAAAATCTATTATCTTATCCTTAAATAAGATAACACAAAAGACACGTGTCATTTCCATATGATAAATTAACAAACCAACATACAGAATGTTAAATAACTAGCCAAGCCCCTACTATAGGCACATAGTGACAAAGTTGATAAAGAAAAAAAAAATGTAGTTTCAACCCAGATTTCTACTAACCTATCAATAAAAAAATTCACTAAACAAAAAAGTCTGAGAATCCAAGAATCAATCTTTCAATCCACCAGAAGCATGCCTCTGCCCTAAATTTGCAATTTACATTCATGGTTTATTTTTTATTGCAAAGATTTCTATTTGCATACAAGCAATTTCATTCCTACACAGTTCCATTTTTAATTCTCTATATATACTTAATTTTTTTCATATTAGTAGATACTACCTAATCAAGTCACTTATACTTAGCTGTGTCAAACTTGCTTCAGCTAACTCTTAATTGTATTTCTAATTTTCATCTGCCCAAGTCAAATATATTTTACTGAACACATAGGAAGAAATTATAATACAATTTCTAAATGCCATTTCAGCAAACTGCAACATAATTCTTCTTGTCTTCAACAAATCAATCAAAGTGATACATTTATAGCTTACTGATTTAGTCTCATCTCTCAGAATAAGCTCTTGATCTGTCATTTAACCCAAGATACACAAAAAGTAAAAAGAGAACAGTCAATAAAATTAAGTGTTATAAAACAGACTTAGCATTTCATACTTATTACCTTCATATATGCTTAAAGTCAGAGAAACAAAGTACATTAGAATAGAAAGACAGATACCATACATCCTTGATTATTACATATTAAGGATATACTCCTATTTTTAAAGCCTAGCCAAAAAACTTTTAAGTGGCCTTGAAGATGATATGTTAATGATATCAGAAGTTATCACCTTTAAATGGAAACACTACTTCCTTGTCCTATTTATGATCTATAAGGTAATATTTTAGGTGGTTTTTTTGTTTTGCTGTTCCAAATTATTGTTCTCAATCAAGACAATATCTTTTGCAAAAAGCCCTTACCTGCAACACATCTTGGATCTTTACCCACACATCTGCCATATCATACAATTTGATCTCTTCCTGCTGAGTCAGTGGAATCCCAACTGCATCCTGCAGATACCCCAGGACCACAGAGTGCGCAGTGGCTACAGCATTAAACTTGTCAAATAGTAGCTCCAACAGCTCTAGAAGCAACCTAGTGGCAAAACAAACAAATAACATACACATGCACACAGATGTTTTACAGTGGCCTGAAAGAAAAACATCAAATTAAGGTGAAGTGTAATAGTATACTTTGACATAGCACATTTCAACAGATGTGATTTTAACAATTTTAGCATCTAAACAACTTTTAAAAACTTATCCAAGCCTCATTTTACTTTGTTATAAAATGGAATTGATTTAAGAATTCAAAAATAAATTTTAAACCTAAACCAGCAGCACAGTACACATTCATTTCTTTTTTTAACATATTTCAGTAATTATAGTACTACTGCTCTAACTTCCGATAGGCAGCTTCTCTGAGAAATTCATGCAATTTTTTCAGACAGAGTTCAGATGTTACAGCAGAATATGCTATTCCCTAGCAATAAACTGGGCTAGTAAGAGTACTAAACCTTTTAGTCATGGAAAGCTGTGCTTACTACCATTCAAATGTATGGCCTAAGGTGCCTGGAAAACAAAATATACGCATGCCAAGTAATCTGACTTCCACTGCAGGAAACAGTTTAGTCATCCACATTATCTCATTTATCATAGTGAGATATGCTGGGCACATATTATCACATCAATTTTATATGCTCAAGGACACAAAATGAGGTTGCAAGGCAGCAGGGCCTAAAGCAAAAGTTGATTTTCATGTCAGTGCATTTAGCCACTCACTACCATTCTAATTTGAATGTAGATGTATACTTAGAGATAACACAAAGCTTTTTGTCACAGACATAAAGTAATGCCTTACAGCTTCACTGATCACCCCTACCTAAAATTATTTCTTCCTCTGAATTTGGACAGTATTTTATCCTGCTTTCAAGGAACTTATCACATGTGGCTCACATATGTGGCTCAATAAATGTCAGTCATATTAATTTATATACAGATATTTTCCCTCTCTTTTCGATTCTAGGGGAAGTACTGTTTTGTGCTTAGACGCACTTAGAATGAATGATTACCAAATATTTGCTGAATGAATTTAATATGTATTTCATGAACAAATACACAAAATCTTGCAATGTGAGCTTTATTATACAGTATATTGTATGGCTCTCAGTTCATAGCTCTTGAATAGCCTATTAAACCAACATGGAAAGTACAAAGAAAAACCAAAAGAGCTTGATATAAAAGCTTAACAGAAATGTCAACTGGTATAAATAAGAGGTTATAACTACAATTTCATCAAAATGTACAGTACATTATCTATTTTTATGACTTCTTTACTGCCCAACTACTATAATGAATGTGCCAATGTGATAGCCCGTAACTATCTTATGATAAAATTCTAACAAGTTGACATTTTAATTGATATGAGACAGAACCAAAAGAATTTACATAGTACTCCCAAGTGTAAAATATAATCTACATATTACAAATTGTATTTATAAATAGGAGCTATTCTACTTTTAGAGTGATAATTTAAAATCTTTTAAATATCATTCATTTTTATAATTACATGCACTTATAAAATCTTTTTTCTCATCTGTTATTAAAGAACCACTCAAAATATCAACAGAGAGGTGCAAAATACAGAAAGATGTATCAAAATATAACAATGAAATAGTTAATTCAGTGTGGGGAAATAATCAGCATAAAATTGATCTGTGGTATACATAAAATAAATCCTGGGTTAAATGAAGGTTCTATTTTTCAGATAGAGATTTATGCTAAGTATGTAAAACTGTGGCTCCCAAATAAAAATCTATGGACCATAGATATTTTTCAGTGGTGGATAGTAAAATGAGAAAAATAAAAAACACTATGTTGACTTTTCAAAAAGATAAATTTATTTAATCTTGTATTTTTTATACTTTCATGGTAGGAAAAGTCTGTTATTTCATCATGGTGATACTTATGTCACCAAATGTCCTCACTTGATAAAATTTAAATTTAGTGGCCATATATAAAACATGTTGATCTACAACATTCAGAAGCCTGAAGCACACTAGTGTTCAATGTCCTTGAAGTTCTAGATAAAGAACTGCAAACTAATAATAACACAAAAACACTAGTAGAAAAACACCTCCTATAAATGTATGGGTGCTGCTATTTGCTTATCTCCAGGATCAGTGAGCTCTATGGCTACACAATTTATCTGTCAGTTAAAGACAAGAGCAGTTTTGTAGTTAGAAGCAGTGTTCCATTTAGAAAAGAGACTAACAAGGGAAATGAGGTAAAGATGAGATTCAAAGTATCTATCAGCATCATGGAAATAGCTAACCTTGATAAAATGCTGAGACAGTGCCAGCTTTGGCCATTCCTAAGGTTCAAGGCCAAGATAAGCTGTTCCTCTGCTGTGACCATCATAGCCACAGGGAAGAGAGGAGAGAGGTAACGTAATAGCTAAGAAACAGGTCAGATATGGAAAGACTCCATTGGCAACTCTACTTACTCTGAGCCTTCCACTCACTTCAGAGAGAAAAAAATCTCTCCTCTGCCTTACCACAACCCAAGTAAACAATATTAAGATGGTCAGCTACAATCTCAAAACTAAAAATTTTTGTGCTCCAAATGACACCATAAAAAAGTAAAAAGGAAATTAACAAACTGGGAGAAAATACTGTACCTGGATATCTATAAAAATCCTATAACTTGTAAAAGATCTGTACCTAGCATAACTATAGAACTCTTATAATGAACTTGTAAGAAAGTGAAAATAAATGTTAAAATAGATAAAGAAACCAGGCATGGTGACACACATCTATAATCCTAGCACTCTGAAAGTCTGAAGCAGAATGGTGACAAGTTCAAGCTCCACTCCCATTCCCCACCAAAAGAACCAATAAGCATCAAAAGATGCTCAACATCACTAGCCACTGATGAAATACAAATCAAAATAAAAAGAGAGAGCACTTTAACCACCATAATGGTTAAAATAAAAAAGATAAACAAAAAGTACTGGTAAGCTCACAGAGAAATTGGAACTCTCATACAATACTAGTAGGAATATAAAATGGTACAGCCACTGTGGAAAATATTTTGGCACATTCTCAAACACTATACATATAGTTACCATAGAGACTCAGTGATTTCATTTCTAGGTATATAGTCAAGAGAAATTAAAATGTACATATACACAAAAATATGTGCACAACATTCATAACAACATTATTAATAATGGCAAAAGGTCAAAATAATCCAAATCTTGAAAATAGCATGCTAAGCAAAAAAAGTCACAGAAAACTAGATATTATATGATTCTGTGTATATAAAATAGTGACAGGAAAAGTTATAGAGACAAATTACACAGTTCTGGTTACTTAAGAGTGGGTGGGAATTGACTGATAAAAGTATAAGGAATTTGTTTTAGTGGCAAAAATTGTTTTGATACTAGATATTAGTGATCATTACAAAACCTGTGAATATATTTTAAAAGCCCTGAATTATATATTTTCAACCAGTAAAATGTGTGGTATGTGAATTGTATCTCAAAATAGATGTTTAAAGGAAAAAAAAAAAAAACAGCTGTGGCTGAGTGAGAAGAGTAAAGGTCTAACCCTCACCTGTGGATATGTTAAGTATAAGGCATCACATTTTTAAGTAGTTCTATGCAAGGCAGAAGCTCAAGAGAAAGACTGAGACTGGAAATTTGAAAAATACAAACATCTGAAAGGATGAGATCACTCAGAGAAAAGATGCAGAGTAAGAACAGTAGGCATGGGGCAGAATCCACACTTCAGGAAAGAGCAGCTCCGAAAAGACTGTAAGGAAATGGCTAGAAAGAAAGAAGGAAGCCAGAGAAAAGTTTAGAAGGCAAAGGAAAAAATGTCAGTAGTCAAAAGATACACATAGGTCAGAGTAGGGAAAGTGAGAAATTCACAACTCACAGGTCCTGGTGATCTGGGCAAGAAGGGTTTCAGTAGATCACTAGAAGGTGAACAGTGATCTGCTAGTAAGGAAAAAGAAACCAAAGAAGTGAATCACAGGGTTTTCAAAGGCATACCATTTCTCACCAATATGTACACACCTTAAAAAATAAAAAAGCAAGAAAATGTTCCTCTCACATATAAAATAAAAGAAATTAGGAATCACATACATAAATAGGCCATAAATCTGCATGCTGGCCCAATCTGAAGCTACCAGAAATAAACTGAAATATGTCATTAATATTCATATACACTCTCCAACTGTCCACACAGCACAAGATTGTGAAAACAAGTGGTTGCCTTTAGCTGCAGACAAGATAAACTAAGCACATAAAACCCCACTAAAATAATTTTCCACCTACTTCCTTCACAAAATATTAAATAAAAGAAAAAAAAACATTACACTGCAGTTAGCTCAGCTGCTTAAATCAAGTTGAGATCAAGGTTTTCACTACTGATATAAAAGATAATAGATCAGGCAAGATCATTAAATTACCTGATGATTCTTTAAACTAAACTGAATTATGAAAGGCCTCTTACAGGAATAGGTTAAGAACCTTGGAGGTTTGAATTTCTACCTTCAGAAAAAAATAATACACACACCCTTCTCTCTGTCCTTACCACAGCTTAGTTGGTAAAGTCATGCTTGTATCCCATAAGATACACTATCTTTCTAATAAAAACCTTCTTTGATTAAATTAGTAAGATTTGGGTGTTAGTTATATAATGAATAAATTCGAAGAATAAACACTAATTCTCTCACTGTTTGCTCTGTATTACTCTAGTCTTTTAAAACAAAACAAAAAAATCTGATTACTACACTTAGAGAAGTGACATAATAGTGGTACACCTAGCCCTCTGGATCAGACAGTGCAAATAGAAAGTCCTTATCTTATGTTTATTTGTAATCATATCTCTCTGTCAATGTATGAAGGAATGTCCAGAATGGAGAAAAGTAAAATTTGGAAACAAATAAATTCTTGAATAAAAGTATAAGCAATGTAAGACAAAAGTATTAGGAGAAATCCAGGATTCACGATACTGATGTGAGGTCTTTCCTCTGCATGAGGGCAGTAGCTAAACTGATCTTACAGTTGCAGATCCATAATAAAGGAAGGCAGAAGACAGGCAGAGGTAAGAGAAGGTGGGAAAGGGGATCAAACCAAAAAGCCCTCTCCAGTCTCAGCAAGTAGCTACAGCATTTGTATTCATTGGCTACTCTCTTTGCTTTGAAATATTGTCAATTGTTGGCCCCACAACCTCAGACACTACTATTTTCCTTCAACTTCTCCAGTTGCTCCTACTGGGTAATCTCTTCCACAGCCTCATCATGTCTTATCAGTTCTCAATCCTCATTTTCTCTCTAGGTGAGTTTATTTATCACATCTTCATTAGTGTCTATTAATAACTACCAAACATTTCATGGAAATGAGCTACAGACCTCAAACTTAACATGACTGATATGAAACTCTATCTTTCCCAGATTTACTTCTCCACATTCCTTACATCAGTGAATCATCTATCATTTGCTCCAGCACACAACCTTCACTTTCCTCAATCCCAGCTTTCACCAAGTCCTCTTTAATCTCCCACTTTACTACCTCTCAAATAAGCCTGTTTGATTCTGTTGCTGGTGCCACCTTGCTAGAACTGGCCATATCATCTCTTACCAGAGTTACTGAAACAGTCTCAAACCAGTGTCCTTTCCTCCAGTTCTTGCCTGTTCCCTTCTGGACTATCAACTCCTTGGGGATAAAAGCTGTTTGATTCATGCCTGCAGTCTTATATCTTGTCATAATATCCAGCATATGATAGATAATAAGTGAATATTTTCTGAACGAAAAAAATAAAAAGTGAACTCCAACAAAATGGGAGGATAGAGGTCTGATTATAGTTAAGTGGTAAGGAAACAGGTGTTAGTGATTATAATCTGGTGTTAGAAACTCATGATAAAAATATTTCACACAAAAAACTGTTTTCAAAGAGGTAACTTTATCAGTGTAAATATGAGAATATGAAGAAGTAGTTACAACCTGAAAGACACATATTTTCAGAGTCAACTTTAATAATACTGTAGTAAAATCTATTTTATGTGTTAAAAAAAAAAAAACCTAGAAAATGTCCAGATGAAGAAAGCACTTCTCAAACACATATCCTATTACCCAGCAGGTTTTAAAATCAGCCTTCTTATAAATGTAAGTAAAATGTTATTTATTTTCCCAGGTCTTCTATTAATTCCTACTTGCAGTTATCCCTATGTAACTTATCTTCGAGTGCCACCACAGAAAAAACAGAGGCCTAAGAAGAAAATGCTAAGGAATGGTCATGTGTACAGGGAAAAAATGTGTATGCTATAAAACTACAATATCAAGCTGTGAAGATGTTCAATACTTAAAGTGAGATAAGACTATCTGAATCTAAATTTAACATCCAGGGAAACGTGAATTAGTCATTTGGCTGGAAAACTCATGTTTGCAGCCAAGAAGCTGCCTTACTTGGTCATAAAGAAAAGATACACACAAGGTAGAAAATCAGTTCTCTTCTACTATTTATCTGCTGAGACCTTAATATCAGGGTTCTACATTTTCCCAGTGACAGAAAAAGTTAATAACCACATTGTGGTTATTTCTCTAGCACTATGCTCTAAGTTTAAAAAAGTACTAAGCTCAGAGTTTATATTTTAAAGGAAGTTGATCATAATAAAATTAATTCAGATCAAATGTCTCAGTTTTACCAGCCTACATCTCATGTTTTCTCAGTAAGCTCAGCTGTCCCTTCATTTCAAAGAGGACATGGATCTCATTTAATCATCAAGGTTATCTAAAGCCAACTTTTAAGGAACAGAGATAAGCTTTACCACTTATTAATAACATGCTTCATACAAAAAGAAGTTACTATTTGAAGAGTGCTGACTAATTCTCCATCTGCACTATGACAAGAAAGGGAAAAACGTATTAGCAATATAGAATGGAGCACAGTAAGAATAAGAACACTGAATTGGATGCTGGCTCTAGTTACTTCTTTCCAATGTCACTTCCCTCCTGTCAAGTCAGACTTCTGAATTCTGCAGAAATGACCTCAAATGAAATTCAAATTCTGATATGTGGAAAAACAGTGACTAAAATCAGAACTAAAGAACCAGTGGATTCTTTTAAAAAACCTTTTAATCATTTCAAAAATAGTATTTCATCATAATGGAAAATTAAAATATGGGAAATCCATAAATCTATTTCCCAAAGATAACAAAAGTTAAGATTTTAGATACATACTCTTAAGTGCTTTGTTATATATTATTTTTAGTATAAGACCGTATGGGCCTCTAAAGAAACTGTTTAGGTAACTAAATTTGAGTCTCAAGTGAGCTAATTAGGAACCATTTTCTTTGTAGTTTCTGATCCTACTTCCTAACATGCCCAGTTATTTCTGAGAAGCCTGTGATGGATCACAATGGGGGGTATGAATGTATATCTAGTACCAGCACTGCCCTTTTCTGAGGAAAAACAAAACTAGGTCCAGATGTTAGAAACATCATCTTTATATAAATCAGACCGCAAATTTGCATGGTAGAAAGACACTACTTCTAATCTTAATTCCATCACCACAAAGCTTTGAACTGTCAAATTAGTTGGGCTTTCACATTTCCTTGGATAAATCTGGATTAATAATAATGCCCCTGCCTGGCATGAAGCCATTGGTGATACTCACTCAGGTGAGATACCAGATGGTAGTCTGCTTTGCAAAGCATGAATGCTATAAAACTGCAAACACTCTGTGATGCTTGTGATTTTATAAAGAATGTTCTAAAACTTTAACATGCCTAAGAATCACCTAAAACATAGTCTTGTAGGCCTTGTACCCAGAGATTCCAATTTAATCATCCACCTCACACCTGCCGTGGGGACAATTTGTATGTTGATCTCTTACATAACATGAGTGCTATAAATTCTTGGGGCTTCACTGTGAGTAGGACTGAAACTTTTTTAAAAAATTTACTTCCTCTTATTTAAAATTATTTTGTCTGAATATTTTAGGTTTTTACTCATTAAAATTCGTGGACATTTAGTATGTGCCCAGATCTAAATCAGGCTACAAAGTTCACCCTCAACTACAAACTCATAGTCAAATCCAAACAAAGAGTATACAAAGTGCATGGGCCAGGAGCAAGAAGCAGAAGAACATGGAAAATAGGAAATACAACCTGAGATACACACAAAGGTTTTTGCAGGAGAAGGAGTTGTTGTTGTTGCTGATGTTGTTGCTATTGTTGCTGTGCATTTTGATTTTTGTTGTGTGGTTTTTATTTTGGAGGCTTTTTTAAAATTGTTGGGGGGTGGTTTTCTGGCATTAGTAGTGACTGAATGCAGGGCTTTCACATTGAGCTATGTTTCAAGCCCTTTTTTCAACTTTTTTTTTTTTTCAATGAGTCAAGGTCTCACCAAGTTTCTAAACTGCCCAGTTGGGCTCAAACTTCAGATCCTGAGAAGACAAGGTGGCAGATCAGTGAGCAACAAAACACAAAGCCTCCCAGGAGAAACAACTCATATGCCAGAAAAAAACACCCTGGAGAGACCCAGAATAAAACATCCTGGAGAGACCCAGACAGAGGGAAATGGATCCTCCTGACTCAGGAAGAAACTAAAACATAAAAAAGCTCATCAAATACTTCGGGACTACAACTGAAACAGCTAAAAATTACGGAACACAGCATTTTCGTGGTGACTCGCCAAGTTTGCACCAGCTTGAATCCGCAGGGTCAGCAGAGCCACCCAATTCGTTCCCACCGCCATTCACAGGATGCACAGCAGCGCTGAAGTTGGGGGTTGGTGAGCCCAACAGAGAGCAGAACTGCTGAAGAGAACTTCATTAATCCACAGTCAGTGCTGGGAATGAGACCCCCGCCCCACAGGAAGGGCTCAACCAAATGGGCAACATGTTGGAATCAGGCAGAAGGAGCCTGAACTGGGAGTGACAGTGAATTCAGTTGGCTCCTCCCTCCAAAAAAGCAGATTCCTGGGATTTGCTTGGACTGGGCTGCGCCCCTGGCCGGGACCCAATGAGCCATCCCAAATCAATTCCCTATGCCTAGCAAGCACTAACTGGGTGAAGGCCCCTGAAGTTTAGCTGACACGGTGGGGAGGGGCAGGCAAACACAGCCGCTGTTTACATCTCAGTGGCAAGAGCAGGCAGGAGAGGGCAGAGTTCCCTCACCAGCAGGCTTCAGAGAAAACCTGGTCAACAGGGAAGGGGGCTGGGACCTGCAATGTAACTCATGTGGAGGAAGCCAGGGCCATGATGGGGAGAGAAAGGCAGGAGGAGGACCCCAGCCCAGAACCCCGAGAGCACTGATCCAGGAGAAGGAAAAACAAGGGAGACTGAGGGCAGCAAACACACAACATCAGACATGGCTTCAATGGATATTAAGAGATATCTTTGGAACCTTGTAGACGAGCTCAAAACTGAAATATTAAATCAGGGAAGGCAAGATATGAGTAGAGTAATAAAAGAAATGCTCTCAGGAAGCATCTCTCAGGATGAAACAGATGGAAAAAGGGAGGAACACAAAGAAAGGAGAGAAACATTTGATAAAGAATATAAAGAAAATATAGAAGACATGAAGCAGATTCAAAGAGACTACCAGGAAATTAAAAACTCCATTGAAAGCTGGCAAAATGCCTTAAAAGAAACTAAGGATAGACTATCAAAACTTGAAGACAAGTTGGCAGTGTTTGATCATGAAAGGAAAGATCTCTTAAAAATATCAAGGAAACAGGCAGTAACAATACAAAGGCTAGAAGATGACAAGAGAATCTACAATTTAAGAATAAGAAATGTGAACGAAGAAGCAGGAATACATATAGGCAAATTACAAAGGCTATTCACGGAAATAATCAAGGAAAACTTCCCAAGCATGGGAAAAGAAAATGACATTCGGTTATGTGAGGCATACAGAACTCCAGCCACCTACAACCAAAACAGATCTACACCCAGACATATAATAATCAAGATACCAGAAATTCAATATAAAAACAATATTAAAAGCCATCAGAGAAAAGAAACAGATTACTTTTAAAGGTAAACCTATCAGAATCACTGCTGACTTCTCAGCACAGACCATCAGATCAAGAAGAGTTTGGGGCAAAGTGTTGCAAGACCTGAAAGAAAATAACCTCCAGCCCAGATTGATGTACCCTGCAAAACTGTCACTAGAAGTTGATGGAGAAATAAGATGCTTCCATGCCAAAGAGGAACTGGGTGAGTTTGTGACCACCAATCCAACACTATAGAGAATACTGAAGGACATTCTAGAGAGAGAAAAAAAAATACCAGGATTTTAGGAACAGTGGCAGAAAGGCCTCAAGGAGTGGGGCAGGCAGTAGAATGAAGGAGAAAACTAGACAAACAAAGGCAGAAAAATAGCATAGCAGAAATGAGGCAGAGAAGGATGGCTAGAATCTCTAACACAGATGGCCTTAATATGCTATATTGTAAATATTGCACCAGAATTTAAAACCCACATTACTCACACTACTCTGCTTAGATGTATTATATTCTGTTCCAGTCATTCTACCTGTACTAGATTTGAGGGCACAGACACTAATCCCGAAAATAACAGGATATAGTATGGTACTCATCCTTAATTTCCCATTAACTTAATCTAAAGCTCTGTAAAACCTACACTGTTTTACCATGACTGATCGTAATTGAATCTGGTTTGTTGGATCGCTGTTTTGTATTGATAGATTTTATTCAAAGCTGTTATGGTTGATAATATCAAGTCTTAGAGTATAGGCAACTGCACTTAAAATGACAAGATCCACTGGAATATCCACTCTGGTTTGATTATTACCTGCCTTTGAAGTTTTATACTGTCTACAATGTTTTATTTTTACTAATATTGTTATTTACTGTTATACTCAATCATACTGCTATATTCAATTATGCCTGATGATATAGACATTCTATTGAAGATAATAAGAAACAACACAATAATCATTGTAGATCACCTTGTACTGTGGTTTTATACGACTTTTTGGTTTCATGTTTTATAGGAATTTGTTTTATTTTGTCAAGTTTTGTTTTTCCCTCTAATACAGAAAGTATAGAAATACATGCAGAGATTCATGCATGTGTAGCTGTTTACGCTTTCACTGTTTGACTATCTACTTCGTATGCTTTAATTTTGTAACTTGAACAACTATTTCTAAGAGGACAATATGTAATTTATTAACTAGTGATTTCTTATTATCTTTTTTTTTTTGAATTCTGTATTACCTCTACCCTTTACATGCTTTTGTTTCTCTTTAAATAAAAAATAAAAAACTTTGGATCCTTCTGCCTCAGCTTTCCAAAGGACTGAGATTGCACTTGTCTGCCACACTGTCCAGCTTTACACACAGTACTTTAATTCCATCTCACATCGTCCCTACATATTACTAAGGAAAGAATTTCACTCCACAAAATTTCATCTGTGTGTGTGTTTCTGTAAAGAAAAAATCGTGTCAGTTTAAGCTTGGAGTACCTTTTGTTATATGATGCCAGCCAGCATGCAGAAAATGCCAAGAACTATTATAAATAAGTGGGCACAGTGGGGCATGCCTGTAATCCCAGCACTTTCAGAGACTGAGGCAAGAAGACTTCAAGTTTGAGGCCAGCATGGGCAATTTTATGAATTATTGAGATTCTGTCACAAAATTAAAAATGTTTAAAAGGGCTAGAGATATGGCTCCATGCAACAACAATTTTCATCTCACTCTGGACAAAGTGACATATTGCACAAAGGGTGTCACTGTAAAGTTAAAACAACCCATAAAATACATTTTGATTATTCCCTTAACTGATTCAATTTCTAAACTAAGCCTGTTGTAGTTCATATACTAAGAGAAATCAAAAGCAGATTTTTTTTTAATTTTAACAAATACAAAAGATTTAAGAAAGGTATTCATTCTAAAATCAAGAATAAGACAAGGATGTCCACTATCACCACTCCTATTCAATACAGTTCTGGAATCATTAGCCAGAGCAATTAGAAAAAAGAAATAAAAAGAATAAGGATAGGAAAGGAAGAAGTTAAATTATCACTATTTGCAGATGACATGATACTCTACATAGAAGATCCCGAAAACTCTATCAAAAGACCACTAGAGTTAATAAGCAAATTCAGCAGTATAGCTGGATATAAAATCAGTACTCAAAAATCAATAGCATTCCTGTACACAAACAACAAACTCACTGAGAGAGAAACTATGGAAAGGACAACTTTCACAGTAGCATCCATAATAATGAAATACTTAGGAATCAAGCTAACAAAGGATGTAAAAGACCTACATGCTGAAAACAACAGCATTCTAAAAAAGGAGATTGAAGAGGGTATCAGAAAATGGAAAGATATCCCTTACCCTTGGTTAGAAAGAACCAGTATTGTGAAAATGGCCACACGCCCAAACTGTTGTACAGATTTAATGCAATCCCAATCAAAATACTATTAATATACCTTACAGATCTCAAGAAAACATTCATAAAATTCATTTGGTCAGATGAAATCTAGAATAGCAAAGGCAATTCTGAGCAACAAAAGCAAAGCAGGAGGCATCTCAATCCCTGACTTGAAATTATACTACAAAGCTATAGTGATAAAATCAGCCTGGTACTGGCAAAAAAAAATAGATCTGAGGATCAATGGAACAGATTAGAAGATACAGACACAACTACAAAGACACTAAGCCACCTGATATTTGACAAAGGGGCTAAACATGTTCACTAGAAGAAAGTCTCTTTAATAAATGGAGCTGGAAAAATTGGCTTTCCACATGTCAAAGACTGAAACCAGACCCTTTTGTAAAGACAAAATGGATCAAAAAAATAAATATTAAAACAGAAACATTAAATCTACTAGAAAACAAGGTAGAAAGAGATCTTGAGGGCCGGGGATTTAGCTCAGTGGCATAAGCACCTGCCTAGCAAGTGTGAGGTCATGAGTTCAATCCCTGGTACCACCAAAAGAAAGAAAGAAAGAAAGAAAGAAAGAAAGAAAGAAAGAAAGAAAGAAAGAAAGAAAGAAAGAAAGAAAGAAAGAAAGAGATCTTGAAGACTTAGGCAAAGAGTTCACAGACAAAACGCAAACCACCTGAGAAGTGCTTCATAGAATCAACAACTGGGATCTCATCTTATTAAATAGGTTTTGCACTTCAAAAGAAATCACCAACAAAGTGAAAAGAAAATCCATAGAATGGTAAAGAATTTTAGCCAGTAGTACCTCAGACAAAAGACTTATATCCAGAACATATAAAGAATTGAAAAACATCAAGCCCCCTAAATTCAAAGACCCATTCCAAAAATGGGCATATAAAAATGACAAATAAATACATGAAGAAATGTTCACCATCACTGGTCATTCAAGAAATGCAAATTAAAACAGCATTGAGATTCCATCTCACTCTGGAAAGAATGGCTGCCATCAAGAAATCAGCTAATAACAAATGTTGGCGAGGCTGTGGGGAAAAAGGAACATTTCTCCACTGTTGTAGACTGTGGAGTGTAGACTGGTGCAGCCACTATGGAAATCAATATGGAGATTCCTCAACAAGCTAGGATTGGAAGTTCCATTCAGTCCAACCATTCTCCTCCTGGTTATTTTCCCAGAAAAATTGAAAAGGTGATATCACAGCAATATATATGTACTCACGTTTATTGCAGTACAATTTGTAATAGCTAAATCATGGAAACAACCAAAATACCCATTAGCCACAGAATGGATGAAAAAGATGTGGTATTTTTATAAAATGGAATATTGCTCAGCTATAAAAAAGGATGACCTTGAAGCTTTCATTGGTAAATGGAGGCAACTTGTGACTATACTCATAAGTGAAATAAATCAGACTCACATTTGTAAATATGGTAGTCTCTCTAGTATAAAAAAATAAATAATAATAAAAAACTGAAAGAGTAATAAGATACAAAATGTACAATAGAAATTGTGATAATGAAAGGGAAAGAAAGTGCTCAAAAAGGCAGAACTACTGAGATAAAGGAAAAGAAAAAAGGAAGAAAGGAAAAGATTATATGTATGTTGTAAACATATATAAATTTATGTATGTATGTTAGATATATAACTATACTACTCTCTCTTAGTTCATCAAAAAGAATAATTTGTGCTGCAATTGTTTAACTGATTGTTTTTGTATCTAGATTTTGTAACCTGAACAACTAGTTCTGAGACAACAATGTACAGTATATTAACCAGTGTTAATTCCCTACTTTTTCTCACTTCTTTTTTGAAATTCTGTATCATTTCAATCCTTTTTTTGTTTTGTTTTTTAAAATTAAAAAAAAAAGATTTAACAAAGGTAAAATTGGGTAAAATGGCTGGCCTAACCAACCAAAATCTCTTTTTCTGAAGACCAATCAAATGCAAAAGATAATCCATAACCAGAAAGCAATCTAACTTAGTGTTTATGAAACATCCTTGAACACTGTTGATACTTTCAGTTCATACAATATGTTACAGAGAGAGCTATTATCAATTAATTTATTTAAAACTCACTAAAAAGTATAGAGACTTGGGGCCACCCATGTAAGTAAACTGTGTTTCTTAGCAGAGTAATGAGTCCCATATGTTAAAAAAAAAAAAAGTTCCTTTCATTTGTTATAAAAATGTTTCTAGTAAAGCTGTGGAGACATAACCTAGTTAAAGATTAGTAGTTTCTTCTATATGTGCTGGTTCAGTCTATTCATACTCTTCAATATTTAATAGTTGAGTGTATTTAAAGCATGTTCTCACTGATATGTGTAATCAAAAGTAGAGATTTAATCAAATGGAATCATAATCACTGAAGTTAAATTCACTTGCTTCCCTCTTGCTTTGATTTGAATTAAGTACTCATCTAAATTACACTGAGGCCTTTCTTGATTCTAGGCATGTCCAGGTGTTACATGCAATGCTTGGGAATGGCTACAAGAAGCCACAAGGATAAATTCCTGACCTTGTTTCAAAGCTGATTTTAAATGATCTTTCTGTAAAATGAAATGACCAATTTCTACTAAGCCCTGCATTTCAGATACTTAGGAGAAGAGTAACTAATACAGAAAAAAAAGATGAAAGGAAATGCCACTTTGAAAAAGAAATACATACCTGACTCTATCCACAGGTCTAAAAAAAAAATCAGGATAAATATATCACCTATTTCTCTTTTCATAAACATTATATTTTTATTATAAACTAACCTTGGGGCCCTGAGCCTTTGGATTTTGATTCAACTTTTAATTTTTTTTAGTATATAATAGTATGAAAGCAAAATGCACAAAAAACCATTTTATTAAGAATGCTCTATTACATCAGTATGCCCTCTTGATGAATTCTAAACTCCAAATTTTAAAAAATATTTTTAAAATACATTTTTCAAACTATATAGCAATAATTCAATTCATTTCTGAAAAGCTACAACCTTCACAGGCTGAGAAACCAGGGGTAACATGTTTTTGGAAATGAGATAATTATTAACCTTGAAAAGATCATGACTATAAATGATTTGGAGTTATAATTATTCAGTGTGCATTTAGTGCTAATCATGACAATCAATTACATGACTGATATCCAGACAACAGAATTGAAAAGGGTATGCAGTTCATTATATCATAGTATGAAAGTATAGGATCTGATAAAAAGTAGTGCGGTCTCTCATTCAAATTCTACAAGTATCAAAGACATACAGCAGTCCATTCTATCTGTGACATTGCTTTCTCTAGCTTCAGTTAACCACTGTCAACTGCAATCCTAAAATATTAAGTGGAAAATTCTAGAAATAAATAATTTATAAAGTTTTAAATCATATGACATTTTGTAGACCATGATGAAATCATCTCATTGTCCAGCATATCCTCTCTGTATACTATCTATCCAATAGTCACTCAGCAGCTGTTTCATTTATCAGCTCAATTATCATGGTATGCTTGTGCTCAAGCAACTTTTACATGGCAGTCGAATGCTGTCACAATGTCTTTGCCACTTACCTCACTAACCCTATCATGTATGCATTTTATCACCTCATCTTATTACAACAAGTATGGGTACAACACAGTAAGATATTTTGAGAGCATGATCATATAATTTGTATTACAGTATATTGTTATAAATGTTCTGCTCTATTTTCATATTGTTATTACTGTTAATCTCTTATTGGGCCTATTTTGTCATCAATATGTATGTATAGAAAAAAATAATATACATAGAGTTTGGTACTACTTATGGTCTCAGGTACTCACTGGGGTCTTGGTACATTCTATGGATAAGGAGACAGTACTGTACTGTACTGTACAATACTGTACTGTAAATACAGAGCACCCTCAATTACAATGATTCAACTTTTAATGTTTTTTTTAGTATATAATAGTATGAAAGCAAAATGCACCCAGTAGAAAGTGTCCTTTAAATTCTGAACTTGGTCTTTTCTTGAGTAGCTATGGTAGACAGTACCTTTCTCATGGTGCTGAGCAAGAGCAACAGCCATAGCTCATTAGCCACACAACCATAAGAATAACGACTAATACTCTACTGTAGTGTACTGCTGTCAAGCTATGATGCTAAGTAGGTTAGGTATACTAAATACATTTTGATGTGATATTTTTAATTTACCATTGGCTGATTGGGATATGACATAAGCCAAGGAGCATCTGTATTAACAATGGGTGCTAATAAGTACTAGAAGTTTGGAATATTTTATTTATTAGCTAAGAATGTGGAAGAACTAGTATGACACAATCCAGAAGCTATAAAAAAAAACATTTATCAATATAGCCTTATAAAAAAAAATGTGTACATGGCCAGAAACATCACAAAAAAAAAAAAAAGCAAAGAAACTGCAAACTGCAGGGAAGTTGCAAAATAAATCTCAAAGCATCAATTTCTTAAATACATAAAGAGTTTCTGCAAATCAGTAAACAATTCATTTAAAAAGAAATCACACTATTCATGAAAAGAAGTAAACATTATTTGAAGACTGGATAATTGAAAATACCAAACATCAGAAAAGTAAAGGTGACAGGATAATTTCAGTGTCATTTTTATGCCTTTTTAAAAATTCTGTATCTTCACTCATTCTTACTTTGAAGAAATATATCCATATACTACAATCCAACATCACAAAAACAAATTATTTTGATACAAATAAAAAGTTTAACTTCACCCATAGTAAGAAAAATGCAAATTTGAACCATGTTAGAAATACTACTTTTCGGGATGGGCTGGGGACTTAGCTCAGAGGCCTAAGTGGCTTCCTGGCAAGCACGAAGTCATGAGTTCAATCCCCGGTACCAAAAAAAAAAAAAATACCACTTTTCACCTTTCAGATTAGCAAAGAAAAAAATACATAATGATACGATCTATTGGCAAAGAAATACACATAAGAATCAAACATTAACCATAGCACAAAAAGTTGCTGTCATCTTCAAGAAAAGCATATTTGTGCTGGGGATTTAGCTCAGTGGCATAAGCTCAAGGTCGTGAGTTCAATCCCCAGTACCAAAAAAAAAAAAAAAAAAGCATATTTGCAACACTCATTAAAATGTAGTCAACCACGGAGGTCAGCAAAAACTATACATGATATTAAAAAAAGCTGGCCCCTTTTCTTCTCCCATCTTAGATGCCAATGTCACACTAACTGTACATCCAGAAAACCAAATGATAAGTGCCAGCAAATGAATGCAGCTTGACAACAACAACAGGGGTAGACTAGATAAGGTACCCACGATTGTATGCTTTCATGCCATACTTTGCTTGTTCTTTATAACTATTA
Organism: Hydrochoerus hydrochaeris; assembly: GCA_004027455.1. Lineage (NCBI taxonomy): Eukaryota > Metazoa > Chordata > Mammalia > Rodentia > Hydrochaeridae > Hydrochoerus > Hydrochoerus hydrochaeris. The sequence continues at coordinate 246,658 of PVLA01001285.1, read as the reverse complement.
CCATAGGGATGTTAGATTGAGGACTTTCTTCCCTCTTTAAACTATTCCACAAGGATTAGGACCATGTCTGTTTTGTTTAACACTTTTGTCTGCTTTGTTTAGCATTTTTCACCATGGCAGATATAATACATGGAACTCATTTTTTTCATTCAACAAAAAGTTTTTATGGGTCAGGAAGACGCTGTACTAGAGTCTCGAGGTATGATGCTGAAAAAGGAAAATTGTTTCTCCTCGTTTCCATTCTAGAGGGCGTCAGAAAACTAACCACACACACACAGATAGGTATATATTATCATAAAAAAATTTAAAGAATAGTATCTAGTTGGTCTAAAAATAAGAATTACATTTTTCCACACTGTGGTCATTCATATCCCCATAGACATTTTCACTTTTAATGATTACTTCTGAGTAAAATAACTGGAGTAAATATTTAAACAATATGTAAATAATAATTTTTTTCAATATGTAAAATGGGGGGCATACAACACGTATCACCTTATAACCCAAACACAACTACTTAAGCTTTAAAGGATATATGGCTCTCTACCATATCACAGTCAGCACAAGGCATGCAATTTTCCCTGCTTTTTATGGCTTATATTTAATCTTTCTTCCTCATAATAGAGGTCAATGAACATTGCAAAATGGTCTCCTTCCAAACTAAAGAAAATTCTTCCCAGCAGCCAACTTACTTCTTTCTGCCCTCTTCAAAACTAACAGTTTCACCAACTATAAATGGCCTTTGGCATCTCCTGCAATGAATTTTTGTTTACAAATATAAACAAGCCAATTTTTTAATAGATGGAGAGTTGCCTTATATATGCCAATCACTCTTTCCCCACATTCTCCTCTCTCCCTTATTCTTCACAGGATTTCATACCTTTGAGGAGAATAGTTTCATCCAGATGCTTTCACTTGTTAATATCATTCAACTCTTTCTAGTTTCTTTGACACAAAATCATACAAAATTACTTATGAGCTACATTTTGGGAAAGAATCAACAATTAAGCAGCAGGAGTTGAAGAAATTGGTCCTGAACTGCAGGCCACATTTACCATCCATCTGAAGCTGAAGACAATGCACATTCTTCCGAAAAAACCATAGGTAGCAGGTGGTTCTGGTACATTATCAAGGCACCTATTACCCTAGTGTTTATAAAGTGGGCATTACTATTTGAATATTTTAATAGTGTGTGGAGGCATACAGACACAAAAAGATTATGAATGAAAAGATAAAATATTTCTCTGATAAACAAACCACATTTTGGAAGACAAAAATAAAATTAAGTGGGTCATCAAAGCAACTTTTAAAAACTGAGGAAATACTCTGGCACAGTAGGAATTAAAGCAAGGCAGAATTCACTAAACTGGTTTCTTATACATTTCTAGTAAACTGGCACACAACATTAGTTCTCTTTGCATACAGACAAATGAAAACAGGCTAGCAATGCATCATAAACAGAATACATTTAACATGATGATGATGAACAATGAAACTTTGGGGGGAAGTTAAAGTGGTATCTTGCCTCAGGGGAGCATTTACATGCTAATGTTTTGGTATAGGCTATTCTTTTTTTCCAGGGTGGGAAAGAATATGCAAATTGGGGAGGGAAGATTCATGGCGGTTTTAGCCTATGCTCCAACTTTGTCTTCCTTAAGGAAAACAAATTTTTATACGTTTAACCATAAAGCTTCTTGAATAGCAATAATAACAATTATGCCAAGTGTTGTAATTTTTATCTGTCTCTGAAATAAATGTCACTAACATCTTCCTAAAAGTTTGATGCATACAAACCATGCAAGCTTCAAGGGATATTTGACAATATCCTTTATAAAATTCTAATCCTTTAGAGGTAACAATACTAATCATTTTTTGAATGACTGTGATTAATCCAAAGGAATTAATTACTAAGGAGTTTTAAATCATTTAATGTAACACAACATCTAGAAACTTGCTCAAAATTATGTCATTTGGAATCCCAGTATAAGAAGTTAATTTTTGATCTTTTGAAGAAGTTCATTTTAAATGTTCACTTTCTCTACAAAAGTCAATGTCATAAAAAAGTTTTTTAGACAAAAAGTTACAGATCTTTATGTTTTATAAAATGGCATCATGTTATAAGAGACTGAAGCCACTTGTTCATTTATTAGTGTTCATTATATCTGCCTGCTAGCTTTTTAAAATACTGATCAAAAAAATGAAACTCAAAGTGAAGGAAAAGAAAAAAACTTCAGCTGACTCATTCCTCACTGAGAAACATTTAGCATTTCCTGGGCCAGTGAGCTGAATTTCCACTTCTGGTGCTATAATTTCCACTCACAAATTCTGGAAAGGACTTAGGCAACAGAAGAGTAAGAGGTCAAAATCCTATGAAAGACAAATGTTTTTAAAGGTACCGTAATGAGATCTGCAGAAGAGTTATTACCTGCACCCTTTTGCTTTACTTCCAGTATATATTATAGTAATGTTATTTTCCTATGAACATTCAGTACATTCATCTAGGGACTTTCAGCAACAGGGCAAATAGCAAACCAAAATTTCATTAGTAAAAAGTCAAAAGGTCTTCACAGAAATCCAGGCACCAGGCAAAGAAAGAAGAAAAGAAAAGTTCAATTTACATTCATTCACTTGCTTCTCCAGATCATGATGTGAGTGATTAAAAAAAAAAAACATAGAAATTGAAGAAGGAACCATAATAAATACACACATGTATTCATATATATATTTATGCATGCACTGTACTTGCTGGTGCTACTCTACTAAACAACTGGAACATACATCCTCATCTAAACCAAGTCCTGTAAGATAGGTACTATTTTCCACAGATCACAAAGCTGGAATACAAAATCAGTTCTGCACTCCAAAACCCATGCTACTCAATCATTTGCTTTGAAGCATTCTCTTATAAAAGCAGACTAAACAACAGTTCTTTTCACTAACCATAGTATTTTTGAATGAAGTTCACAGAGATTTTTTGAAGATTTTTAAAACATAATTAATATTAATGTTATTTATATACATATAAGAATATAGAAAACGTAAATAGACTACATTAATTCTTCCAAAATATTAAAAGTCTGAGGAAGTCTATACTAAATAAATTAGTATTATTTCTCCTTATATTTAACTTTTATAAAAATTTACAAGTTCTAAGTACCAATAGCAAAATTGCTTTCACATCATTTTAACAAGATTCTCACCCTGTTATACTTATCACCTCCCAGAAGCTCATATGCTTTGAACAAATGAGAAAACGGGCTCCATTTTACCTTCTATTTTCATATGGAAATGTGATCTCCATGATCTTTTTCCTTCATGCTAAGTTCCACCTTCATACATGTCTGCTATATGTGGGAGTTGGGATGCAGAAGCAGAGAAGCCAGGACTGAGGCAGGGGCACGGGACAGAAGCCCCTTTAAAGGGAATCTTTTATTTTCCAGGAAATGTCCAATTTCATACATTGTCAGTTGACACTGATCTATTACGTCTTCAAATCTGGTTTGGTAAACATGATTTTCTACTATATGATAATCACAGAATTTGTGTCTGAATATAAATTCAACACTGCCCTCATGAAACAAAAGTTATGACATCCAAGTTTTTATTTATTGTTTTAGATAATTACCAAAATTCCTGAGACTTATTTGTCTACAAACAACATAATCACATGTGAAGAAAAAAGTATGAGACAGAGGAAAGAGAGACTTGAGAATACAATAGACTTGAATGCAACTCTAGGATCAACCTCCTTTTCTATAAACCTTTAATTGCTCATCTCTGACCCTTGGTTCACCCAATATAAAATATGGATACTAACAAATAGCTCACAGAGTTGTAGTGAGAATTAAATGAGATTATATATACATGAAGCCTGGAAAACTACTTAATATCTAATACATGTTCAATTGCTGTTATATTCAATTTACTTGTTCACTCAATGCATTTGAACATATTATTTTTATATACATGTCTGTGTCTTTCATGTAACATATATGGACAACTTGCTTTAAAATGTCTTAGCAAAATCAGAAACAGACAACTGAATTATGTTTAGTCCACGTGTTTTTACTTATATGAGCTTATATGAGTTTATATGAGCTATAATACATAAGTTCAAGAAAATAACATCAAGGGAAGCTAAACCAATTATTCTTCACCCTAGAAAATAGTTACCAAAAACACAAACTCCACCCCCATTTACCTTGGCTGGTTCTCCACAGAGAGGTTCTCTACCCGCTGATAGCCACTGTCTGCCACCTGTGTGGTTGATCTCTTCACAATCTGCTTTAGCTCCTGCTCCAAGCGCTCCTTGATTGCCTTAACTATCTCAGGGATCTTCTTCAGTTTGGCCAGCCCCTTGATAAGGATGCCCATGAAAAGGGTGCTATTCTCCTCTGGGTCCAATTCCAAATCCTCTTTGATGTCCTGAAGGTTTATGTCCCTCACTGAAAAATAAATAATAATATATAGCTCCACTACAAAATTCAGAAAAAACAGTGTAATAAATGGTATCACCACTTTGATTATACACTTACAAGAATCAGTTTTTTTCAACTAAATTAATTTGCATAGTAACTATACAAGAGTCATAAAATAATATTTATATTCCTGAAATCATACCCATTAGTTAGTAATAAAAAGTAGAAGCAACTGAGTATGCAAATTGGAGATTTCTGAGACTACTTGTAACACAACTCCACTGATTTTTATTAATCATTCATTATTTGTAAATGCACGTGCTACAAGAGAATTCTAAAGAAGCAGACCTCAGTCTCAAGTTCCTATTCATTATTTAGAAGTCATAAAAAGCTGAAGTAAAAACATAATAAATATATGTAGAAGGGAGTGGTAAATCTTATACAATTATCAGAAATCAAAAAACAAATGACAAGAAAGACAAAACAATATGTACAAGTGAAATAAGGCTTTGAAGAAAACAAGTAATAGAAAGATTTTTCATAAATACAAAAGAACAACCTCCAATTTTTCTTTAAACATATCTCTGGCACATCATTATCTATTATAGATAGACCTCATTAAAACTCAATGGAAATTTTCTGAGAAATAAAGTTAGAAGTCAAAAGTCTTTCTAAATCTTTAGACTATAGACATCATTAAAACCATTTGGTTTTAGAAAGAAAAAAATAAGCCTAAAACACTGGCTCATAAACTATGTGGACAGCGGGAGAGAGGGATTAGCTGGTGATCTGAGACTTCTATATCTACTGAAGCTACAGGCCACACACACATACATATATATGCATGTATTATGCACACGTGTATATGTATATTCAGCACACACATATCCAAATTATATTCATATAAATATACATATAGACAAAACCTTTCATGTGAATTCAAGGTTTTCACAACTGCCAAAAGAATGATAGGTTTCAAACCCCTGGTCTAAAAATATGTCATTTCACAAGTGGCTGGATGAGGCTAATCGCTAAAAGTTTTCCTCATCATCCCCTATCTTTACAAATGGAAGAGAACAAATTTGTCCAGAGCAAATGGAAGGGTTTCATAATACATGACATTCTCAATGAATTCTTTAGTACATTTAAGCCCAAATGAAACAACAATTATGCTGATAAAATCTGTATGATGTAACTGCTGTCATACAACACAAAATGATGTTACACTCATCAAGAGTCCACATATATTATTTTGGTTTGATAAAATTATACTGCCTGGTGATATCACAGTCATCTTAGTTTATGTAAACATACTCTGATTTTGCAAAAGGACAAAATTACCTAATACTTTTCTCAGAATGTACCCATCATTAAGTAATATGACTGCATTTTAGAGTTCTAAAGGCTACTGAAGGCTTGTAACCTCCATGAGAAGGCTTACATGGGTAACTGCAGTTAATTTTAGCTATTAGCCCAGTACCAGTTATCCCAAACACCCCCACTTCAGATCCTTTGCAGGCAGCTATGTATACATTCTGAGACCAGCTTGCACATTGCTGGCAAGAAACCGGATAGGCAAATAAAAATTCTGTCTTCCAAACGTTAGGGTCTGTACTCTGATGACTGATTGCTTCTTAGTGTAATCACGGAGGTGCAGACAAAGAGCAAACTGCAATTGCTGATGCCTTGCTCCAACTGTTCAAGTTCCTTTCCCTCCTAAGTAACTTCCAGAGGGTACTGTGGCATAGCAACTTCCTTCCACATCTTCGTTTTCCTCTTTCTCATCTTTTGGTAGCAAGATATTTTATGTTCCAAAACAACTGCATGTACAGGAAAAGTTAGAAAGTGATTATGCTCAAGAAAAGGAACAGACACAAAAAAGACCTGAAAAGACATTAAATTTAGACTCAGTGGATCCTTGGGATAGAGACAACTTAAAACAACAATAACAATGACCAACAAACCCTGGAAAGGAAAGAAATTCCAACTTTCAGAGTCACAAAAATATTAGATTCAAATACTCAGTCTTCAACAAGAAATCCAAGGCATACAAAGAAAGAAGAAAATACGACCAGAAGGAAAAATGTATATCAATAGAAATTATTTCTTAAAAACACTTGATAGCAGATATATTCAACAAAGATTACAAAAGAACTATCCTATAGCTGCTCAGAGAACAACAAAAAAAGAGTGGAGAAAGTAAAGAAAACAATGTTTGAACAAAATGTCAGCATCAACAGAGAAGCAGAAAACCTAAAAAAAAAAAAAAAAGCTAAAAGGAAATTTTGAAGCTGAAAAGCACAATCATTGGAATGAAAAATTCATTAGAGGAATTCAAAAACAGATGTGAGCAGGCAAAAGAAAAAAAAATCAGTGAACCTGAAAATAGGACAATGGACATTATCAAGTACAAGAAACACAAAAAAGAATGAAGGATTAAGATAGCTAACAGGACTCATGGGATAAACCAATATAATGCACTATAGAAAAGAAGAGAGAGAGAAAAGAGCAAAGAGAATATTTAAAGAAGTAATGGCTGAAACTCCCAAATTAACTTTGTATTTTTCTAAATACAAACAGCTAAGACACTCAATAAATTCCAACTAAGAAAAATCAAAGCAAATCATACCAATACACATTATCATACAATTGCTGAAAGATAAAATATTGAAAGCAGAAAGAGAGAAGCAACTCATCACATACAGACAGGAATTCTCAAATTATTCACAAATTTCTCGTCAGAAAATTTAGAGGCCAGAAGAGAGTGGGCTACTTCAATGAGCTAAAAGAAAGAAACAACAGCAAAAAAGTTGTCAACCAAGAATCTTGTATCTTACAAAACCACCCTTCAAAAGTGAGGAAGAAATTAAGACATTTCCAAAGAAAGAAAAATTAAGGCAGTTCATTACCACTTGACCTGCCCTGCAAGAAATACACTTTGAAAGGTGGAAATGAAAGGACATTAGACATTAACAAGAAGCTATATAAAGAAATAAAAATTGTAATAAAGGTAAATATCAATTGTCAAAGTCAATAGTTATAATCTGTCACTACTCATTTTATCTTGTATCTGGTTTAAGCGAGTAAAATATTACTAAAAGGTAGTGTAATAGTACTAGTCTAAAACCTATTGTTACTTTAGTTTGTAAAGCCACATTTTGTCTTCTATACAAATTAAGAGGCTAAGGCACTTACAGAATCACCAGTTTATAGTTCAAGGGACACCATATAGAAGAATGCAATTTTAGGATGCTAACAACCAAAAGTAATGGAGACAGCTATCAATGGAGCAAAGTTTTTGCATATTATTGAAGATAAGTTCATATAAATTCAAGTTAGAGTGTTGTAACTTTAGAATATTTAATCCTCATGTTTAAGTCTCAAAGAACATGGCAACAGAATGCACACAAAAGAAAGTAGGTCATTTAAATGTCTCATTACAAAAAAAAATTTTTTTTCAACTAAATACAAAAGATTATGTCCCCATAATGCATGATGGGGACAGCTAGACCCAAGCTTCTCTCCATGAGTCAGTGTCATTCTCTGACTGCAGAGGGAGAGAACCAGGCCTCACAAAGAAGTAATCCCTTCCTGGAAACCACATCATTTTCATTGTTTTCTTGGGTTGGGTTTTATTTTCCTTTGTTTATATTAAATCTGATGGCATGAGCAGCTATTTAAAACATAGCAGAAATAGTATGGTAGCCATTTTGGATTTACTGATGGCTTATTTTCAAGTCTTTTATTACATTCATTATTTTGTTTTTATTGCGCTCTATTCTGTTTTTATTGTTTCTGCTCTATTCTGTTCTGTTCAATTTTTACTATGTCCGAAGGTATATGCAGCTATTTGGAAGACAACAAAAGGCATTATGGTAACTATTGTTGATTTTGTAAGGGTTTGAAGTCCTGTATCACTTATACTAGCTTATTTTTATTGGTTTTAGTCTGTTTTATTTTCCTTGGTTTTATTCTCTTTAAAATAAAATAAAAATAAAAAATGCATATACAAGAACTAATGCAGGGACAAAAAGGCCATACAGCATATAGAAAACAACAACATGACAGGAGTATCTCCTTATAGTACTTAGTTTAAATGTAAGTGGATTAAACTCTCTAATCATACAGACATTGGCAAATCTATTTTTAAAAATCATGATCTCCCTTTGTGCAGTGCAGAAAGCCACAAACAGACCCAACAGCACAAGCAGACAGAAAACAAAAGAGCAGAAAAAGATATCCAATGAAAATAGTAACAGTAACAGAACAGGAGTAGTTAGGCTAATGTAAGACAAAATTGACTTTAAATCAAAAAAGATTACAAGAGACAAGGACATTACATATTAATAAAGTGTTCAATATTGGAAGAAGACATAACAATTATAAACATCCACACAGCTAATGATAGACTATCAAAATATATGAAGTGAAAGTGACAGAAGCAAAGAGAGAATTAGTTCAATATAAATGGAGGATTTCAATATCCTACTCTCTATTAACAGAACGACTAGATATAAGATAAGGAAACAGAGGATTTAAACAAAACTATGAATCACCAAAAACATGAACAAACAAGATTCAGCAGCATACTGACATGCTTATGTACCATGACAAAGTAATATTTATTTCTGGAATGCAAGGAGTATTCAAAATGTAAAAAATCAATCACTGTATTATATCACATTCATTAACAGAATGAAGGAGGAAAACCACATGAGCATGTAAATTGATGTGGAAAATCACTTGACAAAATTCAGCACTCCTTCATGATAAAAACAGTTGACGAACTAGGAACAAAAGGAAACTAACCCAATATAATAAAAATCATACATGAACAGCAATGTGTGTAACTAAATGATATGAAAAAAATCCTAGAAATATGGAATCTACTAACATTAAATCATAAAGAAATAGGAAAGTCTAAATGGAACTATAACTAGTAAAAAGATTGAATTTGAAATCAAAAATCTCCTGATAAGAAAGCATTGATGGTGGATTCTGCCAAACATTTAAAGAACTTAAACTAATCTTTCTCAAATTCTTTCAAAACACTGAAGAGAAAGGCAAACTTCCTAGTTCATTCTATAAAGCCAAAGTCAAAGACACTACAAGAACACTACAAAGCAATTTGATTCCCAAGTAGATATTTGTACACCATAGCATGGCAGTATTATTCACAATGACCAAAATGTAGAAGCAAGCTAAATGCTCATCAGCACATAAATGGATAAGTAAAATGTGTTACATACAAACAATAGCATCATTAGGCTTTGAAAAGGGAGGAAATTCTGATATATACTATGACACAGATGAATCTTAAAAACACTATGTTAAGTAAAATAAGCCAGTCACAAAAGATAAATGCTGTATGATTCCACTTATAATGAAGCACTTAAAACAGTCTAATTCCTAGAAACAAAAAGGTAAAATGCTGACTGTCAGGGTAAAAGGAGAAAGGAGAAATGGGAAACTTATTGTTAAATGAGTATAGGATTTCAGTTTTTCAAGATAAAAAGAGTTATGCAGATGGTTGGTACTGAATGTTGTATACATTATGAATCTACTTAATATCACTGAACTGTGTACACTTTTAAACAGTTAATTTTATGTTATATGTACTTTACCATAAATATATATATATATAAATATATATATATATATTTATATATATATATATATATGCATTTTGAGTATAAACCAACAGCATTTTATTACATACATAGGATATTCAGTTATACAAATTCATTCTTATGTTAATAAATTCTCTACACATTTATTTGACTCAATAGATTTCCCCCAAAACTAATAAAGAGAAGGACATAAAGAATGACTAGATCCATATGATTTTCTTTGCATTATAAAGGTTATAATCCAAATGATGACATGGCACTTCACAAGTTTAACAGTAATAAAACTGACTTAAGCAAGAAGGCTTAAGTCACTAAAGATAATTCTGAAAGAAAATACAAAACAAAATCGTCAATATTTCCAAATGTGACATCCCAAGACTAGACATTTCAGTTACTGGTTTTTTAATATATATTAAGAAATCAGACGCCACAGGACAAAAAGGTACTCCAATCCAGCAAAATCAACCCCACAGCATAGAGAAGAAAAGTACTTAGCAGCTAAGGAGCAATCTAAATTCAGCAAGTTACAAGGGGAAATGAAGTTAAACTATAATAAAAGTTTCAACCAGGGGGGGGAAAAGGCAGTAGAAAAAATTTAGCTAAGACAAAATGTGCTTCACAAAAGAGCACATATGAGTCACAAACAGGACACATACAAACAGCCACCTACACATCACAGCTACCTGTCACAAGGGTGATTGGTGATAAGGTAAATGTAGTTTAAATCAATAAGGCCTGAGATGACATGGCATACAGCTACTTATATGCACACTAATATGACAGATAGCACATGAAAAAGCAACAAATAAGCAAGGTATGAATAATAAAATGCCACAGCCCCAAACGGCACATTTGTTTAGAACCTTATCTTTGTTTTTTTCCTGAAATCTCCTAGAGCATAAACACTGAACATATCCAATGTTAATTAATTTACATTATCTATTTCACTTGCATCAGCTGAAAATTAAAAGGCAATTTAAAAGGGTAACATAATCAGCCATGACTAGCCTAAATTCACCAAAAAACTTGTGAGGTAAGATAAAATTATAGGAGCTTCCTCAGAAAAGCTTTGTTCAAAAATAATTCAAATGAAATTCAGTAATGCTTCACATAATAATGAGAACATAATATACATATTTCTGAACTATTGAACCCCAGATCATTCACTCCTATCTATATTATGTACTCAATGGGTAAATTTTAAACACTTTAAAATTATCAATACTTTCTTTCTTTCCTAAGTCTCTTGCTACCAGGACTGTCAGGGGGTGGTATTTGTTGTGGTTTTTGGCTCTAAAGCTCTTCTTATCAAGAGCAGACTCCTCAAAACTGGTTCTGAAAACACTAAATGGTAAGTTTATACTAAATATTAAGACTTTGATACCCTTTAAAATCATATTAGCTCTAAGTGTTTGCTCATCATATACATGCTCTTATATATATAGACACAGGCATAGAGATGCCTGTATTTATAAGTACATATATAGTGTCTGTAATTGGGGCTAAGCATGAATTGATTAAGAATAATTTAAGATTTTTTGGAACTCAAGTAAGGATTAACTAAATGATAGCTAAGGTCTTTTCAAGGTCAGGAGTCAAGGACCCCATTAACTACATTTTAAATCTATATATATCTCTGATAACATGGACTATAAAGTAGTTCAAGAGCACATTTTAAAAATAACGTGAATAAACCATTCACACATCTAAATACTTCATTTTTAAAACTCCTTTGCCAATGAATATAGAAAGCAATCTAGACCACCACTTCCTGGCTACTTTCTTTCTTTGACACATTTGGTAAGAAAAGATAAGTAACTGTGTTACACACCCATGTAACAAAACAGCAGAAGACAAGATCTCTGGTAATACACTGTTTTTTCTGAATAAGCTACATTATTATATTCATCATTTATATTTATATATGTTAATTATGAAACAAGACAGTAGTACTATTTACTACAAAAACTCTTGACAGATATCATTCCTTTTATTATTCATATATACAAATCAGGCATAGTTCCTATATGATACATGATCTCAATCTATATAATTTAAATTACATATTGTATTAATGAATAGTATCCCTATATGAGAACTCTCTGCCAGTGTTGAACAGAATTCAATATAAAAAGGAGCCTTCAAAAAACCAAAAGCAAAAACAAAACACACCAAACTTAATTATCACTAAAGCGTCACACAAATTACTTATCTGCACACTACTCGTAGAGATGAGAATCTGGCCTCAGAATACTAACAATATTCTCAAGTAAAAAAATAATAAAAGTTACCACTTAAAAAATAACTTGTGTGCTTCCAATCAAAATGGCACTATAAATTTACAATACTGAGACACAATCTGCTTTAAACAAAATTAAACACAAAATATAATTTAGGAAATTAAAAAAGAAACAGTCTGGCTCAAAACTGGAGAACATTTATGAGGATAAGAAATAAGTGGCGCTAGAATGTGAGTGCAATTAGCGTTGAGTGGAAAGGCAGGCAGACCAAAGCTGCACATGGTCCAAACTAGTAGACACCTAGCTAAAACCACCGACCAAAATCTCTCTTCAAGGTCTACAAGCCCAAGACCAAATCAAGCTCTTATTGGGCTGGAAGGCTACAGACATCACCCAGTCTTTATCCTCTATTCCTGCCTCTAAGGCTTGGTCAACTACAATACCATTCCTTTAACCAGTAAAAAATTATTTCTTACATCTTTTAATCTAATTAATGCACCCACTGGTACAGATTGAGAGGAACATCTGATGCACTGGTTGCCTCAGGAGTATAGAATCTTGATTAGGGTCTTTCAGATGTTAACTAACTACCCCAGGAGTACAGACTCCTGATTAAGGTACTTTTAAAATGTTAACTAAGCATCCCCAAGGTACAGATTAAATTACTTTAAAGAAAATCACAGACATTGTAACACCCCACTCTAGAAAAAACACTGCCAAAAGTTGCCAACTGCTATTTAGGACTGTAAACTGGAGAAGTTTACACAGCTTCAGAATAAAACTATGCAATGCTATACATAAGAGATATAGTTTCAATTCAGGGGTAGAGAGAACTCCCAGGGCACAGTGATTTTGGAAAGCATTATGAGTATACACTAGTCTTCCATAAGTGAAAGTAAGCCAAGAGGAAAATGATGGTAGAGTGGTTTCCAGAAATGTAGAGTGTTTTTTAGAAAGAAAAAAAAAAAAAAAACACATGTGTTGCAGAATTTTCCCATGGTACAGCACTTTGGGTGGATTAATTATCTCATTTAGAGCATCGAATAGTACCTCTTAAGATTCAGGAGTAGCACTCAGTGGACAAGAACAAGGATATAGGATAACAGGATGGACAAAGATGATAAACTGATAATTTATATTGATAAATCACAAATATATTAGGCCTTTAACGTTTTTAAAAAATAACTTACTCAGGGAGATGGCATAATATACTGAAAAGAAGAGTTTGGTGTCATATAATTTTAAATTTGTATACCATCTCTACCACTTTTCTAGTTGCATGGATATAGGGGAATGAAACTCCCAATCTACTCAATGTCAGTATAAATTCGTGTTCTCTAAAATCAAAGAATGAAATTTTAGCCACAATGGAGGTTAAGAGCAGAATATATTTACTGAGAGAAAGAAAGATTCTGTCTGGAGAGAAACAGAAGGAGTCCCAAGTGGGTTGCCAAAGACATTGTCTTTTCTAAGGACTTTTATAGAGCAAAATCACAAGGTGAGATGGATCCAAAATGGGGGAAACATGGGAACTCCAAGGTGGGCATAAGGTGAGAAAGAACTATGGCCAAACAATAAGATTAATTGCTCAGGTAACATTGATTAAAGCAGGAACAAATGGTGAAGCCAGTCATATAGCAAGTGGGCATGCTTAAAGAACAATAACTCTTCCTGTATGTAGGGTGTTGGGATGGTGACTCCTGGCTTCCTCTGGGTAATAGAGAATTATTTAGAATATCAATCCTGGGCTGGAGTTATAGCTCAGCAGCACAAGTGCCTGCTTGACAAGCAAGAGGTCATGAGTTCACTCCCCAGTACTGGGGAAAAAAAAAAAAATCAATCCTTAGGATGTGGGTGTATTTGCTTGATCTTTTGTCTTGAGATCTGGCCCACTGCACAAAATGTCTTGTCTCCTCCAAGTTCACAAGACATTTGGTCCTCTCTGTGCCTGCTCCTTCCAGAGCCCAGCCCTGTCTGACTGCCTATAATATTTCTATCTAACTCAGCTGCCTGTAACAGTATCTTCCTCAAGTCACTGCTCTTCATGGACCTCACTTTCTTTATTAGCAAAATGGAGATAATATTATCTCAGAGTTACGCATATTAAATAACCTGATGTGGCACCAAAACTCCAAAGAAAAGTACTAAAAATAACAAAAGTACTTTTGAAATGACCAACTCTGGGAACTCTTGGATTCACAATGGTGGGTGTTTAGGTCCCTATCCCTCAATATTTTCTCCAAAAGCAATACTGTACATAACAGTAAAGAAAATAAAACTACATAAAAGGATGTGAAGGTAATTTGAAAAGAGAAATTGCTTAAAATTCAAAACAACTGTATATTAAAATAAAAAATACCTAATTCCAGCAAGTGGTTTCTTATGCTCTGGCTGCACCTCTGTTCAGCCACAAGGCTTTGCAGCAAACAAAGGTGGAATATGGAAGCCTATGAGGAAGAGAATTAGTGAGAGTAAGGGCGATCTAAAAACCATCATGAAATCATCATCAAAGAAAAAGCCTACTCCAAGTTTCACAAGTATATACTATACTATAAAAGTATCCAAGCAGATCAGAGCATTGACTATGGGGAAAGGACTTAAAAGGTGGCACAATCTGAAGGACCAGTTTTTGAAACACATAGTTTGTGGGAGAGAAATAAGACAAAGAGGAAGAGAGAAATGCCCTTTGGCTATAGGGCACTTAAGAGAAAAAGAAACAAAAATGGAAAAATTCAAGGAAAAGAGCACCAAAATCCAGAGAACATATAGTCTTCCCCACCAACAAAACAAATTTAAAAAAAAAAACCAAAAAAAAAAAACCACCTTAAAGTATCTGGACTTTGCTATACTGACAGAAGAGGGAGCCAATGAGCTAAAAAATCATGTAGAACACCCCAAAATACAATAAAAAATCAAAGACAAAAATAACAAATACATTCATACTGAGGCATTATTTTTTAAAAAGTCAGAAAGCCCAACACATGTAAATGAGATAAATTCTCTCAAAAAAATAATAATAAGTACAAAAAATTTGAAATGCAACAGTCCAGACAGAATTAATATATTCAAACAAGAATTTTTTCATATGAAAAAGCACTTTGACCCAGAAATTCAAAAAATAAGAATAGACATGGACAAAAAATAGGAAGATATAAAAAGTAACTAAACTCAGGAAAGAAGTAAATGCAAAAGACTGACTATGCATCACACATGAAGAAAAAGTTGCTCGAGACAGAATGAACCCAAATAATATTTCATAAAATGTATTGAGGAAATAAAAGGAATAAACACAGGAAATAAAGTAGAGACATGAAAGACATTTTAAAGAGGCAGAAATAGAAAACAAAGCAAAGAGAAAATAGCACATCACTGGAATGAGAAAGAAGAAAAACAATGGAATAGAACTAGTAGTATATGGTATTTAAAGTATCACAAAAAATTTGCTAGAAATAAAAACGTTTTGAACCTATAAAATGAAAGAGCTCCTTGGGTATCTGAGAAAATTAATTGAAAATAATCAATATAAAATGTATTCCAGGTAAAATTATTAAACTTTGAAGGTTAAAAAAATGTATCTTGGAGGGATCCAAGATGGCCGACTGATAGGTAGCACGATAGAGAACTTCTCTGAAAAAAAACAACACAGATGCTAGAATCTAACACCATGGAGAAGATCAGACAAAAGAAGAAATTTTCACGACCCAGGAAGAAACTGAGGAAAAAGAAAAAGAGGAAAGAAAAAAAAAAAAAAAGCATGGACAGAGGGCTGGAGCTGGGCAAGCTCCAGTCACTGTACCAGGTGTGTCTTAGAGTCAGGCGACTCACAATTGAGCTGAGGTTGCAGCCCTGCTGAGAGCAGGGGTTGGTGAGCTCAAGAACCTTGGAAGGAGGAGGTGCTGCAACAGGGAGTGGAAATGGCGAGTCAAGTGCACAGACTTTGGAGAGTGATGGGAACTAGATTCCCCAGAGCGGGATGACCGGCTAGATGTCATTTTGGAGTTGGGCAGGACCGGCTTGAATCAACAACCGAGGCAGCGTCAGTCAGCGAAAATGGTCCAAAGTGGATTGGTGGGATGTGCTTGGGCTGGGCCATACCCTTGGTCGGGGCCCAACAGTCAGGGATGAGGCTGTCCCAAACCTGTGACATCAGCAGGGAACACACAAACGTGCTAAAGCACTCACTGGTTGACTGACACGTAGGGGAAGGGGCCGGCCCACACTGCCCCTTCGGCAGCGGACTTGGGTGGGGGTGGCACTTCCCTAGCCAGTGCACTGCAGAAAACCTGTAAGCAATATGAAAGGCCCAGAGACCTCCACCACCCACCCATCTGAAACAAACTGGAAACATGACAAGACAGAGAAACAGCAAAAGGCCTTCAACCACCAAGCCAGGGAAACTGAGTCCAGGAGAGGTAAATGCAGAGGAGGTTGAGGGCAGCAAATATGCCATACACACACAGCCTCATCAGAAATAAAGAAATACTTCCATAACCTCATCAACGAATTTAAATCTGAAATTCTAACTCAGGTGAAGCAAGATATAAGAAGATTAATAAAAGAAATGCTAGGTACTCCTCAAGAAGACACAAATGGAAGAATGGAGGAACTCAGAAAAAGGAGAGAAGCCTTTGATGAAGAATATAAACAAAATCTAGAATACATGAAACAGATCCAAAGAGAATATCAGGAAATTAAAAACTCCATTGAAAGTTGGCAAAACCTTTTAACAGAAACTAAAGACAAACTTTCAAAACTTGAAGATAGATTTGCAACGTATGATCGTGAAAGGAAGGATCTCTTAAAAATAAGGAACCAGGAAGCAACGATACAAAGGCCAGAAGATGACAAGAGGATTTATAACCTCAGAATAAAATATGTGAATGAAGATGCAGCAGGGACAAATACAAATGAAATAAAAAGGCTATTCACAGAAATAATTAAGGAAAACTTCCCAAACATAGGAAATGGAAGTGATGTTCAGATATATGAGGCATACAGAACTCCAGCCAGCTACAACCAAAACACATCTACACCCAGACATATAATAATCAGGATCCCAGAAATCCATCACAAGAACAGAATATTAAAAGTGGTCAGAGAAAAGAAACAGATTACCTATAAAGGAAAACTCATCAAAATCACAGCAGACTTCTCAATGCAAACCATCAAATCAAGAAGAGCTTGGAGTGAAATATTCCAAGCCCTGAAAGAAAATAACCTCCAA
>PVLA01001285.1:0-229046 GCA_004027455.1 Hydrochoerus hydrochaeris | reverse complement strand
TAGAGACAAGATATTTCCATGACAAAGAGGAACTGGGGCAGTTTGTGACCACCAATCCAACCCTGCAAAGAATACTGAAGGACATTCTAGAGAGAGAGAGAGAGAAGAAAATCACCAGGGTTCCAGGAACAATGGCAGAAAGGCCTCAAAGAAAGGGGCAGACAGTGGAATGAAGGAGAAAAGTAAACAACAATGACAGAAAAATAGCATAGCAGAGACAAGACAGAGAAGATTGGTTATATTGCTGCTTTGTTTTGACTGATTATATTTGAATCTGGTATGCTTGAGAGTATCAAGTCTGATAGTAGAGGCAACTACTCTGAAAATGACAAGATTCAATAGGATACCCATTCTGGTTTGATTGTTAACAGCCTTTGTAATCCTATAATGTCTCCTATGTTTGGTTTTTATTAATAGTGTTATATACTGCTAAGTTTAATTATACTATGTCTGACGATATAAAAAATTTTATTGAAAATAACAAGAGATATCATAGTAACTACTGTAGATCACCTAGTATTATGGTTTTATATGTTCTTTTCATTTCATGTTTCTCTAGAAATTTGTATTGTTGACTTGTTTTGATTTGTTTCTCCCTCTAATACAGAAAGGCTAGGTATATGTGTAGAGACTTATACAAGTGTAGTACTTCTAAGTAGTTTAAGAGAATGGATTACAGTTATTGTAAAGAAAAAAAGAAAGGAAAAGAAAGTATTCTAAAGGATATAACTGCATGTATGTTTTAGTGTGTAGGACTGATAACCATATGACTAAGTTTTTGTTGGATAGGTGAACAGAATTGAGTGCAGTCTCACTGCTTAAATGTCCACTTTATAGGCTTTACTTTTGTAACTTGAACAACTACTTCTAAAAGAAAAATATGTAATTATCAACTAGTGATTTCTTACTGGGTATTATTTTTGTTTTGTTTTGTTTTTGTGAAATTTTGTATTACTTCTGCCCTCTTTCTGAAAGTTTCATTTTTTTCTTTAAATAAAATAAATAAATAAATAAATAAATAAATAAATAAATAAGAAAGATCACACACACACACACACACACAAAGTATCTTTAGCCAGGCATTGTGGCATACACTAGTAGTCTCAGATACCAACGAAGATTACTTGATGGTAGGTTTTTGACGCCAGCCTGGGCAACTTAAAAACATTTTTCTGGGCTTATACAATAGTAGTAGTAGTAATAGCAATTGTAGTAGTTGCAATCGTTGTAGTAGAAAGTAATTTAATTATTTTTTTAAAATCTTCAAGACCTATCGGCAAATAGTGCACAATGGGGGTGGGGGGAATTAGGTAGTGAAATTTCCATAAAACACACAAAGGAACACAATAATCAAACAGAAGTGTTTCTAAAAACTTAATGAGTAGCCAGGGATTTAGCTCAGTGGCTTAAGTGCCTGCCTGGAAAGTACGCAGTCGTGAGTTTAATCCCCAGTACAAAAAAAAAACTTAATGAGTAAACCGAGGAAATTACATCCACTGAAGTTTAACATCAAGATTATAGAGGTTGGGCATAGTGGCACACTCCTGTAATCCCAGCACTTGGGAGGCTGAGGCAGGAGGATCCTTGCAAGTTCCAGACCAGCCTGGGCTACAAAGTGAGCCCAAGACCAGCCTGAGTTGCATAGCAAGACTCTGTCTCAAAAAGGGAAGAAACAAACAAACAAACAAACAAAATATATATATATATATATATATATATATATATATATATATATATATATAAAATAGGTGTTCAACTGCACCCAGAAGTCCTTCTTGAAGGACCTATTAGACAGTGAACCTCACCGAACCAAGAGATGACTTGGAAAAGTTCAACAAAAGAGTTCTCGCTAAGTATTTTCAATATTTAATACAAATTTAAGATAACAATAAAAGTGAGGATAAGGATAGAAGATAACTACACAGAAAAAATGTTTTTGAGAAGTATAATTTATTCAACTGAAAGATATGGAGAAAATAGAATGAGGAAAACAGAATAAGTTTGTTACATAGACAAACAGATAGGAAGTACAGAACACAAAAAAAATCAGTAAGTCTGAGAGTAAAAGTCAAGTAAGAAAGCAAGGACCTAAGAACATTTTTAAAAGATCTAACTTTAGTGAAAATCACTACCAAAATAGCATCCTAACAACTGATGTGTATCAGGGCAGGGTGCCCCAAAATGTGGCACATAGGCATTTGAGAAACAGAAGATGAAGCAAGGTCACTCTCACCTTCTCTGTGGCCCTTAATCCCTGAAGTAGCCATAGAACCAAGGAAAGTCACTCTCTGATCTTTCTCAGTTTTCCCCCAAGAAAACCTTGCAATCTCCATATCTGAAGAAAAGGAATGTCATACAAGGACAACAAGAACATGAAGATCAAGAAGAACATGAACAAACAAGTTTTGTTAAATTAAATTGGCCCTAGATTATAATAACAGATCACAGGTTTTGTCCTCCATCTTAGTTAAGCATGACTGTCCATTAAAACACCCAGGTTTCTCCATTACTTTGGGTCTTCATATCTGAAAGCACCTGTGTCACATAAAACTTAGGTTAAATAAATGTTAATGTTTTTCTTTATCCTTCATTACATGAGCTTCAGCCATTAACCTTGCAAAAGAAAAAGATTCTAAGTTTCTTATCCTATGGTTTTTTTAAAACTTATAAAATCAAGGAGTAAAAAATACAGTCTCAGGAAAAAGAAACATAGAAAATGTAATATAACATACATCTTGGAAATTTAGGACAGAGTAAGGCCAACTATATCAGTCATGTCATTATATATCAATAGATTCAACTCACTGCTGAAAGAAAGGATTTTGAATTTGGTTTACAAAGGAAGGTCTGATTATAAACTATATATACATCTAAAACAAACTAAATTTAAAAGGCCATGGAGTGAACAAAGGTATGCCAGTCAAAAGCATTATTTATGTAAAAGGAGGACTTCTATAAATACCAAAAGCCTTAATTCACAATGCAGTTATAACATTTCTGACTACTTAGATACCAAATCACTCTTTTCAAGCAAAAATTTCAGGAGATGTAAGTAAGTACAGAAAAAAACACATTATTAATAGGAAATTGTGACCACCAAAAAATAAAGAAAGAGACAGAAAATCCAAGGAACATAATGGAAAAAAGGGCCTTATGTGGATATATATATCAAACTCTCTGCCTGGTAAAAGAGAACTACTTTCTCCTCAGATATCCATAGATCATGCACAAATAACTTATTCTACATAAAGTCATTTAAAAAGATGAATTTAATAAATTAGGAATATTACAAACTATTCTCTAAAGTAAGGCTAGAAAGTATTAAGAAAAACAAAGCAAAACCACAAATGCCATTTATCTCTGTTTAAATGTGTTTATAAATATTTGGGAAAAAAGGAATATACAAACTGAAATTAGAAATTTTAAATAAAAATATCACATATTAGTATCTATGAGCTATATTTATGGTACATAGAAAAATTACCTCACTAAACACCTTTACTAATAGAAATGAAAGCATTAAATATGTAATTAAATATCTAGCACATTTTTTTTAAAAAGTAACAATATAGAAAGTACAATGTGAGAAATAAGGCTAAAGCAGAAATTAATGAAGGAGAGAACAGAAAAAAGGTAGAATGAAATAAATCAAATCCTGATTTCTTTCTTCAAAAAAGTAACAAAACAGACAACTAGTTACTTTAACAAACAGTATAAATATAAAAAGAGATTAAAAGGAAATAAAAGAAAAAATTTAAGCCAAAAGAAAATACTATGTAGAAACAACATATTGGAAAAATATTGAAAAATATGAAATGAATTTCATAGGAAAATATGGATCTTTTGTACAGAAACGAGAAAAAAGTTTAAAGGAAATTTTCAAAATATGAAACACTGCTGGGTCTAAATAGCTTCACAAAGAAATTCCCAGACCTTCAAATACCAGGTTATGTCCTAATGCTCCATAAACAGTTCTAAAACATAGAAACTAAACTTTCAAATTCCTGTTATGAATCAAATTATTGCCTTGAAAACTTGCTAAAGTTTAGTTCTGAAATTTAGATGATTTAGTATTACTCACATGACACTATCTGGTAAGATTTAGACTACACAATAAACACTTGGCAAAACCAATGCAAAAATTTTAAAGATTTGCAAACATTTACTTTCAAGAGTTATTGATTTATTAGACTTCACCATAGATCAAAAATACTGCCAAAATTCTGTCTGTATGGTCTAAACAATAGAGGGCCACCAAAGCTGCCATCTCAGTCTGGGGACAATCAGAAAATTCAGGGCCACTTTGAAGAAGCAAAAGACAGCCTGCTTGGCTCATGCATCTGAGTCTAGTAGATAAAAAATGTACAAAAGCAAATTCTTCATTCTCAATCAGACCTCTTGTCTTAATTCTTAATCAGACCATGAGGGCTTGCAATGGAAACTGTATCTACTGATGTCCCTTTAGTAGGGCAGATTAAAGGTATGCCCATCAAAACCATTAATCATGAAAAAGGAGGACTTCTGTAAATACCAAACATAACAATTCACAATGAAGCTATAACATTTCTGACTATTTAGATCAAATCAAATTTAAAATCAGCAAACAATTCAATACCACACTAAGAACACACCATGATCAAAAGGAGTTATTTCAAGAATGCAAATTGGCTCAAGATTAGGAAATCCGTAGTATAGCATATTAATAGTATTCAAGATAATATGAAAATGAAAAAAGATATGATGCTAATTGAAAAATATAAAAATACACTATAAACATGAGAAATTGTTTAAGCCCATTCAGAAACTACAAATGCAAAGTAAACAATAATGTGATAGCATTTTTCATCTGTAAGTTTAGAAAAAAAAAGTAAAAAACATGACAGCATATGCTATTGGCAAGGCTACAGGGAAACAACCATCATACACTGATATTAAGAATACAGACCAGAGGACCAGGGGTTTAGCTCAGCAGCACAAGCATCTGCCTGGCAAGTGTGAGGCCATGAGTTTGATCCCCAGTACCAAAAAAAAATAAAATAAAATAAAAAATACAGACCAGCACTACTCTTCTAGAGGAGAATTTGGCAATATGTAATAAAAAGGTATAAACCCTTAACTATACCATACATAAAAAGTAACATAAAATGGATCAAAGATCTAAATAAGAGCTAAAATTATAAAATTCTTAGTAAAAAACACAGAGAGAAAGCCTCAGAAAAATTGAATTTGACGAGGAATTCCTGGATATAATGCAAAGAGCTCAGGAAAGAAGGAAAGAAGGAAAGAAGGAAAGAAGGAAAGAAGGAAAGAAAGAAAGAAAGAAAGAAAGAAAGAAAGAAAGAAAGAAAGAAAGAGAGAGAGAGAAAAGAAAAGAAAAGAAAAGAAAAGAAAAGAAAAGAAAAGAAAAGAAAAGAAAAGAAAAGAAAAGAAAAATGGACTGCATCAAAATGTAAAACTTGCTGTGAATCAATGGGTACAATCTACATAATGAAAAGGCAACCTATCAAACTGGAAAAAATATTTAAAATCAAATAACTAAAAAGGAATTAAAATTAGAATAAAAATGTCTACATCTCAACATTAAGATAAATAATCCAGTGGAAAAAATGAACAAAGGACATGAGTGAACATTTCTTCAAAGACAATATACATATAGCCAATAACATCATGAAAAGATGCTCGACATCACTAATCATTAGTAAAGTACAAGTCAGAACCACAATCAGATATAATGTCATACTCATTAGGGTGCTTACTATTTTAAAAATGACAAGTGCAGAGAAATTAGAAGTTTTTTGTACTGTAGGAAGGTAGAATTGTACAGCTGTTGCAAGAAGTTATGGAAATTCCCTAGAAAGTTAAAAAATAGAACTACACAAGATCCAGTAATTCCACTTTTAGTTGTATAGTATATACAAAAGAATAAAAAGTAAGTATCCAGGAAATATCTGTAAAGGCATATTTATAACAACACTATCACAAGAGCATAAACAACTAAAGTGTCCATCAAAGGATAAACAAAATGTGGTATACTTACAAGTGAATGAAAGGAAGCAATCCCAAACACATGCTACAAAACAGATACATCTTGATAATATTAAACCAAGAGGAATTAGCTAGTAACAAAGGGCAAATACTATATGATTCCACTTCTACGCGCTATCTAGAGTAGTCAAATTCATAAAAAGAGAAGGTACAATGTTACCAGAAGTTTAAGGGAGAAGGAAAGGAAAAATTGTTCAATGAATATAAAATTCAGTTTTACAATGAGAACTCTTTAAACACTAGCTGCACAACAATGTAACAGGACTAAACTGTATTTATAAATAGTTATTTGATAAATTTTATGCTGTAAGGTTTTTACCACTATAAAAAAATTTTAAAGCTTTAGACAACCTTATATAAGGACTTACCTTGTGGTTGAGTTATCTCCATTCTACCATTTTACTCTAACAATACATTTCAAGCAGTATGAAAATACATATGCACATTTTCATTGCATCACTGATTATAATGGCAAAATAATGCAAACAATCTAAATACCCATATATAAGAGAGTGATTGAATTGTGATACATCAACACAATGGAATATTACACTGAAATTTAAAAAAAATTTCTATGAACTAATATGGAGAGAATTCAGGGTATACTGAACAGTGAAAACAGTAAAGTATAAAAATGTATACAATCTTCAATGGTAAAAAGATATGATATAAGAAAAGATATGTTTACCTGCTTGCTTAAGCAAAAAGAAATAGTGTACAAAGGATAAACCAGTATGACCAGAACATATAAAGAATGTAGGTGTAAGAAAAAAGATTGAGGATGGAAAAGTGACATTGTTTGAGTACCTTTTGTATAGATGTGATGTTTAGAGTATTATGTTGTATTATGCTCCCCAAAATAAAAACCTAATTAAAAGCTGGGATGTAGGAGGACCCAAATGATACAAAAACAGTTAATAAATCAACCCAACTGTATTGCAAGTAAATAAACACAGAGTAGGTTGGGGAAGAAAGGACTAACCTAGATTTTAATTATTTAGACTATAAACTAAACTTTATTATATACAAATAGAACTGTATGCAAGTACTATACAAGTCAATAAATTTGGTTTTCATTGTCATAAAGTACTTTTCATGGGTTAGCAATTATGAACATACTTTATGTGCATATTAGGATTAAATTTTAAAATTAGAATCAAGTTTCTCATTGAAGAAAAGAGCTACAAATACGCAAAAGTAAAAGATTAGAAGTGTAGTGGGTTGCTTTTGAATTGAACTCAGGTTTCACATATATGCATATATAGGTAGAAATAAATACAGATCTGTGTACAAATTTTTCTGCTTTTGGTATACAAATATACATGGTGTATACACAGAACACACATTTTGGTTTCAAAATATCATTCTCCAATGAAAGGAACAAGAAATCCTTAGAAAGATGGTGAATCCTAAGGCTAAGGCAGGAAACATACAAAGTATGAAATGTCTCTTAGTATTAGAATGTAAGAATGTTCAAAAGGTGATATGGGCATGTTCAAAGATTCTACAAGCCAACCTGAAGGAGTTACCCACCAATTCAGTAAAAAACTAAATAATAATGGTTATTGATTATAACCCATACAACAAAGTAAATATCCATGAATTTATACTCACTGACTGAATGAATGAAAGCAGAATATACAAACCTGCATCATTATAGAATTCTAATTAGAACATGAAAAAAATGATAGAAAACTATAATTCGGCAAACACTTTATCATTGGTGTTAGTAAAAATCAACTTGGAACATTTACTACATTTGAAAAAAATAAAGAGAAATAGATAGTTGGTAACTTTTAAATATCTCTGCAGCACAGTAGGTGCTAAAACATAAAGGTTAAACTCTAAAAAGAGCAAAAATCCAATCTATAATTTTTCACCCAGTATGAGGGTAATTAGTCAAAAGCTAAGAGCAAATATCAAACTTAACTGTGATATTCCTGAAGCATTTTCATTGTAACTCATTACTGCCTTTGTAATTGTTATACTGTATATTCCCAAGTATGCAAAAATTAATAAATACAAAGAAAAAAGAAAGAGAAAATGTTTAATTTTTAAGAGACAAACAAAATTGCTCTTAACTGTAGACACTATGATCATTTACATATAAAATCCAGGAAAATATTTCAATGTATTTTTCAAATATACTACTAGAATTTTTTAAATAACTCAGCAAAACTGCTAGGTAGGAAATCAACATGAAAAAGTAAAACAAAATAGAAAATGTAACAATAAATTGGGCATCGTAACATGTATGAAAATAAAGTATGCAGTTCTAACGGACATATGGAAGTGAATGCATGTGGCTAGAGAAGACTTGCCAAAGGCTGAAAGGCTGAACGTGTGTGTGTGTGTGTGTGTATGTATTATTATGAGTCTTATAAACTGAAAACAATCTATACCTTATCTGTCTATAGGGAAATAAATTGTGATCAATTATATAGTGAAACACTATATACCAGTTAAAATTAATAAATCAAAGCTACACTGTCATATGAGAAAATTTTTTAAATGTCATATTGAGTGAAAAATCCAAGTATGTAGTAAAATAATGTACAGTGTTACACAATTTCCTAAAGGTTTAAAATATTCAAAACAATAATATAATTCGTACATGTATATAAAAATATACAAACATTTATATATACATATGAAAATATATATTAAACAGTTTCTACATTTACATCTACACTACATACACATATACATAGCAAAAGTATGAGAACATGTAGGAAAAAATATATAAAATGACTTCAAATTAATAACCACTTCCTTCACTTGAGTGGTTACAGGATTGTAATTTCAGCACTGTCAGAGGCAGAGGCGGGAAGATTACAAATTCAAACCCAGTCTAATCAACTTAGTGATTTAGTGCCTGTCTCACAAAATAAAAATGGCCAGGGGATGTTTCTCTGGGTGAAAGTCCTAGATTCACATCCTAGTACCAAAACAACTGAAATAAAAAAGACTTTAAAGATAACATGGAGAAAAAATTATAATTTATTCATCTAGTGGAAAATATACAGAATGGTAGAAATACCGATCTCTAAAGTATGAATAATGTTATTTTATAATGTATTTATAATAAAATGTTTTAAATAATATCAGGCCTCATTATTTAAATTTAAGAATACACAAACTATTAATTTATTACTGAATTCGGCCTCCTATATATATAGATATTTTTCAACTCTGCCTATGATCAAATACAGAAATCAACAACAGCAATTTTTTTAGTTCTGGGAATCAAACTCGGAACCTTGCACTTGCCGGGCAGGTGTTTATGCCACTGAGCTATATTTCAGGTTCAACAACAGCATTTAATAAAAACATATAGAAAGACATTTTAGAAACAGTTATTTAAAATGTCAATAGAGGACCAAACCTAAGGATAGAAGTAACTCAAAAGGTGTCATACTTATTATTTTGGAGAGTCAGATGTTCTCTATTTTACATATAGATGAGTTCTGAGAGAAAGTTCATATCCTCTTATGTTAAGTTACTTACACCTACTCCATGTAGAGAGAATCTTAAATATTGAGCCTCAGACAAGACTTTATTGAATACAATAGACATTAAGAAAATAGAAGGAAAGAAAAAATTCATTTGTGTTCTCTTTAGTTTTTAATCACTTAACTTATGCTGGTACCAAAAAGGAAAGAAGTCTAGTTTCTTTATAACCATAATCACAGCAATCCCCACAGGGAAGAATAAAAATGAATAAAAAATCTACAAATGAAATGCCTGTGTACTCAGGGAGTAACTGGTCAGTTAGAATGTCCAAGGGTAGTTTGCCAAGTGAAAGGAAATACAGGGAGTCCAAAAGCTTGAATCAACATTTGTATTACAACTATTGGCTTTTCCACGCTTCTCCTATCCTTCTAAGTTGTACTTGTATTACTATATACAAACAGAGAATACTTTCCCTGCATGTTTCAAAATAATGAGAAAAACAAAAGAAAGGCTTGCAAAACTCATGATCTGCAAATTTAGAGTGGTAACAAACTGAGGCCAGGGTCCATCCACAATCATTTTGGGCAAATATGTATCAATTACTCAATCTGCCTGGAATCAGTTTTCAGTCTTGTAAAATGGTTTTTAAAATAATGCTAATTAACTAGACCATAGTTTTTCTTATATACACCAGCATGAGTTTCTCTTTCAGCAAACTACACACTCCATTTCTGCCTATTACTCTTAGTTTGTTCCATTGATTTAGAAGGTTTCTTCATGTATTCTGGATATTTAACCTCCACTGACAAATGCCATGTACACAGACTCTTCTTTCTGCTAGTTGTTCATTACCTACACAATTCTTTATTATGCTATTTCTTTTCTTCATTAATATGTAGTAGGAAAATTAAGCAGATGTTAATCATTTTTTTAAATTTATTATTTGCTTCAGCCAACCTGTGACTTAACTTTGTATTTTGTGTTTTATTTTCTAATTAAGTAATATATACACACATCAGTCCATAAAACTTTTATAATACATTAATTAAAAGTGTAATGACAACAGCACTTGCTTCAGTTATCTCATGTAACTGCTGCATCTGTTAAACAATAAAATATAGTTGGCAAACTATCATTTATAAACACTATGATGGAAAATCTCTCACAAAAATTATTCACAAGTCTACCTCTAAAAAAGACACCTAAAAAATGACTCATTCACAAGCAATCAAAATACTCATTTAATTAATAATAACCTGAAAGTTCTCAGGAATCACCTCCAACCTTAATTTATAGCACCCCAATGGGAAATCTGTTCTACCCAGGGATTCCCTATTGGAACTTCCTCTACGTAAGTGTCAATTCTAATGGATTACAACCTCAATCCTACTGTTCCACAAGATGAGAGGAGAGCTTTAAGAACCTATGTTAAACTCCTTGCTGAAAATGACTATTATTTTCCATAGTGACTTGCAAAGCACAGCACAAATAGACTCTTAGGACTTACTGTTCTTTATTAAGAATAAGGCAAAGTTTCTGCCCTTTGTTATAGTGTATTTCATCAGCTCCATGCTTTTACATGTACTTAGTGACATTTTATTAGGTCTCTACATAATTTACATCTTCCTCATTTATATAATCTCCTTTAATAATGTGATCCAGATTAATACAGTCTTAAAGACCAGAACTAAAATGACTTAAAAAGACTATGCTATGTAACTTCAAGTCAAATTTTTCACATGTTGGGTACTAAAGATAATTTAATCAGAAAATCAGCAATGTAGAGTATGGCTAGTAGAATAATAGTTCTTCTAATATATCTATTTCTAAACCTCAAAGCCTGTGTAGAGATTACCTTACACACAAAGGACACTTTGCAGCTGTGATTAAGTTTAAAAACCTTGAGACAGATATATTATCTTGAGTTATCTGGATCAACTCAATCTAATCACAGGAATCCTTAAGAAGGAAAAAAGTGGATTAAAGAGGTGCAACTCAAGAAGAATGTCAACCATGGTTGCTAGTTTTGAACATAGAGGAAGGAGGCTATGACCCAAGCAAAGTGGCAGCCTGTAGCAGCTGGAAAAGGCAAAGAAATAGATCCCTCCTTGAAGCACCAAGCAGGAGCACAGCCCTGCTAATACTTTGAATTTTAACCCAGTTAGACTCTTTCATGATTTCTGACCTACAAAACTATAAGATAAAAAATGTTAAAGCCATTGCATTTGTGTGAATGTTAAACCATATACAAAGAACACCTAACTTATTTTTAGGAAAATAAACTGATTAGAAGAGCATACTCTGGAACTCAGGCCCTGAATTAAAATCACCTACTTATCAACTTTTTAAGTTTAAGCCGATTATTAACCTCCCTATGCCTTAGTTTTCTCTATAAAATGGGGCTACTAATATTTTAATCAATAATATCTTTACCTTCTTTTTCATTCACTCACAGAAAAATCATGAAATCAACAATCTCCAAAATAGTCAAAGAAATAACCCTTTCTAAAAAGAAATGTCTAAACCAGGCATGGTGGTGCATGCCTATAATCCTAGCACTTAGGAGTCTGAGGCAGGAGGATTGCTATGAATTCAAAGCCAACCTGGGCTACAGAGTGAGTTCAAGGCCAGCATGAACTGTATGGTGAAACACTGTTTCAAAAACACACACCCCCACCAAAAAAAAAAAAAGTTTGGACATAGTTCTAAAAGTCATTTCCTTAGTGATATTGAGTTGTTCCTAATAAGGCTAGAGTCTTTATGAACTCTACCAAGTGATAAACGCCTACCATACAATCTGACAGAAAAAGTACCCATCAAACAGTAAAGACTGTTTATTAAAAAGAATAAATGCAGCAAAATCAGTTTCTACTTGAATTGACCATAACTGCCATTTATGTGATACTTATTTACCACTTTCATTTGAAAACCTTACCCAATCATTTCTTCATAAACCATTAATATTTTTATTTGGCTCAGCAACATTTACATAAATTAATATAATCAGGCTAAACAGCAATGATTCACATCACAAAGTTCCAAGATATAACAATTTGTAATTTCTAAAAACTACAGAGGTATAGTACAAATCAAAAGTATAATTCTATTTTTAATTCATAACTCTATACAAAAGCTCAAAGTACTGTCAAAGTCTGAGAAGCAATAGTATATTAGAAAAAGATTTTTAAAAATAAGCCTTTTCTAACTTTATGGAGAAGCTTGAGTATAAATTTTTAAGGTATCATAATAAAAATTAGTGTTTGGAATGTTTTAAGTACTTAGTAACCAGGTAAACTAACAAAAAAAAAGCTATTGTAAAATAATTCCTATAATTTTCTTCAATATAAGCAATAAACTTCAGGATTCCAAGCCTAAATGACTCTAAAATAATTTAATTAAATGACAGTTTAAGGACTAATGAAATAAGCCTAGTAACAAAATATACTGTTAAGCTTTCAAAACAAATACAAAATGTATTGATTGACTCCAAAGTATTCTAACTTTTCTGCTTTTACTTTATGTGAAGCTCTATAAAGTTGTAGATAAAACAATTACACAATTAGCTAGAAAGGCAACCAACAGACATTAGTATTTTTTGAAAGACACTGAGGAGTTTGGCTGCCACATGTGTCCCGATAAGCATCATACAAGGTACATCCATCCAATCCTCATATCCCCAACCAAAAGCAGCAAGGACAGAGAAACCCTAAGCAGAGACCCAGAAACTCTAAGCCTGGCTGAGGGGTACCTCTCACAGATAGGGCAAGTTTAAGATACAGTAGAAAAATTTCCCTAAATCTTTACATCCATCCATTAAAGTAAGCCCCTCACATCCTTAACCTTAATGTAGGCAAAATGGCTCTCTCTTGCCTTATTCATCAGCATACTAAGACGACACCCCTTACCCCAAAAAACTATCCATTTTTGGATATTTCTTCAAAATGTGTTCTGTTTATATACATGTGCAGATACATTAGGAATAGTGAGGCCACTGGATGATACAAAAGAAACAAACCAGAAGACAGGAATCACACCCTCAGAAGCTTTCAAGAACTAGGCATGAATGTAATACATGAAACAACTGGATAAAAGCACACAGGAAAAACACAGGTTACAGAAACCAGGAAAGTACACGCTCTACCAAAAAGCACTCAAATCAACTTTAGCAATTCAAACAGTGCTGATAAAATAAAATATTCACAGCTAGAATATGCCCGCAAGGTGTGGTTAACTGCCAGTTTTCAACCCTGATAATGCACCAGGCCTGGTCAGTTATTGTATAGTGTATTTCCTGTGAGGATTAGAGAGGGCTCCAAGCCAAGACCCTCCCAAACCCAGCCCTACCAGCTCACACCATTTTTTCCTAGAAAGTTCAGTAACTGAAGAATGAAAAACTTACCGACTGAGCTTCCAGCAGTAGAATACTGAGCAGCATCTAGGAATTTTCGTGGAGTAGGGAGATTTGTAACATCGATCAGAGGGCCAGGAGAGGTATCCTTCACATGAGAGCTGCAGGGGAGAAAGAACAGCACTTACCACTTTCCCCGAAAACCACATAAAGCAGCATTCAGTGCCAGTCCTTACCACTTTGCTTTTGATCATGACCCCTCTTTATCGTGTCACATAAAACATATTTTTATACTCCCGGACATGATGTTATCACTTAGTGGGAATATGCAAGAAAGGCATATTTATTTTCTCTTTTCACACTGATTCTACATTTAACAAAATTAGTATAAGAATATCACAGATCATCTGAATGACCACCATATAATGATATATCACGCCAAACAACTATATTACCTTCCTTTGTATCTGCATTAAAGATTACTTTATCCTCAAGAAAAGTAGAAATGACACTGTTACATTGATAAATGAAAGTTTAACAGTACTTGAGCCTTGTTTAAACTTGTGTTTTTCAACTTACAGCTTTTGACGTATTTAGGGAGTTCACTAATTTTAGTTGTTATAAAAGAAGTTCATCAAATTCAGCAGGTTGAGAATCACTACAATAAATTAAGAAATATCTAACAAGTTTAGTATACACTTTTTCCAATAATAGTCTAGCCTCTCATCTTGATGACTAAAACACACTGATTTTAAATTATGCAAAGATTATATAAAACAATTAATTTTAAATGTAACTTATTCAAAAGCACTTGTTAAGTGTAAGAATGTAGGCAATACCAAGGCAAATGAAACCTGTGTCCTACCACTCAAGAAACTGAATCATCTACTCATACTGTATCTACAACAGAAGACCTTGTCCAACTCCAGCCCCAATGGTACGGAAGCCATGGCCACAAGTCTCACTTCTTTTCAGTCCAGAAACACAGCAGCAGCAGGAGGACTGATTTTCAAAATAGATCTTAAAGGCAGAGCAGGCCAGGGGTGGGAGAACCTCCCACACCTATGGAAAGAATCTCTCCAAATAGGATGAAGGGATGTGTATAGTTGTGTGCATCTGAAACCCTCTCACCAGAATAAATATATCCCCATCTCCTTTCTACTTTTGATATGTGTATATTTTATTTCATTAATTTTTTTCCCAGTGCTTGGCATCAAACCCAGGGCCTTAAAAACAGTAGGCAAGCAGTCTACTACTGACCTTCATTATCAACATTCTATTTACTTTTACAATACTTTTTAAAAGCTATGTTTTCAGAAAATTTTGAAAAACAAGGTTTGTTAAAAAGCAAAATTATCACATAAGGTATTACAATTTTTACTGGGTGTTAATAATGTGTGAACCATTGCCGTAGGCCTTGAGGATGATTATAACAATCATTAACTTATTCCTTTTCCCTTCTTACAGGAAAGTGGAAACCATTCCTCAAACAATTCTTGAGTACTCGGCACTACGCTCAGTGCTAAAGAAGCAAGCATGATGAAGACATGAGTTAAATCAAACTTAGCAGTATTCTAATAGTTGCAATCACTTATAGGCTAATACTGAATAAAACTCAAATGAAGTATAAAATATAAAAGAAACAAAAACAGCAATTAGCAGAAATTGAACTACCATAGTTAATTCTAGTAACTCTTTTCTACCCAGTTATATATTATCTAAAGTATCCTAAGAAAAAAAAGACTTCAAATTCAATTTTGTGTCATAATAATTTACATACTTATAAAATCAATTAAATCATAAATTTATCACTTTTCATTTTTTCTATTTTTGTTGTCTCATTTTTTACTCTCAACTACATCATCTCTTTTACCTGAACTTTATTTCACAATTAGAAAAGCCGCCTTATACATTGCTCTATCCTCTGAGAACACATGACCACAGAAACAAAATAATCACTGAGGTATACAGTGCCATTACTGAGTAATTAAGAAAAAAATTAATTTAAACTTTAAATGACAGGAAAGTTATAGAACTCACTTTATAAATATTTAAATAACAAAGTAGAGGAATTATTTATAAAGGACAATAAGTAACAGCAGTAAAATTCAGATATATGTATAGCTGAAATACTGTCTGCCAAGCATAATTAATGATAAATACAGTTAGTGTATTACTATGTGTGCATGCTGATATGTGTGCATACACAGGTATAATGGTACATACTTCTATGAACACAGATGTGCACATCATTCATGTTAGATGAAAACCTATGCTTATTTTCTCAGTTTTAAACCCCAAAATGTATTTCAGTTAAATACAGAGAGATAAACGGCTTGCCATTTCAACTTTGAAAAGCATAACCTCTCAACTTTATAATCAGAGCCAGAAGGGTCCTCAAACTGCATCAATAAACTTCTAGAAAGTCAATTTACTGCAAGACTATTTTCATAGACTCATCTCTCCTCTCTCTAAAATTTTCCCTTAGGCCTCAATTTTCTCTTTTGTGAACACTAACACAAAGGCAAGTAACTCTAGAAATAATTTTTAGGCTTTTTTTTTTCTTGTTCTACAGAAGGATTCAGTTTCAAAAGTTCCAGAGAAAAGGGCACACAGCCATGACTAATAACTACAGACATAAAGCTCAGTAGAAAAGCAGGTATTCATATACATAAGAATATCACAATAAAATATTACGGAACATATTTTTCATTTCAGAAGACAGAAAAAAGCCCCCTCGCACCATACCTCATAGATGAAATTTAGAAAGTATTAATTCTTTCAGAATTTTTAATCTCTCTAAATATTTTAGAAAAGAAAAAGTGAAATAAAAATACACTGTTCTTTTTAAATTTGTAATTAGCATGAATGCTCTGAATGGCTTTGTTTTGAAAGAAATATTTAGAAGAGCTACTTTCTTTTTAAACACTATAGGATTACTTTGTCTATTAGTATCATTCATACTTAAACAATTTAGTACACTAAATCCCACCTAAAATAAGATACAGTAGTTGGACCAAAATCATTAATTATATATTGTTAGTGAATGTGTTTTTCTACTTAATAACATAGTAAAAGACAGGAAAACTATGAAGTAAATTGACCTGCACTAAAAACAAGCAACTACTGCCACCATAACCCAAAGGACTTTCTGCCCATTAATCGACCATCCAATGAGGTAGGATGTGCCTCTAAATATGTTCAATTTCAAAATTTCAATACACAAAAACTGTTTCTTTTTTAAAAATAAAAGTTAGAAGTCTTAATAGCTTATCTAACATTTGCATTTTAACTAGAGTATTTTTTTATACCTTCACTTAGTAGTAAATGGGCCCAACTATATCTGAAATTTATTACCCCAGCTCATTTGGCTGATTTTATTGTCAAACCAAACAGATGAGTGAGCAGAACTTTAAGCTATAATTCTAATAAATAGCATATTTACCTCTATAACCAGAACAGCTGGCAGAATACATGTCAAAGAACAAATGTTCAGGCTGGGGATTTAACTCAGTGGCCTAAGCACCTGCCTGGCAAACTCAAGGTCTTGAGTTCGATCCCCAGTACAAAAAAAAAAAAAAAAAAAATGCTCATAAAGGTATACTGAATCAGACTGAGCTGAGAAATATTTTTCAAGGATAATACATGCTTAATAAGAAAATTTAACTAAATCATGAAACAGGAATGGCTGACATAATAATGCTACACAGTTCTAAGCTCTGGCTGAACATACAGAAACAGTTATGAGTGACTTAGAGGACACAAGAGTTTAAAGAAGCCATGGTTTCAAATGACAGACCAAGGTTGAAGACATGGTAGTAGAAAATAAAATGACATTAAAAACCCTGAAGTCTAAGCAATGAAAGGGAGAAAAAAAGAACTAAAGATAACAAGAAAACAGGCTTGTAAACAGAAAAATAAATTAAAAAATAAAGAGAAACCAAATAATACAGTTTATATAAAAAGTCTGTCCATCTGCACCCCTACACGTATACACACACACACACACACACACACACACACACAAAGAAAGCCAAACATGTTCTGTTTTCAACTTTTTTTGAATTATCCTGGATAGTTTTGAATGCTAGTTTTTCTCTTCAACATTATAACCTAAACATTTTCCCATTTCATTTAAGACTCTTCAGATTTATCATCAATCATTATGGTACTATTAAAGCAACACATGTGCCTGGTGCAGAAAAAGAAGTCCTTTTCCATTTTTACTCTCCATTTCTACTTCTCACAGCTAACTCCTTATGACTGCTTTGGCATCATTATACTTGTAGGAATTTGCTATACACAAATACTCATGTCTATATACAGAAGATACATATTTAAATCTCTATGCAATTTTTACACAGTGAATTCAAATAACATACAGTGGTTTTCAACTTGCTTTCTGGACCCAATAATCTTAGAAATATTACCACATTGGCATATAGAAATCTTTCTCATTCATTATAAGGGTCAGTATTATGTGGAATAATTACATCATAATGCATGTAACCACAATCTTCTCAATGAATATCAAATTTGCATGGGTTTTTTTTGTTTTTTTACTAATAAGGTTGTACTGAACATCCTACTAGATATATTTTAATAATGTAATGAATATCCTGTTACATAAATGTATATGAACTGGCATTATTTTTTTTGCATATAGACTCAAAAATGAAATCACAGAAGAATATGAAGAATATGCAAATTTTTATTTTCTAAAAAGGTACATTGGTTATCAAACCACAAAGACAGAAGTATTCATTTCCCCATCCTTGCAAAACAGCATTCCTTGAATGTCCTTAATTTGATTATCTGATGATCAACAACCTGCATTTGATTTCTCAATGTTGAATATCTCTATCATATTCCATAATTTACTAGGTGAATTATTCATTTACATTTGCTTAAATCTATACATTACTCTTATACCTATTATATTTTAGATATCAAATTTTTAAACGCTATATATTTTTCTAAGTGTGTGTTTTACCTTTTGAATTCTCTTTTACTATACATTCTCTTTAGGCTTTTAAATAGCTAAAGTATTTAACAGTGATCTTTATACTTACCAATAGGCTTTGGAAAGCTTCTTCCACACATATGCTTTTGCATTATTTTTCTATTGCTAATATAGTTTTATCATGTAGTTTTTAAACCTAATTAGAATTCTTGTATAAAAAAAGATAGGTATCTAAATATATTTTCTTCAAATTAACAGCCAACTGGTTCAACAATATTTACTAACTAGCCTTTATCTTCTATCCCTACAATGAACTGAACTACTGTTAAAAAATTCTAAAGTCTTATGAATTGCAGGACTAGTTTCTGAACACTATTTAGTCCCAGAAATTTAATTTTCTATGTATGCCTGCACTTCAGATAGATTTATATTTTAATATCATGTAATAAAACTACCCTCATGTCACCTTCTGAATTTTTAAACAATGCTTATATTCTCATATTTATTAATCCATATGAACTTCAGATTTCATTTAACAGTTTCAGAAATATTAACTGGAATTTAATTGGAATCTACATCATGAGTGAGTATGTATACTCTTATGTGTTAGTTCTATGAGTGGTTTATTTTTCTATTTCAAAAAGCTGTTTTCTTCATATGACTATGCCTCCAAGTGATTTTTGTTACTTTTTCTTGTAATACAAATTTGTTGTTGGATGTTTGTTGCTTGTTTATAGTCAAATACCTGAATATATATTTATATATTCTGTCTTCATATTTGCATCGAAACCCTATTGTTGAGTCAAAATGAAAAAAGTGCTCTATTTCCTACTGTAGAAGCTGAAGAAGACCAGATATAGGCCAGCCTTCTTAGAAAATGGATGCTTCTACACAAGGCTTTAAATTTTCAGGAGATAAAACAAAGAAGAACAATTAAAGATTGTTTACAGGAGAATTTTAAATCCAGCCATGATATGCATGGTGCCAGCCATGTAGCAATTGTAGCAGATCCTTCCTGTGGCTAAGATTGTGTATTCAGTTGCCTTGTTTCCTACTAGAAATCAGAACCTAACTATGCAGACTTCCCATAGATTCTGTGAAAAACCAGATAACTTTCCAGTAAATTCCTTTTTTCTTTTAGTTCTCAGGACTGATTTCTGCTTTTTGCAATCAAGAGCCTTACCTGATGCATTATCCTTTGAAAGAGACAATAGACTTACGTGACTGTCTTCTCTGGTGATTTTTAAATAATGTACAACCTTTAAGTATAAATATCTACACTTATAAAAACATAATTCAGACCACAACACTACCATTTTAGTGTAACTTCTGGAATATCTAAAATCACTGAATAGGTTACTCCTCTCCATCTTTCATATTTATTATCTTTCTTACATCATTTTTTCTTTTTCCTCTTCAAGAAGAGGGAAAAAGTTCCTCCTATACAGCACTGACTCAATTCTTCCCTACCATATTTTAAATATTTAAATTTTTTCACTTCATTTTTTGTTTTTCTTACACTATATTCATGTTTTAGTTCTCTTAGTATCTCTCCCTATTGCACTCTTATAGTTCTCCATTACTGCATACAATCACAATGCTCACTGATGTTCAAAAACAAGCGCTTCTTTTCCATTTTAGAGACTAGTAGACCCAACATGAGGTAGATCTGTTGGTTCCTGGTGTGTCCCTCTTCTTCCTCCTGGGACACATTGGTATGGACAAACACCAGTGGTGCAAAAGGACACATTCATCAGCATAAGCACATTTCAAGTGTCCACTTGCTACACATCTTAATGAATCACAAAAGCAAACACCCAAAAACCAAAGGGTAGCATATGTACTTCTCCCATTCAAGTAGAAGAGGAAGGAGTAGTTATTACAATCATCAAACCTACTACATCATGCTTCTTCCATCTTTCGAGAAATCTCAAGCTTCAATCTCCTGGATTTTTCTTGTTTGCTTTATAAAACCCATTTTTCAAGTAAATATTCTTATTCTACAACCTCAAAGTAAAGTTCATTTTCCCATTATGATATGGGAACTTACATAGGATAGGACTCACAACGATTTTATTATTTATCCTTGCATGGGAAGAAACCTATTCAGATCTTAAAATTTCCTTTGCACCTGCCATACACACACACACACACACAACTTTACTCTCTGATAAAAAGGATAGCTAACAGTTTCCTATTGAGATCTAGTCTTAAAGGTACCCTCCCGTATTTATTCCCTACCTCAATTTCTGTGCCTAGCAAAAAGTTTTTCTAGTCCCTAAATGCTAAAATGAGGTATAAGTATCTCTCTTTCTATCAAGGTCTGTAACTAAACTGAAGAATCATGCACAAAGCTGACACATTTTGTTCAAACATGGTATGGCTTGAAAGACATCATTCTCAATGTGCTCTACTTCTAGTGTTCTTTTGGTACAGAGCTGCATGCATAAACATGTGTATTTCAGTAGACGGTGCTAAAAATTCCCTCTGAAAAGACTGCATGGCTACTTAAAGCAATGATGCAAGGATACCTATTATGCACAACTATATGAGATACATTCAAAGTCCCAACAGTCCAGTATTTTAAGATCTAGCCATACTCCCTACCAGGTCTATACTAACCAAATGAATTTCTTGGGCCTACCCAGACCCTTAAATATAGAGCTACATTACAGTCAGCTACAGAGATTTAAAAAAAAAAAAAAGAGTGTTCTCTTTAAACATCTCCTGAACTACTGTAGTAAGAAAATCTGAACATATCCCTAAGTAACAAAGACACTAAAACTTTAGTTCATACATCTATATTTCTTAATTCGGCTTCACTAACTTCACTGTCCAATTTGTGGATTTTTTTTACTTCCAAGATACACAAGAGTGTCTCTTATGCTGTATGTGAAGGGCCCACAGGAAATTTTTCTTACATGTCCTTACTCAAGAGTACCACAATAAATGAACAGACAAACTTTGATGTCAGTCTCTCAAAACATGAACATCTGCTATTATAAGTCTATGTTCAAGTTTCAGAGATAGTACATTAAAGAAAAGGTAAAATATACTACAATACTCTAGGAAAAAAGATACTCCTTCCGATGCCACAAGACAGTATAGCAAAGAGACCCTTTAACCAACCTCATTTTCCCCTTTTCCTTGTTACTCTGCACAACTCGGCTAGTGGATTTGATGTACAAGTGCCGGTGTAGTTCATCTATGAGAACTAGGTGGAGGTTCATCTTCTTACTGTGAAGCTCCAGCCTGAGGTCACTTAATCCTTCCACCTGGAGCAGGGGACCCTCCAAAGACTCTACTGCTGACACCTGAAAAGGAAAACAAAAAGCCTTTTAAGTAAAACTAAATAACTAGCAGTATTATAATTAAGAAAAAAGACATTTAAAGCATTCTCAAAAGAAAGGTTTATGTGAACCCTATCAGGTTTTGCACAGTATCAGGTAGATAGACCTACTCTTCTTAAAAAGTTAATTATCTAAAAAAAAAATGTAAAAATTCTTGAAAAAATTAAATATGAAAACATGTAAAGCACCACAACAAAGCTGCATGTACTATTTATTTCCGTATATATTGCCTGGCAAAGGACACACACACATACACACAAAGGTAAGCACATCTTTTACATTAATGCTACAAGAAGAAAACAGCAAACATCCCATTTCCTACACTGATCTATTTTGAAAGATGAATACAAGAAAAACTACAGAGAGGAACATACAACTGGTAAAAGTAGCCTGAAAGATTTTAAGGATAAAAATGATGAATGAACCAAATTGCAGTAAGGATGCCTTTAAGAAATGGAAAAAATAAAACAATTCTGGGAACCTAAAGTAATTGACTTTGAAACTCTGTTAAAAAAAAAAGAAGAAAAGCATATATGGTATGATCCTGCTTATTCATATACATAAAACTGTATTTTTGTCTATGGATAAAAATATTTTCTATTTTTTAAAGAAAAACATGAAGCAAATACTCTACTACTCCTTGGGGGGAAAAAAAGATAAAGTGGGGAACACAAAGAATGTAAAAGAAAAAACAAGAATAACAGGAAAGAGATGATTATAAACTAAGCTTGGAGAGAAAAGAGCAGACCAACTTCTTGAGGGACTAAGGCCTATCACTACTCCCTGCTTAGGATATATTTACTATTTACTTCTGGGTAAAACCATTAAATTAATTATGAATACAAAGATGTCCTAAAAAATATAGCATTTGCACAAAGTAATAGATAATACAAGCCTTGAAACACACTGACGAGCAAAAATGTTAATTATGGATCTTTAACACCCTAAGGGCTCATCTAGGAGTTTGTGAACACTGAATACAGAAAGCTTGGAAGGTGCCAAATATAAACCACATGAAACAGTTAAACAGGAAAAATAAAAAGCAATGGCTAACTCACCAACACATCACTTGTTTTGTGATATGATATAATCAAATGTCAGTAGCAAATGTTTCCTTAAGTTAAGCAAGAAAGAATCAAGGGATGGAAGAGTGACAAGCCCTGGGCTAGCTCTGCCCTTCTGAAGCCTGCCAGTTCATTTTCATGCTGACTTGCAACTGCCCCTGCTACTGGAGCCCCCAGGCCCTGTGCAAGCTGCCAACAATTCCAAATGTACAGACAGACTCACAAAATGACCAAAGTGTCCCCAAGGAGAAAAAACAACAACAAATTCATTTACGTTTACGCCTTAAAATGGATTTAAACTTGGGTCTCTAGTAAAGAAAAGAAGATACATTAACCTTCAGTGACATCAAGATCCAGAAAATGAAAAATAACTTGGTAAACCACTGGCCCATCATGAAGCCTTATCCCTTAAGGTAATTAAATCCAGCTGAGATATTTAAGTTTAAAAACCACCCACACACAGCTACACTTGATTTGTTTGTAGGAATGTGCATGAACATTTTTAACCCAAACAGTTCATGTTTCAAATGCAAAATTACATGACAACTTCAACTTTCCGAAGCATAAATCAAATTTTAAAGATACAGGAAAAACACTTAACACAAGGTCTGGCACATACTAAAGTACCCACAAAAATCATTTTTTAACAGTAACTATTCTATAGATAGAGAAACTTCAGAGAGGATTTAAATAGTGTTTTAATGCAGCATTTTAAGTATCTTTTCCTTTATTAAACTACTATAATCATTAAATAAAATTTCTCCATTTATTTCTCTGACCCCAAACATAAGTACAATTAACATGTATTTAATCAAGAACAGTCTTAAAACTTCAAAGTTAGAAGACCTTACTATAAACAGAGAATAGTCTCTCATTTCTATAAGAAAATACAATTTTTTTCTGGCCTTCACTTATTGTTATGGTTGATACCTTGTGCCAACTTGAGAAGTTTAGAAATTTAACTAAGAGATTCAACAGGGAGTCAAGATGCTTACTTTGTAAATATCCTCAGCTTTTCCAAGAGGAGGGCACAGAGGTGGTTTGAGTGCTACACTTGCCTTGGGGTGAAGAGGGGGTAGCCTGCTTACAATATAAGGGAGGAGAAGAGGCCTGTTCTTCCTGATTTTTGCTCTGGCTGCTTTTTGCTGGGCACTCCCTTGAAGTGCTGCTCCTATGTCATGCCACCCTGCCTTGGAGCCAACTGATTATGGAATGAAACCTCCACACATTGTGAGCTAAATAAAACTTTCCTTCCTTAATTTTGGGTGTTGGGTATTTTGTCCCAGCCACCAGAGAAAAGTAACCAAAACACTAATTTAAAGTCTTTTTATAAAACTAAAATTACATAAGTTAGGCAAGCTCATTGTATGCCCTTATCTAACCTTACTAAATGGTACTCAAGCTAATTTGAAGAAAATAGTTATCAATGTAACATTTGATCTCTAGAACATTGGTTTAAGGACTTGAATTTTTCTTTACACATTTTAAAGAGCCTGCACCATAAAGTTTACACAAAAAAAGAAAACTTGGTGAAAACACAGTCAACTTAAGAGACCACTACCGATGGTCACTTCTGTTGTACCGTGGTTTCTGATTTCCAAATGTTCACTAAGTATTTCCAAGTATGTGGAATTTACTAAAGAGAAATGATTAAATATTCTATGTTTAGAAATATACTTAACTGAGAATTTTTAAAAAAGATTTTTAATATATGGGAAATGATTATTTTATAAATTACTTCATTGGATGTCTTAGCTCTCTACTGCTGGTATAAAATGCTAGAAGTAACAATTTGTAAGGAGTAAAACTTATTTTGGCTGATAGCTTCAAAGATTTTGGTCCATGGCTAGTTAGTCTTGTTGCTTTGGGCCTGTGGCAGCATAGTAAATGCATCATGGAAAGAGGAACATGTGACAGAGAAGGCCTGCTTACCTCCTGACCACTGGGAAATGAAAGTAACAGGAAGGGATTGGTGTTCCAATTTGACCTTCAAAGTCACACCCCCAATGACCTAACTTCCTTCCACTAGGACTTGCCTCCCAAAGATTCTAACACCTTCCTATAGTGCCACTGGCTAGTGACCAAGTCTTCGAGATTTGGGCCTTTAGGAGACATTCAAGATCCAAACTATAAAACTGAGCTTTCCAAATTAATTACACTTTTTAAATGATACCCTCATCTTTTAGGAAGAGTTGAAGAGATGCAGGTGGATTAAGCTAGACACCAACAAAATGGCCTCAACAAGTTAATAGCTATAATAAATTATCAAAAATCAGGTTCATAAGTATGACAGACATCACTGAGTATCACAAATATATATTACAAATATAGAATAAAACAGACAATATACAGAGTACAGTGAATTGGTAAATGTATCTATACATCTTCACAGAACAAACACTATGATCACTAAGATGAACTCCTAGAG
Source organism: Hydrochoerus hydrochaeris (assembly GCA_004027455.1). NCBI lineage: Eukaryota > Metazoa > Chordata > Mammalia > Rodentia > Hydrochaeridae > Hydrochoerus > Hydrochoerus hydrochaeris. Next base: position 203,395 of record PVLA01001285.1, on the reverse strand, counting down.
TTATCCCATATGCCATACCATTTCTTAAGAGTACTACATACTGATAGGAATCAACTAAATATACTTAAAATGTTTCTTATATATATAGCTAACAAATTTTGGAGAAAAAAGGACACTACTATCACCACCTAATAGAATATTAGTATCTTAGTTAACACAGTTTGAAACCACTCGTAGAAATAACATAAGTCTGGTTTAAGAGTTGAAATCAAATATTTCCTTTAGCATTACAAAAATAAGCAAACATTTCAAAGATATTTTAATACAAAATATTGAAAAAGACAATGTTTTCTTACTAGAAACCAGTACATGTAAGAAAACAGAGAAATGTTTTTGTAACACACTCACTAGGTCAAGCATATATTTCAAATGTACATAATCAAGAATTCAAAACAGTTTTGCCTTGAGTTGAGATATAAATCTATGACAATGGAAAATTTTTGTAATTAGCAATTACCATATGTTAACTGTCATAAACTCTTTTCAATATTTTTCCATTTTATTTTAGTGTAAAGTACAGAAAATTATTATTTGATAGTTAAGTGTTTGTCTTTAGCCAGTATTACTCAAGCTTTTACATAAAACGATCTAACTTTGTACTCTAATATGAACCAATGGGAGCATTTTGAAGGAATACTGAAATTGGGCATTCTCAGCTGCTGCTCCATTGAAAAAAACTGCAATAAAAATATAGTTTTTTTTTTTAATTTAGAGAAGGTGAAGCATACAAATTCAACTGACATTAGCAAATATTTCTAAAATGAACCAAGTGTGAAGCAAAAAAAAGGAAGAAAGAAAGAAATGATAAGCAAACAAACAAACTAAATCATCTGCTAGCTTGTAAAAATGCCTATCTTGGCAGCAGTATTCTCCAAGAAAGCAAATATATTGCCATTGTTGAGTCCAAAGCAAATATTTCCTTCAGCATTCTGATGATTTTACAGTTTCAAAATGTTTTAACAGTTTTCAATAGGTCAGTAAGTCTCCCTAAAGGAAGCATTTTTCTAGTAAAACCATCATTCTAAAAAAAAAAAAAAAAAAAAAAAAACATTCTCATAGCCCTACTTACAGAGGCAGTTTTAAAAAAAAAATGAAATTAGGCTACTCCAGGGGGCACAAGTTAAACAAACATATTTTTGAATATAAATAAGAACATTATAAAAAAAAGTTATACCTTGGAACACCACATTTACTTAGGTTACATGACTGCTACCACTCTGCCCCAAAAATTCTAGAAGCCAATTTCTAGAGCAGTGGTGGCGGACCTATACATGTGTGCTGCAGTGAGCTGTGTATATTACTGAACATTCTAAAAGGTTCCCAAGGACTGCTGCTCTAGAGCCTTCGGCCTGCCTCTCCCAGACAGCCCTCTACCCCAAGTGTCCCCCTCTAAGCTCAATTCCAGATAGGGACAAGAAGCCTCTAAAACCCTTCTGAATGTAGAATACAGACATTTCTCCTTTGATGATCTACTTGTTTTAATGACTGTTTGGACTTCTGACCCACCACGTGGATTTATGCTTGTCTTTTTGTTTGTCTGTTCATTTGTTTTGTTTTTTGTAAAGTTCTGTACATCTTTTTTATAGAGCCTGAATGTCTTCTTTCTTAGGGGGAGCACCTTGCTTATATACACTGTAAGTTTTGCTGACTGCATTGTACACAGTACTATAGCTTTATGTCATACATTACAGTACTATATTTAAGCAAATAAAAGTAAATTCATCCAGCTGAAGTTTCCTTTGACTATCTCCCTTGTTCTGAATATTGTAATGTATATACCATATATAATTTCTTGTTTAGTGACTGGTTCATTTAACAACCTACTCTCAGGAACTGAACTCAGCCATTAAACAAGTATCTATAATTCAGACCCACCTCTATGCAAGCAGGGAATACGTTTATTACACATGAACCAAGAAGAACAGATCATTTTCTCTCTCTCATTGAACACTTCTACTTTTCTACACCTTACTGCAATGTGCTTGGAACATCACATTTACTTAGGTTACATGACTGCTACTTTGAGTAGCAATACTTATCAGACACAACTGGTTAAACAAACTGAATACTGCTTTAAAAAAAATTACAGTTTCTTTCATGTATTAATTTGAACCATACAAAAATACTTTTTTTTACTAGTTAAAAATGATCAAAAACTGTCTATTTCATATGATTCAATCTATGAAAGTTGTCTGAATCAAAATGAAGTCACTTATGCCAAACTAACCAAATGGGAGTCAGGAGCAACAAAAGCAATAAACTATTACGAAGATTCCAAAAACCACAATTTGAACAAAGCCCACCACAATTTTACACAAAGAATTCTTTTGCAAAGATACCTACACAAGCAACTGTCTATGTAAATTTGGACAGGTGCTTCTGTTGCTATTAATCTTTGTAGCCAAAGACATTTATTTCAAAATAACTTATGTAACCTTCCTCATTTTACCTTTAAAAACTCAGTCTTCTCTTGTACTTTGGATGTCCCTATGATTTGTCACAGCATATGCATTCCAGATTATAATCCCCCATTTATTTGTGAGTAAATTCATTTCTTGAGAGAGCCTTCTCTATGTTATCTTAGACTGACAACAGTTTTAGAAGCAAATCTGAAAGCTTTGGGGAATGTGGGACATAATAAGAACATCATAAATTTTATGCAACCCTGTGCATTTAATTTCATTAGATAAATTAGAAATAATTTTATTATTAGAATAGCATTGTATGTATGTGTATATATATATATATATATATATATATATATATATATATATATAAAACATAAAGTACAAGCCAGTGAATATGTGATCATGAAAATCCCAATTGTTAACAATAAGTTCAATATCATCCATTTAACTTTATGGCATAACAACAGCTACCATTTGGGCTATATAAGCTCTTCATTCAAAAATTTTGGTTGGGAGGGGTGTGGGACATACAAGGAAGAATAAATTGAAACCATTCAAGGCTCAAGGCTCTAACAAAGGATTTGGAAAATCTTAGGGGATTTACAGGAAAAATGATCTCTGATCCTAACTTCACTGGAAAAGACTAAGAAAATGTTTTTGGCTCCCTGAGGCTCTGCTTTGCCACTGTCTGAAGGCCTCAGGGCTATTGACAGTTTAGTACTTAAAACAGGCTTCCCAACAAACTACAACTCTGGGCAAGGCCAAGCGCCTGGAGCAAAAACACCTCTTCCCTTCCTTACTGCTCAGCCCATGTGCTAATCAACAGCAATCAAGTCAGCCAATCAAAAATGCCCATTCTTAAATCAATCTGATAACAGAATATTGATCAGACCCATTCAGGTTCCCCATCTCATTCAAGAAACTCTACAAAACTACTTATAATACAGACTCAATATGCCCCCACCATTAAAAACAGGATGTTGTCTACCTCCATTGTCCCTTCATTCCTGCCAGGGTTATTGCAGGTTTTTATTTAATAAACCTTCATCAGCTCAAATGAATGGTTATTATTAGTTGAGCTAACAGACAAATGATAATGCTCCAGAGAAATATCACTGCTTGTTGATGCATTAACAAAGAGAAGAGAAGGGCTGAGGTCAAGCATGTGTCAACGTAAATGAGGAGATATTAGGTACTAAGGGCTTAATGCAATAGAGTGCCCAAGATAATGGAATTCATAGGATAAAGCAAATGAGATGAAGTTATTGATAAGTGAATGAATGGAAGGCTAAAAGTAAGAGTGTTGCCAAAGAAAGAGCCTTTTACTTATGGATTTCTTCTTTTAAGTGTCTTCAAATCTATCTTAGACAGTAAAACTCAAAAGATATCAAATGAGACTTTTAGGGTCATCAAAGATCTTACCCTTTTACTACCATAAAAAAGACTTGTTCCTAAAAGCATTCCATTTTATTCAGTTAAGCTTTCTTTGGAACCAGTCTTTTTAAATATTTTTATTATGAAACCTTAGCATTCTAACCATGAATAATTTATTAAAGGAAAATTTTTTCTCTCTTTGGTTATTTTTTCTAAGTCTTTTAAAACAATTCATCAGCCCAGGATTCATAAAAGGCCAGTATTTGAGAGAAGAAATGTAAGAACTTTGTATTGTATAAGATCTTAAAAGGCTGTTGAAAATTTCCACCCTAGTTTTAGAGACTTAAAAAAAAATAAAAGTTTTAAAAAGATGAGGCCAAGAATGCCTACATAACTACAGTAACTGTAGTTACTGAGTAGCCTGCTTGTACCAGTGGCTCACCAACTAAACACTACTGGCTTCTGAGTTCCTCACCTTTCCCTGTGGAGTTAGATTCCAGGTTCTCCTGTCTGGAACAAAGAATTGAACAAAACAAGCCAAAAGAACCCATGACAAAGTTCACTGGGTGAGCTTGAGCAAAGCAAAAGAGCAAAAGAGGTTAAAAGTAAAAATAAAAGTACACACTGTATCTGGAAATGCAGCATGGGTATACAGCAAGATCTGCATTGCTAGCCTCTTCTTTTACGCTGTCCAAATCTTAAGGAAACTCACAAGAACGGTTCTCAGAAGCAGTGTTGGGATCCCACGTCCCAGTCTGACATCAGCTCTAGGCTGATCTAGGCCTACTGAAAATCTGCTCGAGTTCTCAGAAGTCCAAGTACAGGGTTTGGGAACTGTTCCACACATATGTCCAAGATCTTCTAATGCACAGGTCACACCCACTTCCCAGTCAGTTTTGGCACATCCTAGTCTATTAAATCACTACTTTTTTAAACTTCATGTTTCTTCCAAATTCCAAAAAGAATCTATACTAAACCAAGAAAACTTAAATGACATATAACCTCACTCATCAGATGTAATAATACATAATATTTAACCTATTCCCTTCAATCAACCTTTTTTTTTTTTAATCAGGACTGGAACTCAGGACCTTGCACTTGCCAGGGAGGAGCTGTACCACTGAGCTATATCCCTGGCCCTTCAATCAACTTTCAACTCAGTTTTTGCAAAAATGATTATATTTACACAAGTTTTTTTTTTAATGCGGTAATACCTTAGGAACACCTGTCCATTCCTAAAAATATAATTTTTAGTATTTTTATATGAAATTTTACTGTAATAAACATCATTCTGTGTATATATGCAAATATATTTCTGAATATACTGTAATTAAAAACTTTAATTCTTTCCTTAACATTAAAAACTGTAAGGTGAATACAGCAAAGCTCAGAAACAAAAATTTCTCCTTGTTCTAAACTTCATGGTCTTCAATTCCCAGTTCACATCAGTGCTCTTTCAAGAGAAGATTAAAACCTAGGTTTCTTCTCCAAAATCCAAGAGACTGCTAGGAAAGACATGTTATTTTAACAAGAATCCCAAAGTCACTTACCCTATCATCTTATTTACTCTTCTGTGAAGTTACAGAACAACTCTGTTCTTAACAGCTGGCAAAGGAAGTCTCTGAGAACTACTTCAAGCCCACTCTTAAATCAAGACAAGTTCACCCACTCTGCAAGAGCCCCAAAGCTATCAGAAATGCTCAGCTCTTATACAGTTTTTTACTAACATGAACTCTTAAAATTTCACAAAGGAATACAAAAGAAGAGAGGTTTTTTCTTTTCTTTTCTTTTTTATTTTAAGAATCAGACAACAAGTAATTATCAGGATGAGTCGCAGAGAAAACACTGTTCAACAAGCACCTCCTTCTCTCTCAAATGAAGCAAAAGCTACTGATCAGCACACTCAAAACATCATAAAGCTAAGAAAGAATGCTCCTGTCAACAACCTGGGTGGTCACCACCACATTCATACAAATCTGATTCCCACTTGGCCATAGACTAATCAATCAAAAATTTGTTCAAGGAAATTGATATGAGAACCTAAAAATCATAAATATGATGGATAACAACAAATGCCTTGGGTAATATTAATGTATCTGGAGATTCAAGTGTATAAACATACATGTTCTATCTCACTAAACAGTATATGTATATTAGTGAAGCTGACACCAGAATAGAAATGCTGTTTAATGTAAACAAGTCCAAGACACCTGCCTTTTCTTTTTACCTGCCACTGGGTGATAGTGATGAAAATTATAGTATGTACACCACTTTAAATTGATATACTGCTTTATATTTTATAAAGTACTCTTCCCATACAAGATTTCACTTTCATTCTCACAATCATTCAATAAAGTAGCAGAGTTTTTATATATCCTTAATACAAATAAGAATACTAAATGGTTAGGAGACAAAAAGATGTATTTCTCTAAGTTCACTGAACTGGTAAGAAACTTTTGCATTTAAATTTTGTTTCAACTTTGCCACAGTGTACTTAGCCACCACTTGTCAATTAATAAATGTATGTCCCAATTTCAATCCACTTAAGTCAGATGACGACACAGCAGAGATGCTCAAAATCAGATCAAGGTGACTGCTCTAAAGAATAGTAAATTAGTTCAAATCAGCAGAATTATTAAACTGAATTATTAAAATAAACTCATTTTAACCAAATAGGCTAGAAAATTAAAAATCAAGTGCTCACCAGCTTTACTCCAAAATTACAATAGGGGATGGCAGCAAAGCACCTTCAAAACAATGTTTCTACATGAATGCAAATTATCACCACATGATGTGTGTTTTGCACAAATACTTGGTTGATTTCTAACCACTTAGAGCAGATACAAAATGAAGACAAGGATGATGAGCTTTGGTTCACTCGACAGCACAAGCTAAACCCTACATCAACAGTTCTAAATTGTCTGCACACTGAATTCACCTGGAGAATCAATGTCAGATTTCATGGAAGCCAGTGGCCCACCACTAGGGATTTTGATTTAATCAGTCTGGGATGTGACCTACACTTCAAAATTCTTGAAAGATCCCATCAGTGCACTGTAGGAGTAACTGCCCTGCAACCTAACAAGATGTACGAAAATTCTCAAACCTTATAAGGTACAATGCAATAAGATAGGATTTTTATTGACTTTAAAATAAAAGAGGCAAATAAATAGCAGATTTAAGAAGTAAAGGAAAAGACAAGGAAAATTAATACTCAAATATCTATTAAGCAGCCTGGTTTTTAGAAACTTCAGCCTTCAAAAACAAATACAAATAAAAGGGTTTTCACAGCACGAAAAATAGTTACTATAATGCTTTGTACTGTTTTTTTTGTTTGCTTGATTTGGTTTTTCTTTTTTTTTTTTTTTTTTTTTTTTTTGGTACCAGGGATCAAATTCATGACCTTGTGCATGCTACGCAGGCGCTTGTTCTGCTAAGCTAAATCCCCAGCCCAATGCTTTGTACTTTTATTCTGCAAGAGGAAAATAAAGATGGCCCAGGGATACAGCTCAGTGGCATTGCGCCTGCCCAACATGCACAAGATCCTAAGTTCAATTCCCAGTAACGAAAGGGAAAAAAAAAAAAAAAGGTTGCTCATTTAATACCTTCATTTTCAGATTTTCTTAATTCATTTTACAGAGATCAGGTATGGATGTTCAGGAAATAAGGGGGGTTCCAAATGTATCTAGAAGCTGCTACAGCTTTTTTTGGTTTTATTTTGTTTTAAGACAAGGTCTCATCATGTAGTGCAGACTAGCCTTGAACTCACAGAAATCCTCCTGCCTCAGCCTCCCAAGTGCTAAGATTACAGACGTGCATCACCATGCCCAGAGAATTTTCCATTCTTACTGCAAGCTTCTTCACTGCATGTACCATGATGTGAGAAATTGGGGGTTTTTTTCACTGCTAGCATGTAAACTCCTTCAAGACTAAGGCTATCTTCATAGAAAATATATACCAACAATGAAAGAGATCAAAAACAGCATCATCATACATTGAGGACTCAATCATTGGTCTGTCTTCAAATTACTTCACAGATTCTTCCCGGACAGTTTATTACTATAGAATATTGGTCTTACTCTGGATATTCTGTATTAGAAACATATGGACTTTAGCAATGGCTATTACATGATTGACCATTTGTATATGGTTATGCTATGGAGAAATGTATAAGGAATACTGGGACAGTTTTGCAGAGTTTCTGAACCTCTTTCAGGTTAAATCCAATAAACTCACTAGCTGCCCCACTCTGTGATACTCACACTGCTTTTATCTCAATACTGTTCCTAGAATAGTGTGAAAAAAATAAACCCATGCAACCTCAGAAATTCTCAAGCCAGGTTTTGACTATATTTTATTTGCACATTAATCATTTGATAGTGGATGCATACTTGTTAATAACACAGTTACACTACTTAAAGCTATAAAATCAGTAAATCCTGTATAAACATACACTTGTATATAGGCAGAATAGATAACTAATGGCACAGAACCTGGACAAATTAGGTATAAAAAGAACATATCTAAACATAATAAAGACAATAAAGGCCAGTTAGAAGAAGGAGGAGGAGGAAAGTGGGAGGAAAAAGGGAGGCGGAGGGGAGAAGGGGAGGCGGAGGGAAGGGGGAGGAGAGGAGACAAGGAAAAGGAAGAAGGAGAAGGAGACAAGGAGAGGAAGGAGAAGAGAAAGAGGGAGAAGGAGAGGAAAAACAGGGAAAGAGGAAGGAGGAGGAAGAGGAAGAAAAAGAGGAAGGTGAAGGAGGGAGAAGGCAGAAAACACAGGAAACACATTTTGAATACAGGATCTAAAACAAAATGAAGATACCCACTCTCACTCTCATTCAACATAATACTAGACATGTTATCCAGAGCAGTTAGGCAAGAAGAACAGAATGCATAAAAGTAGGAAGGGAAAAAGTCAAATTATCCCTCTTTGCACATGACTTAATTCTATACAGAAAAACCTAAAGATTCTACCAAAAGAATATGAAAATTGTCAAACAAATTCAGTTGCAGGATAAAAACAAAAGTCAGCACACTAGAATCACGAGCACTTTGTACATCAGAATGATACTTAGGAAGACATCTCACTTACAATAGTTACAAACAAAAAAACAAACTCCTACAAATAAATGTAACCAAAATACAGAAAAATTTCTATAAAGAAAATTATAAAACTCTGACAGGATAAACTGAAAAGGATACTAAGATTTGAAAGACCTTCCATTAAAGAATGATATGAAATGCCGGGCATGGTTGCTCACGCCTTTAATCCCAGCACTCAGGAGGCTGAGGCAGGAGGATCGTTGCAAGTTCGAGACCAGCCTGGGCTACAAAGTGAGCTCAAGGCCTGCCCGAAATGCACAGAGAGACCATGTCTCAAAAAGACAAAAAAAAAAAAAGAATGGTATGAAAGAATATTATTACAGTCTCCATCCACCCAAAGAAATTTGCAAATTCAATGCAATCCTCATCAAATCACCAATGACATTTTCTCAAGAACTAAAACAAGAAAATCCTGCAAAAGCCTCAAGTTTATGCTTTTTTATAGCTGAGTAGGACTCCAGTGTATAAAAATACCACATCTAGTTTATCCCTTCCATGGTTGATGGGCATTTGGGTTGTTTCCAATACTTAGCTATTATAAATCATGCTGCTATAAATGTGGGTGTATGCATATTGCTGTGGTAAGATGTTTTCAATTATTCTGGGAAAATACCCACAATAAAAATAGCTAGATCGAAAGGAACCTCCAAACCTAGTCTTTTAAGGAATTTCCACACTGATTTCCACAATGGTTGTATCAGTCTACACTCCCACCAACAGTAAAGAAGGGTTCCTTCTTCCCAAAAGCCCTGCCAGCATTTGTTAAATAGATGCAACTTGAGATCATACTCATAATTGAAACTTTGTATAAACATTGTATTGTCTCCTTAGTATAAAAACTGAAACAGTAAATACGATTCAAAATGTAAAACAGATACTATGAAAGTGAAAGGAGAAGAAACTGCTCAAAAGGAAATAACTAGGATGGGGGAAAGGCAAAAAGAAAGGAAAAAATTATATATATAGATATATATATCTATACACACACACACATATACATACACACAAACACACATATACAAGATAGATAATTATACTACTAATCTCTGTTAGTTCATCAAAAAGAAGGTTGGACTTTCATTGATCATTTTTCATGCCATTAGCTTGTAATCTAAGCAACTACTTTGAAAATAACCATACATAATATATTAACCATTGTTAATCTCCTATTATGTTGTTTTGAAATTCTGTATTATCATTGTTATTCTTTTTTCATTTTATAATCAAAAATAAGAAAAACTCCTAAAAGTAAAAATGACTCCAAATAGCTAACACAATCTTGAGCAAAAAAAGCAAATCTGAAGGAATAAAATACCTGACTTTGAAATATACTACAAAATCAAATCAATCAAAACAGTATGACACTTGTATCAAAACAGACATACAGGCCAAATAAACAGAGCAGCGTGTCCAGAAATAACCTCATGTGATTCTTGACAAAAGTGTCAAAACATACACTGGAAGAGAGTCTCTTAAATAAATGGTGTTGGAAAAACTATATTCACAAGCACAAGATTGAATTTGACTCCTATCTCTCTATACAAAATCAACTAAAAATGGGTCAAAGACCTATATGTAAAACCTGAAACTGTGAAACTACTAAAAGAACACAGAATATACACCTCAAAACATCAGTATAAGCAACAATTGTTTGGATAACACCTCAAAAGCACAGTAAACAAAACCAAAAATAGACAAATAGGATTATATATAAAAAAAAAGGTTATACACAGTAAAAAAAAAAAAAAATCAGCAGAGTGAAGAAATAACCCACAGTGCAGAGGTGTTTGAAAGTAATACATCTGACAAAGAATTAAGATCCAGAGTATAAACAGTTAAAAAAAAAGACAATAATCCAATTCAAATATATATAATTCATTAATTAATACACTTCACAGAAGAAATTCAGGAGCTGGGAATACAGCCCAGTGATAGAGCACTTGCCTAGCATTAGCAATGCTCTGGGTTTAATACCCAACTCACTAGCCAAAAAAAAAGAAAGGAAAGAAAAAATGAAGAAATTCAAGTGACCAATGAATTTATGAAAACTGCTCAATGTCATTAGCAGTTGAGAATAACAAATCAAAACCACAATAAAATATTATTTCACCCTAGTTAAAACAGCTATTATCAAAAAGACAGTAATAACAATCGTAATAACAAACACTGGCAACTATGTGATGGTAATGTAAAATTTGTATATCCAACATAGAGAACAATATGGAGTTTCCTCAAAAAACTAAAAGTAAGCCAGGCACAGTGGTGTTGTGCCTGTAGTTCTAGTCCCTACAAGGTTGAAGCAGAAGGATCACCTGAACATAGGAGTTCAGACCAGCCTGAGCAACAAAGCACATCCCTATTAAAAACAAAATCTACCATATGACTCAGCAGCTATCACACTTCTCAGTATATATCAAAAGGAAATGATGTGAGCCTATCAGAAAAATACCTACATGCTCAAGTTTATTGTTGCATTATTCACAATAGCTAAGATATGGAAGCAACATACTACACATCAGTGGCTAAGTGGGTAGAGAAAATGTGGTATATAAATGAAGCATTTTTCAGACACATAAAATTCTGTCATTTGCAGCAAAATGGATGGAACTAAAGGACATTATGTTAAATAAAATAAGTCAGACACATAAAGAAATATACCATATATTCTCTCTCATATATGGACATCAAAAATAGTCATGATTCTGAATATAGAATCACGATTACTGGAAGATGGGAAGTAAGAGACAGAAGGTAGTTAGACAGAGGTAACAAAATTCTACTAAATACAAGTAGTAAAACTTGTTCTACAGTAGAAGGGAGGTCAGAATAGTCTGTTCCAAGTTTTATGAATAACTAGAAGAGTTCAGTTCAAAACACAAAGTAATGACAAGATAGAAAAGTTAATTACTCTCATTTGATCAGCACACATTTTATATTTGTGCATTGAAATATCACAATGTAACTCATACAGGTACAATATGTTGCTAATCAAAATTCTTAAAGTGGTTAACAAGATGGGAATGCACGGCATCCTGATTTAATGATCACATATTGTATACATATATCACAACACCAAAAGTATGTGTAATCAAAATAACAATAACTTTTTTAAAAGGTAGGCTAGAAAAATAATAATTAAATAAAATAAAATAAGAGGTAGCTACACTTGTATTCAGGTAATTCCATGTTGGGCCAAGAAGAAAGGAGTTAAAAATCCTTAACAGTACTACTTCAATTCTATTACTAGCTAAAAATAAGTATGCCTACATACCAGTTTGTAAGATTGCAACATGAGAACAATCATCATATCCTTTTGTATAGTACCAACTAAAATAACCAAATAATAATAAATAACAGTTTAGAACACATACTATGTATCCTGCAAATATTTTATGTACATAGTTTAATATCTCACTTAATCCTCTCAAAGACCTTTGGTAGCATGTATTTTTTTCAACTCCAACCTTCGGTAAAGATAAATGATTAGCAATAAGTCATCCAGTTAGTAAGATTAGTCAAAACTGGAATTCAATGGCACATTCTGTAATTCCATCACTCATACCACAGGAGGCTGAGGCAGGAGGATTACCATGAATCTGAGACTAGCCTGGGCTACACAGTGAATTCAAGGCCAGCCTAAACTACAGAGAAAGATCCTGTCTCAAAAAAAAAACAAAAAAACTGGAATTCAGACATACATCTGCTCAAACCAAGATAAGACCCATGTTGACATTTACAACCAAAAAATAGACATTACTCAACAATTGCAAAAGATCTTTTTAACTGACAATATTACAAATATACCAACTTTTATTAGATAATTCTAAAAAACTATTCAATTAAATAATAGCTGCCTTATTTTTTGTATCTCAGATAGGATCGTATTTTCACAGTGTAAGTGAAATAATTGCATTATATCACTCTCTCAGGAAAACATTTAGAGATCCTCTGGGAAGAAGATAGTTACATAAATATGTCATTATTATAATTACCATAATAATTCTTACCTGACTGTACAGCTATGGATTCTTTTTGTAAAGACAATAAACAAAGCAAAATGATTAAGAGACATTCAAAGTCTCTATAATCTCAGGAAGGCTTAAAAATGAAAACCTATTTTAGTTGCAAGTCTTATGACTGTCAGCTAAAGTGCTTCAAAACTACTCACACTGGCTTGGTTTCCAGTGATTGAATGCAATTATGAATTGACTTCTATGGGCTGATAAATCAGAACTTGGATAAGTGGTTTTCAAAGCACTCTGTGCAAATTTAGTGAGAGGCAGACTTCTACACAAAAATTTTCCTTGGGAAAAAAAATTTATAAAAATATTAACTATCACGAAATATCTTCCACATTAGCTCATGCCACTGGGAAGAAGCTGCTATTCTTATATTAATAATTCCTCCCAGAATTAATCAGTCATTGTACATTAGAACCAGCAGCTGGAGTGTTTTGAGTGATAATGAAACCTGTAACAAGGCATCTTCAGCCATCTTTTCAAGACAATAAGGGAATTAAAATTTCAATTTAAATGCAGAGGTTTGAAACACGCTTCACTGGCAAAATTACTTCAATTAATGTGAGTGGAATACAAAGGACAGACTGCAGAAATGTGATGCAGTAAACAGAAATTATGTCATTAATGTGCTTGCATCAACCCAGCACAATGACTGCAAAGGTCTAATTTAAACTACACATATCACAAAACTACAGGCTACAATATTAATCAAGTTTCTGATTTCAGTGTGATGGATACAGGTTTCTTGTTGGATCACTTTTAGCTTTTCATAAGCCAACAGCAGCACTTCACCTTAAAAACAAAACAAACGACCAGGTTTATTTGCAGACATTCCCTGCAATGACATTTTAATTATTTTATGCAATACCTGGGTTATCATACCAAATGAAGAAATAACTAGCCCACCTACAAGCCCAGCCTATAGCTACTAGATCAGTCTGATGGTGAAACAGGAATAGCAGGAGCTGGCAAGAACCACGGGTCACCACTGATTTTGCTACTCTGGATTTATTAACCCATACTGAGTAGAGGTCAAATTACCACATATCTGCATCTGTACCTGCCTTAAAATGAAAAATGCAGTATCTTCTGACAAACAAATCCAAGAAAATTAGGGAATTTTGAAAGACTAGATTGTTTTGTCTTTATTTTCCTCTGATATTGTTCAGCAAAGTTTTCCATTTGCACCTTTGAGATTCCTTAGGTAGGTTTTACTCCCAATAATATGTAATCATGGGGAAAAGAAATATGATTATTTTTATATAAAGTCCAGTGAAAAAGCAATTATATAACTTACTCCACTCATGTATAAAAGACCAAGTTGAATTTTGCAACCTCTTAGACATACTTTAAATCCCACTTTCAATGAAATTTTTAACTGGATTATGCAAACCACTGCTTATTTTGGGATATGTCAACTCCCCAGATCATGTAAAATAACCACCTCATCTGTAACATGGCAATGATCTCAGAAATCTGTAGAGTTCTTATGAAAATTAACTAGATTAACAAATGTCATATTCTTAAAATGGTACAAGTAGGTGCTCACAAATTAACTACACTATAATTACTGTTGTTCATTTAAATAGTATGGAACAGAAAGATTAGAACCAAGAGAAGCATGTCATTCAAAATAACAAACACTAAACACTAATAAGAGGAGAAAAAAAACAGACCTGGACCCCTGGAAAACAAACAAGATTTTTGAGTTGGTTTTGTTTTTTTGTTTTTTTGTTTTTTTTGGTTTTTGTTTTTTTAATATGTACCAGTATTTAAATCTTACTTTCAGTTACCACTTTTGGGTACTGAATTGTGAATTCTGCCATATGAACTTTACTATGTTAGGTACAAGGCAGAAAAATGTACATAAGGTACAACCCCACCCTTAAGGACCTACTACATAAACAAAAGCAATTATGTCACAATGAAATACATGTAGTTTATAAGAATGTAAATCAAAAAAAAAAGTGTCTAGGTATCTGAAAAATTCAGAGAATGGGTGAAATTTGAGCCAAATCTTAAAGAATAACTGAGAATTTTTGCAAGCAAAAAGGATTGGGAAATCAGTTCAGGGAGCTACATGGTAAATTTAAAAAGATAAATCTATAACATAATTATATGCCAGCAACAAACAACTAGAAACTATAATTAACAAAGAGCTACTATCTTCCAAAAGTTTCGAAATATATGTGATGTCCAGATTAAATCTAATGAAATATATGTAATATAGTACTTTTAGGAAATATATTACTAAGCATTATTAGAAGACATAAATGAAGGTTTCCATAAATGAGGCATATCCTGCTCACTGATAGAAGACTCAATATTAGTAGCATAGAAATGTTCTTAAAGTCAATCAAAATCCTATTATACTTTTTGTGGAATTCTGCAGAAGAATAAAAGACCAAGGACAGCAAAGATAATTTTGAATAGCAAAATAACTATAAAGTTATATTATAAAATTATAATAATTTAAATCACCTAGTTCATAGGTACAGACAGGATCAATTGAACAAAAGAAAGAACAGTGAAACAAACTCATGCATAAGTGAAAACCTAGTATGTGACAACTGGCATTATAAATCAATAGAAAAAGGATTTCTATAAACAGTGTAAGAGCCAACTGGCTGTAAAGGAGAAAAATAAAATTAGATCCCTAGTGGTATCACATTTAAAAATGGACTTTTGATAAATTAAAGAAGAAAATATAGGTGAG
Source organism: Hydrochoerus hydrochaeris (assembly GCA_004027455.1). NCBI lineage: Eukaryota > Metazoa > Chordata > Mammalia > Rodentia > Hydrochaeridae > Hydrochoerus > Hydrochoerus hydrochaeris. The sequence goes on along the minus strand of PVLA01001285.1, from coordinate 187,772 downwards.
TCTTTGTAAAACATGGCAAAGCAAAAGTTCTTAAAATAAAATGATACAAAGAAATTTTACTACATTAAAATTGTAAAATTTTTATAATAAAAGATACCATAAGCAAGGTAAAAGGATATACTACCAACTTGGATATTTGTAATTCATCTAGAAGACAAAGGATTAACATATGCAGTATATAAACTACAAATAAAAACAAAAGGAACAAAATTTCTTGGAAATATACCTCACATACACACCCTGTTCTGGAGCCAACTATTCTTCCTCACAACCCCACGTCTCACTACTCAACCCAATGATTTTGGTAAAACAGATGATCATGGTACTGCAATTGGTTCTATTTAGATCTCAGATTTTTTTTTCATTAGAAAAAAAGATAATTTTCTTCTGCAAAGCAATAGTCTGTTAAAAAAATTTTTTTCCTTCTGCAAAGCTGGAAAGATACAGATTATAGCCCATACTCTTCTCTCTCAATACCCAAGCCTCTTCCCCACTTAATTTCCCACGCAATGAAGTCCTTCCTAAAGAAAAATCAACCAATTTTCTTTTTCCCTGGGAGCAGAAATTGAACTCAAGACCTTGCACTCACCAGGCAGCACTCTCCTGCTAAGCTATATCCCTGCCCCCCCACAAAAAAAAAATTTAAAAAAGGAGATAGAATTCATTATTGACTAGCCTTAAGTAATAAAACCATAAACCAAAAATCTGAAATCCTAAAATGAACATAATACAGAAATAAATTCTAATAATCTAATTTAATATGTGGCATTTACTTGAAAACAGACTCACTCCCAAAAACTGCAATTCGAATGGATGTATATATCCTATACAAATATATATATATATATATATATGTATATGTATATATATAAAATATTCTGATTTCTGAATCTTTGTAATGGGAGGGTGGGGTTAACCAGAGATCGAACTCATGACTTCACACTTGCCAGGCAGGCACTTATGCTGCTGAGCTAAATCCCCAGCCCCTGAATTTTCATAATTTATCCCAAGAAGTATAATCCAACATAAAAACTTAGAAGTAATATTTTTCTATTGAACAATATAATAGTCGTTATTAAGGAAGATATCACTTTGAATAAGATGCTGTAACCAATCCTGTAACTCTCATGTGCGGAACATTATTAACCTTCCACTGTGAAAAACGACTGCTCAGTCCATTCATAACCAGGTTTCAATACAAGACAAAATACTATGACAGTTTCGTTATCAATTTTCCCTAAAACACTTCATGAAAGACTTATAGCAAAATTCTTCTGGGAAGTTGGAATGAATTAGAGACATTTAGCATATTTAATTGGTGTTCCCACCAATATCTCCTAGTGTTACAGCTAATATAATTTGGAGAAATAAAGATAAAGGGCTTACCTCTTGTGCAAAAGAAAACAATTCAAACACAATCATTCTGCTGCTGAGAGCTTCTGGGGTCCTCTGCTAATTCTGAATGAGATGAAAGTGGGTATGTGTGTATAGAATAGGCAGAAAGATAGGGTAGCCTTCTTTAAGAGTCACAGGCCTTGGGAAAGTGAGGATTATTAGGGAGCAAAATGTGCAATTTTATTTTTCATTCATTTGCTTCATACTTACCACCAACAAAAACCTCCTAGGAACTTTCATAAATTCAAAAAGTAGCAAAACTCAACAGACTAAGATAAAGGCCAAACACTAGGGTATAGCGTACCCTTGCTTTAACAAGGTTGTCTGCAGCATAAGACTCAAAACATTATTTTCTTTGTTATTAACTGAAAGGAAAAAAAACAAAGTCCTAAGGTTAAAGTTCTTTTAAATAATTTATTGAACATCAAGTTCATAAATCTTTAAAAATTCTGTGTCACGTAAATTTCATTCTTTAAAATGAGATTCATGCTAGGCCTGGTGACATTCACCTGTGATCCCAGCTACTTGAGAGACTGAGACAATGGGATAAAAAGTTTCAGGAGAGCCTAGGCAATTTAGTAAGACCCTATCTTACAATAAAATTTTAGAAAAAACGGTTGATGACATAGCTCAGTAGTAGAGCCCTTGCCCAGTATATGTGAATCCGAGTTCAATTCCTACAAAGCAAAAACCAAAACAAGACAAAAATTGGATTATCTTCCTCTGAAACTTAAAAACACCTCTTATTATGACTGCAACATGAGTTCGGTACTGCTTTCTTCCATTAGATAGTATGTCTTGCCATTGTTCCAAAAGCAGACAATAAGGAAGTAATAATCATCTGCCACTTCAAACATGAATTGAGGGGGAGAACTTCACCAGTAAGGCCTTGTGAATCCTAAAAGGGTTGGTTTTTAATGTGCATTATAGTCCTGAAAGAACAAGAAAAGTGAGTCTTTTTTTTAGATCTTAGCAGAAACAACCCTTATCATGGGCTGTTCTCTTACCAACATATCGGTGGCACTGAGATAGTGCTTGCTGGCCATGCACTGCTCCAGCTTTTGAGGTACTTGCTTGATGTTCTCAATTTCATCGAGCAGGTTCAGGACATGCTTATGTTCAATTCCTTCAATCCACAGTTTCCGAAGTTCATCCCGTTTGCAGTGCAACAACATTTTGCATGAAAGCAGATTTTCTTTTACCTAGAGTACAGCAGATTTGGTCTTGGGTCAATTCAAAGTTTTGCCAGGCTAAACACGTAATATAGTTAGTATTCCTATTGGTACTATTGCACGTAACAATTCCTAATTCCCAGTCCCACTTATTTCCCTTGGTTAGTCTGCTTGCAAAATTCTAATCCTGGTTCTGAAACTTACTTACCTGGATACATCTCTACCTCTGTGTCTGTATTTTCTCTCCCATGAAATTAGAAAATTACTCACAACATACCTTTGAGTGAATCTAGAAATAATTACTAAGGATATAAAGCATTCTGAAAATATGAACCACCAAATAAATGTTAATATTTAATCTAAAAGGGGAATGATCGATTTGAGACTATGATGCTACTATTCCTTCTCTAACCTTCCTTGTAGATGATTTACTCAGCTGACAGTTCACATAGTCCATGCTTCTAGATATGTACTGACATTCAAGTTTTCACTGAAAACTTGCCGATTTCTAAGGGGGACCAATTATCACAGATGAGTTATGAGTTACCAATTAGTTCTTTCCCTCTTTCAGACAACTTGTTAGCCAAAGATCACCACACACCCAAAGAAAGACAAGCATCAAAACATACAAAAAGAAAGAAATACTGAGGTGGGAAGGGGTACTGATAGGGAAACAGAAACCATGCAAGAAAGGTGAGTTCATGTGTGTGTGTGTGCGTGCAAGTGTGAACTTGTGTTGTAGTAGGGATCAAACCAGGGGCATTCTACCACTGAGCAATATTCCCATCTGTTTTATTTTTTATTTAGTCAGGGTCTCACTAAGCAATCCAGGCAGGACTCAAATTTGCAAACCTCCTAACAAAGTCCCCCTTTCTGCTAAGATTACAGGTATGCACTACTGAACCCAGCTTGGAATTAGAATTTTTAAAAACCTGTAATTCATACCCTGAAGAAAAATAAAAGAAATTATTACCTCAATGAAACAAAACAGGTTAACTATAAAAAGTTCAGAAAATGAAAAACAACTCTTAGAAAAATATTTTACATGATAAAAAATTTTTTCAATGAAACAAAGTTTAGAAAACATCCATGATGAATTCTCCAAGAAGAGAAACACATGCACGAACACACACCCCCCAAAAAAAAAAAACCATAAAAAACAAAAGAAAATGCGACAATTGAACTAACAGTCCAATACTTGCCAAATATGAGATCCAAGGGAGGGAAAATAAGAAAAATAGAGCAGAAAAAATATTAGTAAAATCTAAAATATAGAAACAAAATTTTTCAAAACAAAAGTGATGAGTTCCCACATTGAAAAAAGCATACCAAGTATTTAGGACGATGAGGTAAGAAAACTATCTATATTGACACCTTAAGAACACAGATGTAAGAGACAATCCAAAAGCTTTTAATAAAAAAATAAAAGGAAGGTTTTATACTAAGGGTTAGGAGTCACAATGGCATCAGACTTTCCTGATCTATAAGACAAAGGAACCTTACACTTTCAAAATCTATAAGATAAAGAAACCTTAAACCCTTCAAAATTATTTCCCAGAAAAGCTCTCACTCAAGTCTGAAGAAAGAATAAACCCATTTTCAGATGTGCAAACTCTCAAAAAGTGAACATTTTATGCAGCACATCTCAAGAAATTTCTCTGGAATGTGCTCCACCAATACAAGAGAAAAACAGAAGAGATGAGACATGGGATCCAGGAAAGGGAGACGACAGCACAGAAGAAAGGCAACAGGGCCATTCAATCATTAATTCCCAGAAACACAGCAGAAGCAGAAAAATTACATCAGAGAAAATTTGCATACTGCATAGCTTAGCTGTAAATATTTACATAGTTATAATAAAATGAGCACTGGCTATTTAACCAACACTAGCAAACAACTACTATTTGTAAAGAGGATTAAGGAGGAAGATGAGATGGAGTGGGGAAGGGGAGTGGAAGGAGTACTCAACTGTCACCTTCCAAAGCTGAACACAACACACAATGTTTAAAATAGAAATTTTAAGGAAAAAAATAATGTAAGCATCTAGTAAAAATAGAAACACCTGGGTGACAAGGTACTAGCAAGATCGCTTAAGTGTCAAAATTGTGCATAGAGTAGGATGAAGTAGAGAATCCCTAGTTTTCAATCACCATTTGTGGTTTGATTAGACTTATGGCTGTCAAGGCCATTCCTAGATCCCTCTTAGAGTTCTTGATTTCTGGGATAAGAGCTTCAGCTTTTAAATTCATTCTGTTTGATATCTAAGTTAACATCTGTTAGAATTTGATTTCTAATATTCTGTGCATATCACCTTAGTGCTATAATTCTCAGGTTTTTTTCTTCCAGGTATAATATTTGCTATAGAAACAGTTAAAACTAAATTTTATGTCATGTGACACCCAACTAGGCTCTTCAATATGAGTGGGGGGTAAACTTACAAAATGTCAGTAAAGCTGGGAAAACTCCTATCTCATTAGGAAAAGGCCACAATAGCATTTCATACTAGCATATATACCATATAATCTGTTCAATTACCACTTTTGCTCATTAACTGTAAGTAAAAGAAAAGGTAAAGTAGAATTTGTGAAGGAAAAAGCATAGGCACCAGTGTAGAAAATAAACTTTATCAAAATAATTCCCTAAACTTGGGAAACAATGCTGTAGACACAAGAAACTGTAAGAATGTTCATTATTAAATTACTCCAAGGCTTCACTTTTTTTACTACAAACTCACACTTATGTACAAATGCTATTTTAAAATTTAAGCATGGGGTCAGTCAGCGACAAAAAAGAAGACACATGAAGAATCTCAAAAATACTCTGACGAGCAAAAAGTGTGAGGTTCTACAACAGGCAGAACTAATCCACAGTAACAAAACTGAAATCAGTAGTTACTTGGAGCAGGATGTGGGAGAGAAAATAACTGTAAAGACTCAACAAGGTGCTACCTGGGGTGTTAACACATTCAAGGATATATGCATTTGCCCAACTCACTGAATTGTACTCTCAAAATACGTGCATATTATTATACATACAATATACTTCAGTAAAGATAGGGAGTATAGCTACTATAGAAATTAGTGCTGTGGTTCCTCAAAAAATTAAAACAGAACTAACATATGATCCAACAATCCTACTACTGAGCATACAGAAGGTCCCCAACTTACAATGATAGGAAAGTGATACACATTCCATAAAAGCCCTACTTCAAATTTTGATATTTTTCACCATTTTCCAGCTAGTGATGTGCTGTATAATCCTCTGGTAATACTAGGAAGTAGCAGCAAGCAACAGCTCCAAAAGAAACAGCTGATCTGTCACAATGCACTGTATTGCTGAACTAGAATGTTCAGTTGTTCATTTGGCACTTTCACCAATCCACAGTAGGGTGGATCCAAGACAGAAACAAGATGGCACAGGGGCACTGCACAGGGGTGTCCAGACAGAAAAGGGAGGAGGAACCAGGTCACACTCATAGCGACCCAGCTCCAACCAAGCCACAACTCCTAACAATCCATTTAGCTATTGAACTAATCAATGGATAAATTCACTAAAGAATATACCATCCCATGATCTAATCTTCAACATCCCATATGATCTTTCAAATAGATGAGATTTTTGGGGAACATTTTAAATCTAATCCAAATAAGGGGATTGTGTGTATTAAATGGATTTTTGCTTTGTGGTATTTTCAATTTATAATGGTTTTTCAGGATATAATACTGCTGTAAGTCTAGGAACATTTATATAACCAAAGGAAATGAAAACATGTCAAACACATATCTACATTCCCATGTTTTCCAGGGCATTATTCACAATAGCCAAGATAGAGAATCAACCCAAGTGTCCATCAATCGATGAAAAGCTAAGAAAAATGTGACTTACAATCACAACAACAAACTATTTAGCCTTTAACAAAGATATTTTGCTCCAGGGTTTGGCTTAGTTGACTAAGGGCCCACCCTGGTAAATGTGAGGTGCTGAGTTCAATCCCAGATGCAGGAAAAAAAAAAATAATAATAACTTGGTCATTGGATAAATGAATCTGGACAAGATTATATTAAGTGAAATAAGTCAGGAATAAAAAGACAAATATCAGATGATCTCAATACCTGTAAAATCTTAAAAAGACAAGAGTAAAAGTGATGGTTACAGCCAGGCACAGTGGTACATGCCTGTAATCCCAGAACTCCAGAGGATAAAGCAGGAGGACTGTAATCAGTCAAGATCAGTCTGGGTTATAAAGTGAATTCAAGGCCAGCCTGCACTACAAAGCAAGACCCTACCTCAAAATAATAAAAGTAAAGAAAAATTAAAAACCTGAACATCAAAAGTGATGGTTATCAAGATGCAGGATTGGACAGAAATTGGTCAAAGGATACAAAATTCCAGTTTAACAAGAATGAATTTTTTAAAATCCTCACAAAACAGACTGACTACAGGTAATAACAATGTACGTCATATTCTAAAATCTCTAAGGCTGGGGCTGGGGCTGGGGCTCAGTGATAAGAGCCCACTTTCCTACCATGCACAAAGCCCTGAGTTCAATTTTCAGCATGAAAACCAATCAATCAACATTTTAAAAATTGCTAAGAGAGGAGGAAGACAAGATGGTTGATCAGTAAGCAACAAAAAACAAAGCCTCCTGGGAGAAACAACTCATACGCCAGAATAAAACACCCTGGAGAGACCCAGACAGAGGGAGATGGATCCTCTTCACACAGGAAGAAATTAAAACATAAAAAAGCTCGTCAAATACATTGGGACCACAACTGGAACAGCTGGACAGTGTTTTCGCTGCAACCCACCAATTTTGCAGCGGACTGAATTTGCACCAGCCTGAATCCGCCACGGCCAGCAGAGCTGCCTAAACTCATTCCCACCACGACTCACGGGAAGCAGAGCAGCGCTGAAGTTGGGGGTTGGTGAGCCCAACAGAGAGCAGAGCCGGCAAAGGGACTTTCATTAATCCATGGTCAGTGCTGGGAATGAGACCCCCCTCCCAGGAAGGGCACGATTAAATGGGCGACATGTTGGAATCTGGCAGGAGGAGCCTGAACTGGGAGCAACAGTGACTTCAGTTGGTTCCTCCCTCCCCAAAGCAGATTCATGGGATTTGCTTGGACTGGGCCGTGCCCCTGGCTGGGACCCAATGAGCCGTCCCAAATCGATTCCTGCACCTAGCAAGCACTAACGGGGGGAAGGCCTCTGCAGTTTGGTTGGCCGGGTGGGGAGGGGCAGGCTTAGGCAGCCGCTGCTTGTACCTCAGTGATAAGAGCAGTCAGGAGAGGGGGGAGGACCCTCGCAAGCATGCTTTGGAGGAGGCGTGGCCAACAGGAAAGGGGGCTGGAACCAGCAATGTGACCTGTGTGGAGGAAGCCGGGACCATGACAGGAGATAGAGGCAGGAAGAGGCCCCCAGCCCAGAGCCCTGAGAACCCTGATCCAAGAGAGGGAAAAACAAGGGCGACTGAGGGCAGCAAACACACAACAGCAGGCATGGCTTCAATGGACATTAAAAGATATCTTCGGGACCTTGTAGACAAGCTCAAAACTGAAATATTAAATCAGGTAATGCAAGATATGAGTAGAGTAACAAAAGAAATGCTCTCAGGGAGCATCTCTCAGGAAGATACAGATGGTAAAAGGGAGGAACACAAAAAAAGGAGAGAAAACATTCAATAGAGGATATAAAGAAAATATAGAATACATGAAGCAGATTCAAAGAGACTACCAGGAAATTAAAAATTCCATTGAAAGCTGGCAAAACGCCTTAAGAGAAACTTAAGGATAGATAATCAAAACTTGAAGACAAGTTTGCAATGTGTGATTATGAAAGGAAAGATCTCTTAAAAATAACAAGGAAACAGGCAGTAACAATACAAAGGCTAGAAGATGTTAAGAGAATCTACACTTTAAGAATAAGAAATGTGAACGAAGAAGCAGGAATACATATAGGCGAATTACAAAGGCTATTTACGGAAATAATTAAGGAAAACTTCCCAAGCATGGGAAAAGAAAATGACATTTGGTTATGCGAGGCATACAGAACCCCAGCCACTTGATCTACACCCAGACATATAATAATCAAGATACCAGAAATTCAATATAAAAACAGAATATTAAAAGCCATCAGAGAAAAGAAACAGATTACCTATAAAGGTAAGCCCATCAGGATCACGGCTGACTTCTCCACACAGACCATCAGATCAAAAAGAGCTTGGAGTGAAATATTCCAAGCCCTGAAAGAAAATAACCTCCATCCCAGATTGATGTACTCTGCAAAACTGTCACTAGAAATTAATGGAGAAACAAGATGCTTCCATGACAAAGAGGAACTGGGCAAGTTTGTGACCACCATTCAACCCTACTGAGAATACTGAAGGACATCCTAGAGAGAGAAAAAAAAATACCAGGATTTTAGGAACAGTGGCAGAAAGGCCTCAATGAGTGGGGCAGGCAGTAGAATGAAAGAGAAAACTAGACAAACAAAGGCAGAAAAATAGCATGGCAGAAATGAGGCAGAGAAGGATGGCTAGAATCTCTAACACAGATGGCCTTAATATGCTATATTGTAAATATTGCACCAGGATTTAAAACCCACATTACTCACACTACTCTGCTTAGATGTATTATATTATGTTCCGGTCATTCTACCTGTACTAGATTTGAGGGAACAAACAGTAATCCCGAAAATAACAGGATATAGTACAGTAATCATCCTTAATTTCCTATTAACTTAATCTAAAATCTCTGTAAAACCTACACTGTTTTACCATGACTGATCAAATCGAATCTGGTTTGTTGGATCACTGTTTTGTATTGATAGATTTTATTCAAAGCTGTTATGATTGATAGTATCAAGTCTGAGAGTATAGGCAACTGCACTTAAGATTCACTGACAAGATCCACTAGAATATCCACTCTGGTTTGATTATTACCTGCCTTTGAAGTTTTATACTGTCTACAATGTTTTATTTTTTACTAATATTGTTATGTACTGCTATATTCAATTATACTGCTATATTCATTTATGCCTGATGATATAGGCAATTCTATTGAAGATAAGAAACAATACAGCAATCATTGTAGATCACCTTGTACTGTGGTTTTATACAACTTTTTGGTTTCATGTTTCTTATTATCTTTTTTCTGAAATTCTGTATTATCTCTACCCTTTACATCTTTTTTTCTCTTTAAATAAAAATTAAAAAAAAAACTTTTGAAAGACTGAAAAAAAAATTGCTAAGAGATATTTTAAATATTTGTACTACAAAAAAAAGTAAGAATGCGAAGTAATACAGCTGTTACATAGCATAATTTAGACATTTTACAATGTATTCACGTCTCAAAATATCATGCTGTACATAATCAATATAATTTTTACTTGTTATTTTAAAAATGGAAAACCAAGCTATGCCCATCAATACCAAACTACACATATATATTTATTTCTCAAATTCCTGTTCTACTTTTATAAAAGTGGTATTTTCATTCCATTCTATTCAACTGAAAAGGATAATTAAGATTGAAAACACCTTAAGCAAATATACAAAGACAAGCTTCTTTTGCTTCCTCAACACTTTAGTGACTTGCTCCTAACCACCTGTTCCATAAAACCAAGAATTTCAGTTTTCATATACGAGCTGCAAGTCATTCTAATTAGACACTATTAGAAGACAAAAAAAATAAAAGGAAAACATGGACCCAGAAGCCACATGAATAGAAATGAGAAATGATCTACCCAGCAGAAAACTGAAAATTTTGGCAGCCCAATCTAGGGAAAGATAAAGAGGTGAAAAAAACTAAATGGGGCTTTTAACTTACACTGCCTTATCTTTCATGAAAGGAGAAACAAAGATATACTTAAGAGGATCCGAGGGATATAAGTTTGGGGAAAATGATGGAAGGTTATAATGTTCAGGTCATAAAAGCAAGAAAGTTCTAAATTAGGATCAAGGAGAAGTAAAGAGGCAGAACCAACCTCTAAGTGGAGATATTTTCTAAAGAAAGCATAATAAATATGAAGCAGTTCATTCAAACTATAGATCAGAAAAATGCTGAAAACTTCCTTGTGAACAAGGGATGGTCACTGAAAATTAGTAAGTCAATATTATTCTCAATTTTCAAAACATAAAATATGGTTACATCTTTTGTTATTAATTTCTTTGTTATATTTTGGTAGTAAATCTGCATATAAGTGCTTTTACAGATATTTGCCTGCCACACATGTCTAGTCCAATCTTTCCATAGAATTTTTATAGAAAGAACCTTGAGAACTTCAGAAACACTGCTCAATGTTTGGTTTAAAATCCCTTTGGAACTAGAGATCATTTTTAAATTACACTCATACTTTTACTTTCCATATTTTTCTCTTCATTTTTTAGCTGCCACTCTAAGGTCTTAAATTCTCTGTGTGGTGCCCCACAACTCTGCCCAAGGGCAACACCTTTCTTTTAGCTGTTGAGCTTTCTGAATATACAAGTACAGAAAGAATTGAACTTAATTCAAAGATTACTTCATACTTCTTGGACCACATTAATGAACTCCAGAGTACTGACCAGATTGTAAATTATGGCATCTCATTATTGGCCATTGTTTACCATGTCCATTTGTAGAAATCTATCTTTTTTGCATGTCTCATACCAGCAGCTAGAAATTTCTGTCTTAAATTTGGGCTCTCAGTAACTTTTTATAAAAAACAAGTTGTTCCGCTATGGTATTCTTTATATTAATTAAGGCTATTCTTCATTCTAATTCTACCTGTCAAGGTGTACTTTCATATAAAGTCATAAAAGTTATTTTAGGTAAATGTTAAGTAATGAACATTGCATTATTAAATAATTAAACTCTAACAACTTCAATTGAATAATCATGTAGTTATTTCTAGTTACAGGCAAGAAAACAAGTTTCAGAGCTTGATCTAGCACCAAGAGTGTGGGGAAAAAAAGCAGGATGTAATTTAAGTATGTACAGATCACAATATAGCAAACTTTCTGTCCTCCCTTCAGCCTGCTCCCGCGAAGAGCATTAGACTTACTTCAGTACTCAGTGTCTTTAAAGAAATCCAACATCATCTATCTCGTACAACACAGAAAAACACTCAAATTCAAATACCAACCAATATGTCCTCTCTATGGCCCAAGACTCCAACTTATATTCATGTATTTTGATGCTCCTACTAAAACAGACAGTCATTACTAAAGATACTATCAGAATTCATGGGTTTTTAAGGATTCTTAATGCTATAAAAACTCATTCTGACCAATTTTACAATGCACAAAAAGTAACAGAATCACCAAAGTATTTTGTTTATTAATCACATTACCAGACCTTATCAATTATATATGGTATTTTACTTGCACATGTTTTATTATATGAAAAATTCAAAATTGAATTCATCAATGTAAAAATGTTTGGCCATCTAGGAAAAAAAATCAAAACCATCTTCATTTATCTCAAGGATATAGATTCTACCAATATAACATAAATCAATATATGAAAGTGATATAAAAAGTGGGAAGCACAAACAGTTCTGTGGTCTTACACTTTAGAAAGGGGCCATGCATAAACATGAATATATTCATCCATCCTGCTCCCCACTAATCAATTCCTAGCCGAAAATCTAGAGAAGACATTTTAAAATATTAAGTAACATTATGTCATTCTATGCTCATGACCTTTCAGTGGTTTCCCATCCTACTCAAAGTTAAAAATCAGAGTCCTAAGTAACTGTTGTGGTTTATATCTATAAGTCCCCTCAAACCCTCATGTCTCATAGGTGGGGGGTGGTATCTGGATCATAGTGGTGTGATATTCATCACTAGATTAGTCCACTGATGGATTTATAGCTGGGTGTGATGTTAGGAGGCAAAACCTGGTGGGAAGAGGTTTGTCACACTGCGCATGGCCAGGAAGAGTGTATCACTCTCCTCTTTTTATCTCTCTGTGTTTCCAACCTGCCTCGCCATGATGCAACTCTCCTCTAACGCCCCTCTGCCATGCCATCCTGTCTTGGAGCCAGAAAACTGTGGACAACAACCTCTACAAAACTGTAAACCAAAAATAAACCTCTCCTTTAAATTGTGGGAGTGAAGTAATCTGCCCCAGCACTGAGTAGCTAAGTAAGAAAGTAACCTAAGAAAGAAAGTATAATACGGTACATGTCCCAACCCGCCGCACCTCGCCACTATACCCACTCCTCACTGCACTCCAGCCTGCTCCCCTCCTGTTGCTTCACAAACTTCTAATCATCACTGCCTCAGGATCTCTGCCCTTTTAGCCTTACTTTTTGGAGTAGCCTTCCTGACCCTCACCTCCTTCAGGTTTGGGCACATATGCAACCTCAGTAAAGCCTTTCCTAACAAATCTAATTAAAAGAGCAACTCTTGAGTCTCCATTTCTTGCTTTGTTGTGTTTTTTTGTTTGTTTTGTTTTGCATAACACATCTTATCAACTGTTATTTCATCTGTTTGCTTATTTATTAGTTTATAAGTCTCTCTCTCCTGATTAGAATGTAGCTTAGAATATAAGCTTCACAAAGACTGGAATTTTTGTCTGTTTTCTTTCTTTTTACATACTAGAGCCTAGAAAAATACTTTTAGCACAAAGCTGACACTCAAAATACAGAGATTAAGTATTAGTAAATATTATCTGTCTTTCTCCTCTCTCACTCACATATCAGCCTCATGAGGACAGGAACTGGTGTTTTCAAGTCCCAGAACCTAAAATATTATCAGGAATTCAACAAATATTTAACAAATTCTCCACATATTCTTTTGGTAGAGAACAGAAAAAATACTTCAATTCAGTTCCACACATTCTCAACATCCTGTTTGGCTCTAAAATAATGTAGCCCAATGATAGCTGAATCCTCCACATTTTTACTTTAAAAAATAAATACCTGTATTTTGTATAGAATCCAAAGTGCAATTAAAAACCAAAAAAGCAACAAGGAAAAATTAGTTTTTCCTTGGTGATAAGAAATGGACTGCATGATATAAAACTGTCAAATTATGCAATAAAAACATATTCCCAACATTTTCCTCCTCCTAGTAATCAGTTATTAAAAGCTTTTTTGCAAACAGCTGTAGCTCTTTCTCTTCCCAACACTGAAACCAATTCAGAAGACTGAATTATGTGACATTTACTTTCTTGCCACTGTCTGATATAATAAAGGTTTCTTTTGTTTGTTTTCTTTTGCTCGGAACCCTCCAGACTGACTATGAGGAAAGTAAGAAAAGTGCGGCTACCAAAACAAATGTACGGTCCTCACGATGAGGTCCTCTTTTTTCAGTACCAGGTGAGCATTTTTTTGTTTGCAGCAAAGATGCTATCGACTCAGACTGGTAGGGAGCAAAGCAAAAATCATTGCTGGTGCCTCCCTTGAGATTAGGACAAAGTCTTTTCAGTCAACCAAACTAATCAGAAAACACAAATACCAAAAGGTCTTTCACCTTCACTATGATTACCCAAGGCAAAGCCAGAAGGTCAGCAGCTCTATACATTCATTTTCTGACCCCTCTTAAGCTTAGTATAGTGGGTCAAAATGGACTATAGTTTACTTTCAATCTAGAGGAACTAATCTACAGCTTTCCCTAGTTCCATAGATAAATCCATAGGATGAACTCACCACTCTTCAAGCAGTTATTTTTAAAATGTAAAGAGGCCAGTACATGCCTCCAAAAAAGGTAAAAAGCTTACTGGTCCTGGAACTGGGTTCCTGAGAGTGAAGATCATACATTGATAGTACTCTTAGAAGCATAACTTATGTAATGTAAGGTCCAGAGGATACAAAATAAAACATTTAGGATGCCATAACCATAGCCATTTCTAGGCAGACACTGGCCAAGGAGTCCCTTACCAATCTCATAGCACAGGACAGTACAGCCTGTAGCCCCCCAGGAGAAATACAGAAGGCAACTGCCAAGTATAAGGAGAGTATCCCACATGATGATTTAGACCCCTCACCCTAATACCAATAAACAAAAAGCACTACCTCTCTTAATGTTTTGTACATTGGGGTTATCCCTTTAAATGCTGAAAACTAGCACTAAAGACTTCGGAGTGAAGAAGACCAGAGTTCAAATTTAAATTTGTTGAGAGAATAAATACGATCATGCCTGGCAAGGAATAGGTGTTCAATACAGTAGCAATTACTTTACCAAATAAAGAATTACAGGCCATTCACAGACTGGGGGGGTGCAGGGGGTGGAGACAGGGCCACACCAGCAAACAAGCCCAGTCTGGGAACCAGTGCTATGTGCGGGCCACCACCAGACCAGGAACAGTTAGATCCAAACCTCTCCCTGTGAGTCGAAGCCATCTGTGGACTGAGGGAGAGAAAACAAGGCCACACCAGCAAATAAGCCCAGTCTAGGAACCAGTGCCATGCACAAGGTGCTGCTAGAGTAGGAAAAGCCAGACCCCAGTCCCTTCCAGCGTATAGACTGGCAATACAAGAAGTACAATCCCTGCCCCACCACACCCCCAGTAAGCAACTGACTTATACAGAGAAATACAGGCTGTGATGATAGCTATCAAGGTAAAATGCAATTGGAAGCCTGTGATGCTTTGCTGTTTCACTAACATTGCAGGTCTGGGGCCAGTGTTCTGATCATAGGTTCAGAGGATAGCAATACACAGTGTCGCATCTAGGGGGCATCTCCTTCTGAGGATTGCAGCCATTGTTGATTCCCTATGGTTTTGTTTGGAAGTCCTATACCATTTCCATTGTTTTGTTGGGTTGGGTTTTATTTTCTTTTGTTTGATTATGTCAAATCCGATGGCAGGAGTAGCTATTTCAAAGATAGCAAGACACATTATAGTAGCAGTTTTGGATTTGCTATAGGCATATTTTAAAGTCCTTTATTACATTCATTGTTTTGTTTTTATTATTTCTATTCTATTCTGTTCTGTTTGATTTTTTACTATGTCCAAAGTTATCTGCAGCTATTTTGAAGACATCAAAAGGAATTATGGTAACTATTGTTGATTTTGTAATGTTCTGAAGTCCTGTACACTGGTTTGTTTTAATTGATTTTATTCTGTTTTATCCTCTTTAAAATAAAAGAATTACACAAAAATGTATTAAAAGAATGACATCAAAATACACAGTCAAGAATTACATAAACACAATGTAACAATACATAAGTCTTATTTTATCAATTCATCATCCCTTGGATAAATATAACAAAATAAGAAAGGGAGACAGGAAGGCAAACAGAAAGAAAGGGAGAGAGGGAGAGAGGAAGAAAGGAAGGGAGAGAGGGAGAGAGACAGACAAGGGAGAGAGGGAAAGGAGGGAAGAGAGGGAGAGAAGAAAGAGCTCTAAAGCATGACTAGAAAGTTACAAAATAAAAATTAAAACAAGCTCATCATGACAAACATACTCAAGCATTTTATGAACATTTCATCATATGTTTAAATAATTTGCATGTCAGATTTGCTTCACAAAAAATACCAGTATGCAATGATTGCAGGGAAATCACAACCAAATTTCAAGTTAGGTGACATATTCAAAGCCACACTTAAAAAGAAAAAATATTTTAACTGCTATGGTAATATACCTATACAGATAAAAGGTGAGCTGTGAGCACATTAAATATATTTGCCACATTGTGATGGAGCCTCTAATTGTAAAAAGTTCTCCCACATCAATTCAAATTCCTGTCAATCTTCCTCAAATTGAGACTATTTTGCCCTGCAATAAGAAGTAACTGCAAACCCAGGGATGACACAAACTGCAGAAGCAACAGCAAGCCCAGGATGGTCTCTGTGTTTACAATGCCTGACTGTCATTACGAACCACTCTTGAGGATCATCTCCTAGCACTATGATGCCTCTCAAAGCCACACCTGCACTAGCCACAACCACCAGATGAAAAGAAGTTCACCTGCTTTATCTTGTTCCGAGAGTTAGTGATACGCTCAGTGATGCTCTGGTAGGTGCGAATGGCTGTTGTCAACTCTGTGTAGTGCTGCACTATAAGCTCATCCAGGTCACGGTCACACTTCTCATAGGCTTCCTCAAGACGGCCCTTCTCATTCTCTCTGTCTTCCACATCATCACTAGTAGACAGAGTCCTGGTAAAGATAGAGAATATATCAACCAGAGTGAAATTTAGAAAGTAAAGTATAAGAAAGGTGCTATAGTTTGCATCTAGATGTCCCTCCAAAACCTCACTGGTCATAGTTTTTTCAAAGGTAGCTACTGATTCGTGGTGCAATGCTGGGATTAAGTGTGGGTAATTGCTGGATCAGTCCACTGATTGGATTGGCACCACCCAAATCCCAGTAGATTGGATACAATATAAGGGAGAGAAAGAGGCTTGCCTCTGTCTTCCCTTGTTGCTTTTAATACCAATGAGTGCCATGAATTATCTCTACTGTGATGCCCTTCTGCCAAGTCACCCTGCCTTGGAGCCAGCTGATTATGAACTGAAACCTCTACAAGCTGTGAGCAAAATAAACCTTTCTTCCCTTTAACTTTGGGCATCAGATATTTTGTCTCAGCAACGAGAGAAAAGTAACTAAGACAAAATTGACTCCATCAGTATGATAGCACATTCATCTTACTAGCTAAGAAATTAAGTACTATATGTTGCTAGCAGAAAATACAAAATCACCTTCAGAGTAAACTGTAGTAGACTATCAAAATTAGTCTATTAGTTGCCTACCAAAGGAGCCCTTCCCCCCACTTATTTACTTGGCCTTAGAGCTGATTTTAATCAGACAGCAGGCAGGTATGAACTTTTCAAGAGGTTGGGCAGTTCTTGACGTGTCTGAGTAAATCATAGTAACTCCTAGTAATTCCATTCCTCCTACCAGAAAAAAAAAAAAAGTTGCCAATGAGCTCCATGGAACTTCTAGGAATAGTTTTCTTACACAAAGAATAATAGGTGCCAGGTATGGTGGCACACACCTGTAATCCTAGCACTCTGTAGACTAAGGCAGGAGGACTGTTGCAAATTCAAGGCCAACCTCGACTACAAAGTGAGTTCAAAGACACCCTGAGCTGCATACTTAAACCCTGTCTCAAAAAGACCAAAAAAAAAAAAAAGACAAGAAAAGTTCCGCTTCCTCAACTCTAGATATTTTTATACAAAGCTGAGACACTCAAATACTTCAACCACCTTAGAACTATGGAGGGAAATGCCCATCTACCACGGTTACATCACTGGGCCACTGAAGCAGCCAGACTTTTTATTAGGGGAGATGATAAATATCCATTGTTTAAGTCACTTTCAGTTGGTCTTCTTTTATAGGTAGCTGAAAGTGTACTAATGATAAAATTACTCATACAAGGAAGCAGAGAGCTCATTTGAGAGACCTGAATTTGGTACACAGCCCCAGTAGTCTGAAAATATGGTCATATTAACTGTAAAGTCTGTTGTAACATCAGTAATCTAACCTATAGTACAAGACAGTCCTACACTTACTATTCTTCAATCAGCACTAACAAGATTGATAGGAATCAAAAATAACCAAAGAGCATGAGATAGATACACTTATTAAAAATATTTCAATAACTTAGTTTGATACATGGGCTACAGATCTTTGTTTCCTCTATTATCTTTCTTGGATAATTTTTAATTTAATATTATAATCACTAACAAAGAAACCTTTTCCTCTTATCTGTTGGCTGCGGTAATTTAGTTTCATTAAATTCTCTCAGATTTGTCAGCTTATACATTCAGCCTAGTTTATTTCATTTATCTTTTTTAATTTAGGGTGGGGGTTACTTTAGGTTCTCAATGATGGATGCAATCAATTACAAGTCCATCATTAGAACTGCTTTCAGAAAAAGTCTGTCAGCAAATCAATTGCATATCTACTTCTAGATAACTGCAAGCAAAATACTGTATGACAGACTTCTCCAAACTGCCATTTAGATCAAAAGATCTTAATCCATGAGCCACACAATATATAACACATCTTTTTCAATTTAGAGGAAAATTCAGGAGGTCAGTCTTTGACTTCAATCTAACCTCCAAAATGAATTTTGTAAATATGTTACAGATGCCAAGAGACCAAGTATCATATGAAATGGAAGGTAAAAGAAATGTGATGGAAAAAAAAAAAAAAGCAAACACCACAAAGGCTAGTGTGGGATACTCACAAAAGCAACATTACTGGGAACTAAGCTAAAGGCTTTTACCATACCAGAACTTATAAACTGGTGATCCTAAATCAGATGCCTTCCTAGGTTATCTTCAGGTAGAGAATACCATACAAGTATTTGACTACTAAAGTAAAACAAAATGGAAAATTTAGCAGAAACTTGGTTTCATAGATAAAGCTACAAAGATTACTTGCAATATTTAGGTACCAACTAGCTAAGAAGGTCTTCTCAATGTCTGCATGATACATAACTTTGCTCTTTAAATGTGAAAGCATCCAGGCTATTAATCTAAAGTAAAGCACAATCAGAAAATGCCTTCATTTTATCAACTATCCCTAAGGAAAAGGATCCTAGATTTTTAACTCTATCATTTCCCTTTGTAACAGCAAATACTGCAGTCACAAATTTTCAAAGCTACACTACATCAGCCTTTACAATAGTTTTCATAATTTCCTCTCTCCACTACCATTTGTGGAAGGAAACATGCCAAACATTTCACATTGTTTACCTTAACTAGCTAGAATTACCATTAAGGAAAATGTCAGGCCCAGAGAGGACACCTTCTCTGGCATCAGCTGTCACTTCAACACATTACTAGATAATTAAGAGTTACTTAGGAAATAGAAAGGGTTACTAAAATGAAGATTAGAGAGTAAATTGAGAGTACAGGGGATTTCTGCTCCTATTCTCATTTTTAAAGAAAATATTTGTATAAGAAATATCCTGTGCCAGGTATGCCCCACATAGGAAATTCATGCACCTGATATAAACTAGAATAAATGACATTTTATCCTCAGTCAAAAATACATTATCAAACATGGAGAGTATAAGACCATTAAAGTTTTTCTTTTTAATCAGAGAAAAGGAAAGCAGAAAGGATAATAAAATAATAGTATCCCCTAATATTTAGAGAGGCTTACTAGCTGCCAGGAAGCAGCTGTGTTGCACATTTTGTAGAATGTGTGTATAATCCCTTTGGTGCGGGTTCTGTTGTCTCCCCTCCCCCTTTTATAAATGGAAGCAGCTGAGATCTAAAGAGGTTAAATTAATTTGCCCTACCTCACACAATGAGGATAAGGGACAGCATAAGGATTTAAAGCCCATGTTGGTCTGTCTGCAGACCTAAATAAGAATCCTGGCTCCATCATATTTACTATCTTGGTAACAGCATCTCATTTTGCTCATCTAAAAAATGGAGATAATACAATATTCCCTTATAGGATTACTGGTAAGTGTTAAATGAGATCAACAAGGATTGATCAAATGTGGGTTGTATTTGTTAGCTATTATAGTTATAGTAACAGTAATAGTAATGAATAGTAATGCAGATTAAGTCCCCACTATTCAAAATGCTTGGAACTACAACTGTTTCAGATTTCTTAATATCTGCATAAGAATGAGATATGTTACATATGGGACTCAAGTCTAAACATGAATTTTATACATATACTTTATGTTTCATGTACCTTTATACACATACCCTGAAGTTAATTTTATTGAATAATTTTAGTAATTGTGCATAAACAAAGTTTCACAGTATGGAATTTTCCATTTGTGGTACGGTGGTAACACTCCAAAAGTTTTGGAATTTGGAGCATTTCAAATTTTAAATTTTCAGATTAGGGATGCTTAACTTGTAGCAAGAACAGCAGTAGCAATAGCATTTTTTCAATAATAATATGTAATCTTCTAGAAACAATTTTTTTTTTTTGGTCTTTTTGAGATATAGTCTCCCTATGCAGTTCAGACTGACTCTGAGCTCACTTTGTAGCCCAGGCTGGTCTCAAACTCACAATGATTCTCCTGCCTCAGCCTCCCTAGTGCTGGGATCATAGGCATGACCCACTATGCCCAGCTGTAGAAACAGAGTTTTAAATCTTACCACTGCCAAATTCTAGATCACAGAGCCTTGGGCATGAGATTTAACCTCTCTGGTTTCTACTTTACTCTTCCTTAATATCAAGAGTTGTGGAGAATCTGAGTGTTTACTAATTTGCAACCTAGTATTAGCCTGCCATCATTATATGAGTGCTGACAGAAAAACAAAAATCCTAGGCCACAGACTAAGGACTTTATTACAGCATAGCAAGCAGCATGAGCATCAATGTATTTATATCAATTCCCCTTCCCCCAAAGTCCTGTGCAGGTTAGATGGGCCCAAATGGATACCTACCTCATCTTAATTAGCTAAGAGAAATCCTGAACAACCAAATACCCCTTAATGTATAAGGACAGATTCCTATTTTCCAAGGTTCTTTGCTAAGCAAACAACCTTGATAACACAGTCTAAAACGAAAGGTACTCAGTGTTTTCGCTCACAAGATCTTCAGAAACATATCAGACCCAAAGAAAAGTGTGTCCCAACAACAAAGCAACCTAAATTATTGTATTCCTTTATGAACTGGATGACAGCACGATGTCAAGCAATAGTGGAAAGTACAGATTCACTTTCAAGCTGTTTTCTTTTCTGAAAAATGAATCCAGAAATATAATGCCTGAGACAATAAATATTTGCAAAAAGAATGAATGATAAACCATTAACACATGGAAGAGCAGGCAATTCTACAGATAGTTTGGGGGATACTGCAAATTGCAGTGTGAGATTATCTCACTTTAAAACTGTCACTTGACCTGAACTGAAAGCAGTCTAGAAAGAACACTTTTCATTTAACTCACCCTACCTGAGCCAGGTCAGGGACCTCTCTCTTTTGCCATCTAAGCCTCAGTAAGATGCAAAGCTCACTGGCTCACAAAGCAATTCACTGCAGTTTTGAACAGTTCTACTTGTTATAAAGCCTTTCATTAAAATAAAGTCATTCCTTTTATAATTTCTACCCATTGATTCTCATTCTTTTTCAGTAACACAAAATTTAAGTCTATTACATTTTCTGTAATATAGCCCTTTAAATGATAGGAGAGTCTAAATAAATAGCTTTCTTTCTCAAGTTAAACACTTCCAATGTCTTCAACTGTTTCTTCAACATTGTGGCTTCCAAGCAGCCTACCATACTTGTTGTTCTCCTCTGAAGTTCCCTCAAAAAAAAAACTAGCACATAAAACTTAACTGTGCACCAGGTATTAAACTAATGAGTTTGTTGTATGTTTGTTTTGTTATGGTATTTTTTTTTTTTTTGGTGGTACTGGGGGGATGAATACAGGGCCTTCACTCAGCTACAACCCCAGCCCTTGAGACAGCAAATTTTACATAGGTAGGAACTCATCATTCTCATCTTTTGGTTGTTAGGGGGTGACGTGTCCCTATGTGGCTGCTCCCCACTGAACCAGGGGCATTGTAAACACTCAGATTCTCCACAACTCTTGATATTAAGGAAGAGTAAAGTAGAAACCAGAGAGATTAAATCTCATGCCCAAGGCTCTGTGATCTAGAATTTGGCAGTGTTAAGATTTAAAACTCTGTTTCTAGAGCTGGGCATAGTGGGTCATGCCTATGATCCCAGCACTAGGGAGGCTGAGGCAGGAGAATCATTGTGAGTTTGAGACCAGCCTGGGCTACAAAGTGAGCTCAGAGTCAGGCTCAACTGCATAGGGAAACTATATCTCAAAAAGACCAAAAAGAAAAAAAAAATTGTTTCTAGAAGACTACATATTATTATTGAAAAAATGCTATTGCCACTGCTGTTCTTGCTACAAGTTAATTGCTAAATTGCTGTATTGCCTAGGCTGTACTCAAAATGGCAATCCTCCTGCCTCAGCCTACCAAAGTATTAGGATTAGAGGCATGCACCCCAGCTTAATCTAAGTGTTTTAAATATAAAAATTCATTTAAACATAATAATAATCCCAATGAAGTGGACATCACTATCTTATTTCTAAAGAAGACACTGAGTTGTTTGTTCATGGTACAAAGCTTTTAAGTTGTACAGCCAGACCTCAGCTTGTGCCATCTGGCTTATTTAGCTTCACTAATCTATGTCTCAAAATGTGCTCAGAAATGAATACAACAAACTTCCAAAATAGAAAGAGGTTTTATATCTTATAACATGGAAAGCATAATTTAGTAGCCTATCCTAAAATTGCACTGCATTTTTAAAAATATAGATGAAAAATTATCCACGATCCCTTTGACAGTGAGTGGTAACTGGCCTGACTTCTCATAGCAACTTGCAATTTTAAATTTTTTTCAGCATTTCTCCAATCCAAGCACTGGCTTCTACATGGGAGCTACCCATTGCGCTGAGATTCATCATGGCCATTATTACAATGCCCCTGGTTCAGTGGGAAGCAGCCACATAGGGACATGTCACCCCCTAACAACCAAAAGATGAGAATGATGAGTTCCTACCCATGTAAAATTTGTCAAACCATCACGGCAATGGTCTGGGGTGGCAAAGGGGACAGAAATAACAACTCATCTGACTTCCTTCTTCTTCCCCTAGCCCAACAAATCTCCTGTCCCCAGTCCTGCGTGCACCAAAAGACCTCTGATCCAACACACACACAACCCCACTTCGTCCAGCCCCAAACTCCTCCCAGTTGTAATTTGATAAAAAGCCTGTTCATACCTTTATTCCCTTAGAGGGTGCTTGAGTCTCTTCTGCAGCCCTCCCATGGCTGCAACAGAAGCCTCTTTTCTCCTTTCTTGTCTCTCTTATCACACCAAAATATTATCACTAACAAGCCAATTTTAATTTATCTTCTATTTATAAAAGTTTAAAGATAAATGCTGAAATTAATATACATTTCTGTGCCCTGCATCTTGGGAAGAGAGGTGATAGTGAGGCACAGAATGCAAATTATTGAGTCTTTATAGTACAAGAGACAATACAGTTACTATTTTCTGGCCTCAATGCAATCCTCAAAATAGTCTAGTGAGCTGGATAGGATCATCATACTTTTTACAGGTTAAGACATTACAGGCTCAGAGAGATAATTTGTATACATGTGCACAATAATATCAGAGCTGAGATTAAAGTTATGCATACTGAACTCCAAAGCATATACTCATTCCACTATGCATGTCACAAGTGCCTTGTCTTTTCTGCCGTCAACTCCAGGGCTGTACACCCTAACCATTCTCCAGCTGACAGGTAGAAATCACAGTGGACAGCTGGAAATGGACACAGAGCTTTTCCAGTAATAAATCTTAGACCTAAACAAGAAGGTTTAAAGGGATGAGTTAAAAAAAAAAAAAAAAAAAACATAGTTCAGTGGTATACACTTGCCTAGCATGTTCAAGATCCAGGATTCAATCCTCAGAGCCATAAATAAATAAAAGACATGCACAAAGGACAAATGGTTTAAAGTTGCCACACCAAGATGTGTTCAGATTACTGAATCACTCTTTAGGTTTTCCTCCATTCCTGTCTCAAAGTGATTATAATTTGCAAACTATTACACGTTAATAGAGGAACATAGAAGAGTTAAGTACTTAAGCTGGACATGCAGAAATTTCTGAATTACTAAGAATTTTTCACTAAGACAGCTCTGATATTTTACATGATGAATTACATCTCTAACCATGATTAATTAATCTCTACCAAAGAATTTATTTGCCTAATGGGCTAAAAGAGCCATGGTAGTGTGAAGCTTCTGTTAACAGCAGCTAGTATGCTACACAGAATCACAAACTATCATATCCAAGCAAGTCCTGTAAACAAGTATTAAAACCCAGGGCAAATAATTGGAGGCTGAAAATTGAATTTGTCTGTTTCCTTTTTCATACCAGCTGTTTTATTTCTGTTGATTGGTCAAATGTTTTGAAAGGAAAATAACAAGTCAACATCACTGGTTTCTTCTAGGGACCAATTTTGCTTTCACTTTGGACTTCAAGAGAGTAATAAAGTCTAGACAGGAAAAAGCACATAAAAATCAATATTTTTCTTTAAAAAGACAAAAGGAGGCTTAAATAAAAGAAAAAACCTATGATCATAAGGTGGCCCATCACTCAAGGGGGAAAAATTTAATGAAATAATAAACAAAAAGAAAAACCCACAACCTAGAATACAGCCATAAAGAATACATTAGAAAACCATCTTACCACCCTCATCAGACATAGTGAACAAGAGGCATTCATGTAAACCTCAAAGAACTAAGTTCTAGAATGCTAAAACCCAGAATCAAATAGGACTCTATAAATTTAAACTACTTGACCTTGAGCAATTTACTTCACTTACTTTTCTGAGTCTGATGTTGCCTTATATAACAAGCAAGATAATAAGAATCTGTCTTACCACAACATTGTAGATCGGAGAATTGTATAAATGTACTTTGTAAAACATAAGATAGAAGTGTTGGCTGATACTAAACTAGAAACAAAATAAATAATCTATGAATCACAACATTGTTAGTCTATTCTCCTAAAGCTTTCCCCTTCTAAAATTACTGAAGATAGCTATTTATAAAGCAAAATCAGACCTTTTCTCTGTATTTTTACAATGCCTGGTACATTAAGTGTTTAATAAAAGCTACTCAATGAACAGGAGCAAGATGTGAGATCTGGAGAGGTCATGAAGAACAGCTCCCTACCTTAAGAAACAATTGCAACTAGATCATCTCATACAAATAAATGCCTGTTCAAAAATTTCTGGGAAAGGACAAGCAATAGCTATGGTCACCCTGTTAATTCACTGATTGATTCAACAAATATTTATTAAGCACCTATTACCTACCAGGCACATTTCTAAGCAGCTAGAGATACAGCAATAAATGAACCCAACTGGTTCTTCATGAAGTTTACACTCATGAGAGGCAAGCAATCTGAAAGCAGAAGGTAGCAACTACAGAAAAACAAAAGCTAAGCAGGCAGATGGGACTATTTTAGCTACAGAGGCCAATGGAAGCAGCTCCAATGAAGATGGCATTTAAAGAGAACCTACTAAGGAAATGAGGTAGACAGATCATGTTACCTGAAAACTGATTGCAGAAAAAATAGCAGATTCTCAGGCCCTGGAGCAAGACATACAGGACAAAGGACATGGCACAGGGCACAGGGCATGGTCTCAAAACCAGACAGGAGATGAGATCAGGGAGGAAACTGAGAGCCAGACCAGGCAAAACTTTCTAAGTTTTGACTCCAGCTGTTCTTTGAAGCCACACAGACATTAGCACCCAGCCAAAAATTAATAACTTTTTATCCAGTATTAAATAATGAAACTGAAAAACAATACCTACATTCAAGTTTTAGTTTAATTATATCCCTCCTCATTTTTAAAAAGGGAGAGAGTGATCTGAACACGTTTGTACAAGAATGTAAATAATAAAAAGTAAAATATACATGAGAAAGTTGGACTAAAAAAGATGTAGGACAAAACAATACTATATGAACTTTAAAAAAAAAAAAGTATAGTTTAAATGAATAGATCCCCTAATCTGAGTTTCCAGATAACCAAGATAAAAAAGTCATACACTGTATTATAATTCTCACTCGTAAGAAGACAGACTCTTGCTCTAATAAGGGGAAAAAAACCTTATACTCAGCCTAAATTGTAAATGAACTTAACACAAAGGAACCAAAAAACAAAAACAAAAAAAAGACAAATGCAGTCACCTACACTTGTAATCCCAGCACTTCTATACTTGGAAAGCTAAGGCAGAAGGACAGCTGTGAATTCCAGACCAGCCTTAGCTATACAGTGAGTTCAAGGCCAGCCTGAACTACAATTACATAGCAAGACCCTGCCTCAAACAAACAAAATAAATACAATCACACATACACACATAAAAAGACATCATACAATATAGTAAATGATTCCCACAAGAACCTTAAAACAAAGCAATACATTTTATATTACCATTTATTAGAAACTCTTTCAGGAACATAACATGAAAACTCAATTCAGACCTAAAGATTTTGAAATACTCCAAGTACAGTCTAAGCATGAAATTTCCCAATGATTCCTTTTAATCTAAGGACAGAATTTGGGGAACTTACAGGACTAAATGGATCAAATTATGTTTTATTAATTTCCTCCCCTCAGTGCAACTCTTATTATTTTAAGTCAAACAGTTTCTTTGAAGAGAGTTGTTATGGTTTGAGTCTGGATATGCCCCAAAGCCTCATGCAGTCAGGGAGGCAGGCTTCTAGAGTTTGTGAATGACTCATGGTCAAGGCTAGGATTTTGGATATGAGTGCCACATCCAAGTGGGTGTAATCTACATACCAAACAAGGAACAGAAAGAGTCTTCTCTCTGTGCTCCTCTCCTTTTGCTCTTGTTGCTTAAGCTGTTTTCCACCACCATTAACTGTTGCCTTCTACCATGTGCCACTTTGCCTTGGAACCAGCTGATTATGGGCTGAAACTTCCACAAACTGAAAGCTAAATAAACCTTTTCTTTTTTCATTTTGGGCATCAGGTATTTTGTCTCAGCAACCAGAGAAAAGTAACAATGATAGAATTTAAAACAAGAAGTGGGGTTATTGCTGTAACTATACCTGACCATGTGGCTCATGAGCCTTTGGGAATGGCTTGTGGGAAGAGTGTGGAAAGTTTCAGAGATGTCACCTGAAGAAGTAGAGCTGGAATGCCTTACGCTGTTCTGCATAGGAGATTCTGGTCAGAGACCAGAAGACCAGAAGGCTGATGGAAATCCTTCCAAATAAAGACCAAGCTCAGGATATTTCTTCTGGGAAGAAGGACTGTGTTGGCTGTTGGACTCCAAATGACGTGTGTTATGGCGTGGCAGAAAGTTTGTCTGCATTTTGCCTGTGAGCAGAGACTTTGCCTGAGATTAAGGACGGCAGACTAACTGATCTGGCAGAAGAAATTTCAAGGCAGTCAAATACTGAGGCTGTGGCCTGTCTATTGTTTGGGGCTTTTAGCCAGATTTATGTTGTGAATCAAGAGCAAAGAGTCCAGCAGGGTGATTTAAAACATTGTGAGTTTGGCCACAAGGGAAGCTCCAGTAAAGCTGTGGACTATAAAGATAGAGCTGAGGCAATCTCAATTGCTGAGAAGGAACAGGAGAATATAAAAGATGGCTTGTGGGCATCACAAGCAGCAGCAGCAGGTCTCCACACTTTGCAACCTAAAAACTGCAAAAATGAAAGACTGCTCTGAGGGGAAAGCCACAGAGCACCACAATCCAGAATGGTGGCAGCCACACTATGCTCCAGATTGGGGGCAAAGGCCACACAAGGTTCCAGAATGGTGGTGGCACACAGAATGTGTTCCTCATAATCAATCAAGTTCAGAGTGCTCAGCAATCCAGGCACTTGACCCCTACAACCAAGAGAGAGAGAAACTTGGCTATTGCTCCAACTGGCAGCAGATCTCACTAGCATCCTCGTGGCACTAGTTTTAGGTGCATTCAGAATGCAAGAGTTTTGAGGTTAAAAAGGCTTCCATCCTGATTTCAGAAGGCCTGAGAGGCCATGCAGTGGGCCACTGACAGGGCAATGTGTGAAACTGCCCTGGTGTGAAGGCAAAGGTGCAATGGAGAACCCAGAAGTATGGAAAAGCCAGGAGTGTGGATCACCTGAGGAAAATGTAAGGAGGGAGCAAAGTTAGCCCAAGAGAGAAGCCATGGGAGTTATCACCACCAAAAGTACCATAGAGGTGGAGTCACTCAAGTCCTTTAGAACTCACAACCAGGTTGCTTCAGATGTTGAACATGGAACTCCAGGAGTTAATGTTTGTCTGCTGGATTCTGGCTTTCTTCAGTTCCATTCCTTTGTATCCCATTTGTACCCTTTGGAAATTTTTATCTTGTGCCATTGAATGTTGGAAGTGTTTATCTTTTCATTTGTACAGGGGTTCACAGCTAAGAGTTGTCCTTAAATCCCAGAGAAGACTTTGTACTTGGGCCTTTCAGCAATGCTGAAACCATTAGGAATTTGACAACTCATAGAGAAAGACTAAACATCTTTTGCATAAAGGATGTATATGAGTCTTTGTAGGGCCAGGGGCAGAAAATTAACCAAGACAAGAATGTAGATTACAACTGTATTACTGTTGGTAGAAGACTAGTAAATATTGTAAGCTAGAAAAGTATGTAGTAAAGCTAAAAGCCAATTATGAGATATTAAGAGGCTGACCAGGGAGGGCTATTGCCTGGGCCTCAAGATTATGAGAAGGTGATAACAGACTATCATTCTGGGTGGAGTTTAAAGTATTTAAACAAATAATAAAGAGTACCTATGGTACCATTTATTGTGAACTGATCTGTATTCTGTACCCCCATCCCAAATTTGCAAGTTGAAACCTCAACCCTCAATGTGACTGTACTGTAACTGAAGATGGCCATTTATAAGCCAGTCTTCACCAGAAACCCACCCTATGGGTTCTTTGATCTTGGACTTGTAGACTCCACAACTTTGAGAAAATGTATTGTGGTTTAGTCACCCACACAGAATATTATACAGTATCACGTTCCAAAACACAGGCAAATTTATTTTGGTTAGTTAAATTCTCAAGGAAAATTTTACTAGTCTCCTAGAGCCTCCTTAGCCATAAACACCACACACAGATTGACATATCCACAAGAAAAAGTAGCTGCTGATTACAGCCACAGATAACTAATTAGCCTCGTATAAGAAATGTTTACCAAAATACACCTGCATTTTGGTGACACCAGCAAAATGCTTAGCATAAAGTCATTCTTTCTGAAAACAGTTAATACTCTTAACTGTCTACTAAAGGCATTCTTTATTGGTATCGAATGACTTCTCTTTCAGAAACAATGTTTAACAAAACAACTAATTGAAATCCCTTCATCTTAGAAAAATTAATTACAAATAAGGCTTCATAAGTCCAAAAATCACTTATCAGGAAATGACAACTCTATCACACAACTTACAGTAAGAATCAAATCTCCTCAGTGATCCCCAATTAGAAAAGTACTCAAAATGGACCTCTGAATGAACCAACTGGAAGTCACAAAGTGTCATCAAGAATCTAAGCCCTTACCAGCGCAGCTTTCTCACTTGTTAGGATAATTCTAATTAATTTTGTAACTGCAAAATAAAAGGAGCATCAAACAGTGAACCACCTTTATGTATTTACAAAATACTATAAAACTGTCAAAGGCAAGAACCAAATGTGATCAAACTCTCAAAAAATATTAAAGGATTAACTAGTTTTAAAATTTCACTCCAAAGAGGAAAAAAATTATATACTGCCTTACTGATCTTTCTGAAACACAAAATTCCTTTTTGTTACTGATCTCAACACAAGAAAAAAGTCAAGAGTTGTCATGACTCTCCAAAATGTGAATCCTGTTATCTTTCCCAAGCTGCTTCTAACCAGGAAGCATTCGGTGACATTGTTAAATCTAGCTAGCCCTTACTGCAATGTGTGAATCAGATTTTCTTTTCCTTTAAAATATAAAATAGCCAATCTAAGAAATGTTCGACCGAAACATGTATCTATTATGTCACCAGGGAAACTAAAGCAATTCTACATAACAAAAAAGAAAGCACAAACTGCAGAGCAGAAAGAGAGACTACAAAGAATTGACATAAACACTAAGCTGAGAAGCAATCCAAGCCTATTATGCTGTACAGCATACTTTATATACAATAAGTGTCTATAAATGCTTTCACCAAATTATAAAAATAAGAGTCTCATTATAATTCAGTTTGCATAAAAAAGCCACATAGTAAGGAAATGTTTCAGACATATAACACTATATAATAACATAAGGCTTCTTTCAAAGAATAAGCAAATCTTCATGGCCCTTTTAAAGTAGATTTTATTATATTCAATTATATATTGTGACGGCTTGTTTCTTAATTATATCTTCTTAAAGCCTAGAAAGTGCAAGATAATCCTATCCCAATTTATAGCAATACACAATGACAAGTCCCTCTGAAAAACTTTTCTGATGTGTAAGAACATCCCTTAATAGTACAAAGGGACTCATTTTATATTGAGACAATAAACAATTTCTATTTTAAAGTCAGTTCAAAATTCCCTAGTGTCTTGCCTCAGACAGCACTTATGGCCAATTATTATACCCACCACACATTATTTTTCAGTATTTCAATTAACTCAGTTATACAGAACACTTCCAGGGACAGATACATACAAATCTGTTTGCCAAATAAAGATTACAATCCAAAATTAGGTAAAACCACCCCACTCAGCATAATAACTGACTCTAAGGCTGACAAAGTCAATTTAAAATCTCCTCCTTACCCTTCTTTAAACAAGCTCAACCTCTTCCACATCCCTTTTAAGCCACACATCCTCCTTTAAAGCAATGTCCATAGTGACCTTATATTCTGGTGGGTTCCTTGAATACTATGTTTTACAAGATATTAATTAGTGATATGTGGTCAAACGCATATTGGAAATCCTGGGCTACACAAATTGCAGTTACACAGAGACTACCAGAGAGATGAAGGAAGAACTCCTGAGCCTTAAACTGTTCCTCAAGAAAACCATGCTTTGTATTTTCTTCTGAGACAGAGAGCTAGAGGCTAGACTTAATAGATGCCCAAAGGTTAACTAAAAAGCCTGGCATCTATGCCTCTATTTTATGTTTCCCTTATAACCTAAAAGCTCTGAGTCAAATTCCTGCTCAGCTCTGCATGGAGGCAGGTCAGTCAATTGATAAGCATCTGTTAAATGTATAACCCTAAATACCTAGTCTGTCTCATCGCCCTTCAAGTCTGAGGACACCAAGATAAGAGTAACTAAAACAATATTTAGGCTTGCAGGAACACCCAGTTGTCAACTCAACTGTCCAGCTGTCCAGTTCCAGACCCTCCAGAGTAGTACCCAAAAGTCTCCACCAATACAAAACCATATAAGCACCTAGAGTTCCAGGAAAAGTGGAGTTTCACAGACCACTCCATGGTGGAATCACCTCCCTCAAACATGAGCATTTATTTTATAACAGGATCACAGGCAGCTCCCTTCCACAAGCAAAAGCAATCATCTCTTGGGAACCAAATTACACCTCAGATCATAAAGATTTCTCTTGAGGTAAGAAACCAGAATTGAGATAATGGTCATCTTGACCCTCACCCAGCTCATCTAATCTATGAAACCTTGCCTCATTCTCTGGTAAGCAGACCAGTCTGAACCCCTTCATCAGACTTTAGCCCCTCGAGCTGATCAAACTCTGGCCCTTTCCTAATCTCTCTTACCTTCTAACTCAGTCTAAAAAATATGCCTGTGCCTCACATTGATGGGTCCTTTATATTCTTTTCTCCCCAGAATAGGTTAGAGTTACTGTCTCCTTTTTAGAGAACCTCCTTGGACCACATGCAGTGACAGAAACAAGTTTCTTAACTAAGACATCCATGAGACTTTACCATTAATGTACATGGTTGGAAGGAAGAGATGACACGATATAAAAAATATATTAAGCAGCATTTCTGTGATTCAGCATTTCTATAGAGCCTTGTTTTTCCCACCCCTTCCACTTCAACATATATTTTCTATATAAACACGTATATCTTGTTTAGGTTTTGCAGTGCTGGCTATTGAACCTAAGCCTCCCAGCATGCTAGGCAAATGCTCCCTGACTCAGTTATGCTATCAGCCTCAGCCCTGACACATACATTTTTACAGAAAATTTCAACACCACAAAAATTGATACATGGGTTGGGGATTTAGCTCAGTAGTGTAAGCACCTGGCTGGCGAGCACAAGGTCATGGGTTCTATCCCCAGTACAAAAAAAAAAAAAAATTGAAGCACTTGTCAAAAAGTTCAGCTTCATCAACTATCTACACATGCCAACTTTACTTCATCATACATCCCTACTGTCTCTAACTCTCCTTCTCAATTCTCAATTACTTTATAGCAAATCACATGATGTCAGGTTTATTGGTATATACTTTAGCATATATCTTTAGAATACTTTTTAAGCAAAACAAAAATAGATAACAGGAACCAAGAAGACAAATCTTTCTCAAATAGGAAGAGTATCAAGAGAAGAAGGAGGCAAGGAGGGAAAGAAAGGAGGTAAAAAAAGGAATTAAGATGTGTTATGTGGGGATTTAGCTTAGCAGCATAAGCACCTGCCTTGCAAGTGCGCAGTTGTGAGTTCAATCCCCTGTACCAAAAAAAAAAAAAAGAAAGAAAAAGATGTGTTATGTGCATGCACCAAGTCCACAAAAAGAATGTAAACATTATATACTACAAACATGTACTAATATGAATTTTTTAAATGTAAATTTTTAAATAGTCCTACTGTCATTATCTCAGGAAAAAAAAAATTTACCAGTTCCAATTGATTTTACCTTATCTTTTTTTTAAAAATTATGTTCTAAAAATTATGTTCAAACTGTACCATACTTTCGACTCACCAGAGATTCTTATTAAAATACAGATTCAGTTCAGGTGCATCAAGTGGTACCTGAGATGGTACACTCCTAGCAAGATCTCACTTAGACTTTAAGTATTAAATAAAATCACTAACATTCAGCACAGTGAAAGGCAGACAATTTTAAATGGAAAACACCTTTTGAATTCTACTTTATTTTTGGCAAGAGCTTTTAAAATAATTTTAAAACAATAAATAAAAGAATCTCATAAGAATCTCAAAATACTTCATTTTCTTACCAACAGTATCAAATATAACATGGAATTTTCCTTTATTCATGTTAAACTGTGAGTTCTCATGTTTTTCAAGGTAAATCAAGGACTAGCTACAATTATATTATGTATACAATTGTACAAGTATAACTCATTTCACAGCTTGAAAACAGTTAACAAAAATAAACAAAGCAGCAAAATATAAGACTATCCAAATAATAACAAAATTAAAACAAAAAAGACTGAAGAATACCCAGCTAAAAGATTTGAATACTGTGTTATTCAAAGAAAATTCATTACTAACCACATTAAACCTCAGGCTAACAATTTACAAAACTACTGCAAGTATTACAAAATAAAACAGAATCATATCATTAAAAATAAAGAAACAGGGGCCAGGGGTTTAGCTCAACAGCCTAAGCACCTGTCTAGCAAGTGCGAAGTCATGAGTTTAATCCCGGTACCAAAAATAAAATAAAATAAAGAAACATATAAACATGCATAGTAATTTCAATGCATTTTTATGAATTCTTTCTGATGGAATAATTTCTGGAAAAGCACTAGAGAAAGTAAGGCTATTTATCTGTTTAACACTGGGTAAAATAAAAAAAACTCATTGTTGAATTACCTAGTTTACATTCATGTCATAAGTTTAAATAACACATTTGAACTTCTCTGACCACACACAATCTAAAATAGTACCAATAAAAAATGATCTTTAATCTTTATATTCATAGTCTTTAAATATCTGTAAGATAGTTTTAAAATGCAAAATGTTAATTAGAGTCTACTTTGAGTCTAGATGGAATAACAAGGACTAACAAAAGGACAAACAAACTTCAAAACACTGGACATCAAAGTCATTAGTTTGCAAGGCCTAACAGAGAGAAAGGAAAGTGACAGAGAACTCTGAAGACCTGTCCTCAACACAGTAGTGATCAGCACATGTATGGGAGGTAACTACTCAAGGTCATGAAAAGAAAAACCAGAGAAGATTAGAAAGAACAACTATGTGAATTCATGAATTCACCTGAATTCAAAGACAGTGCCTATCCCCCAACAACCACCACAGCCAGAGTGAAAAGTCTCATCATTCAGAGTACTGGGTAAAGTATTCAAAAAAAAAAAAAGCCAGGAAAGGGAGACAAAATTAGTTCCAGACTAAATTTTGTTCTGTGCCTAATTAATACAACTTAGAGCAAGACCTAAAAGAACCAAATTATTCTCAAGTAGCTCAATGACATCCCAGAATGAAGCTTAAGAATTTGTATAGAAATACATTCAAAACCAGTACTGAACAAGGTAGAATTCAACCAAAAAGTATGAGGCACATAAAGGGGAAAAAAATTAATAGAAACTAATAAATGAATGACACACATGACAAAATTAGTAAAAGGAAATTAAAGTCATGATCCTATATTTCACATGTTCTAGAAGTTATAGATAAGATGTAAGATGTTAAGAAATGCAAGTTTCTTTTGTTAAGTCACAAGTTTAATTTCCACAGATGAGAACTGTAATCTAATATAAAATTTAGGTGCTAACCCAGGTATTCCACATGCCTATAATTCCAGCACACCAGCAGCTGAGGCAGGAGGATCAGGAGTTCATGACCCTGTCTCAAAAAGCAAAAAAAGAAAATAAACAAAATATTATATTAAATGAGATTAACAAAGACTAGAAATAGCAGCATCCAGTAAATTTAAAGAGCAACAGAAAGAGGAAATAAAAGAATTGAAAATAATATTAGTATTCAGTGAACAACTTGAAGAAGCCTAAAATATTTACAGATAACTCTGACCAGAAGAAAGTGAGCACTATACACTGAAATCTAGAAAAACTTCTGAAAACAACTAAAGAAAAATTAAATGGAG
This sequence comes from Hydrochoerus hydrochaeris, assembly GCA_004027455.1. Classification (NCBI taxonomy): domain Eukaryota; kingdom Metazoa; phylum Chordata; class Mammalia; order Rodentia; family Hydrochaeridae; genus Hydrochoerus; species Hydrochoerus hydrochaeris. Next base: position 152,765 of record PVLA01001285.1, on the reverse strand, counting down.
ATACACCTCTTTCATGGAAGAGAAAATTCAGTATCATTAAGAAGTCAAGTCTTCTGTATTAAACTATACATTCACTGCAATTCCAACAAAACCCAACAGGTTTTATGGTAAAAACCAGCATATTTTAAAATTCATATGGAAATGCAAAGAATCTAGAACATCCAAGGCAATCTTGAAAAAGTAGGATAGTTTAAAAGTTTACCCTATACATCTTTAAGATGCACAAAAGCAATAATCAAAATATCAAGATGTGATATGCCATCAAAATAGATAAACATGAATGGAACAGACTATAGAGACCAAAAGAAGAGACACACAAGAAAAGTGAATGGATTTTAGATAAAGGTACAAAAGAGAATTCAGGAAAGAAGGGATAGTCTTAACAAATGGAATTGGAACAATTCCATATCCTTATACACATATAAAACACACATACACAGTACTAGGGGAAATGACAGGAAAGGAACATTCTAGGATCTAGGATGCTGGAAGTGTTCCTTGTCTTCATCTGGATAAGTAAAAATTCATCAAACCACATATTTAAAATTTGTGCATCTTACTATACAGATATGTACATATACCTTTAAAAAGATTATAAATAAAATTAGCATATAGAATAAGATTCCATATTTCATCCTTCATACACATACATAGAGGTCCGACACTAGGCTCACCCAGTATCAATGATAATAATTCATAGAGGATAAAATTTGAAAATTTTTAACATTCATCTTTTTTTCTGCAATTTCATTGTTTAATTTCTTGAGTATAATAGTTTTATAACAACAGAGGTTTTTTTAAACTGTATGATTGGTTTGGGGGTGCAGAAAATATAGGTAATTTACTTTTTCTTCTATGTATTTTTCTGCATATTTTTACTTCTTCCACTTCTACTTATTATTATTATGTTCTACTTATATAAAGGCTTTATAACAATATAAAAAATTTTTGACTATGCTAAAAAATGTTACCTTTGTGACAATTACAACTATTAAACTTCTGTATGTACATAGACAGGACCATACAAAAACTCAAAAAAGGAAAACAGGTAAAATGATAGGAAATAACTAGATAACATTCCTCTTTTATGACTATGCTCTTTTCAAAAATTTGTACAATATAATTTTTATAAAGGAATAAAGGTTATCTCCAGAAAGAGATCATAGGCCCTTTAATTTGCTTGTTTGTAATTTATGCTATCTTTTCATCTAATACATGCTTGCTATGTGTGCTTATACTTTGTGTTACACAAAAAAGCGCGTATACATATGTAATATAAACATATAACACAGACACATATATAATATATACATATATACAAACTTTTTACATATATATAAATAAATTTAGCTTCTTTAGCTGAATCTAAAATCATCAAATAACTGATATTTTAATTCAGCTGCACAGTTTCCTAGTTGTAAAGAGAACATTTTGACATGGAATCAAACACAGTTAACTTGGCAAGGATACTTCTGATAGAAAATTAACATTATACCCTTGCTGCTATCTGAAAAATTTATTAAAATCAAGTTTCTAACCAAAGAAGCTACAGATCCTGGAAAGAAAGAAATGAACGCTTAAATCTCTTTTCCGTGCCAAACTGTGCTGGATTCTTTTTTATTTATTCTTAACACACTTAATGCTCCTCAAAATCATGGATCAAATTATTAGCCCATCTTACAAATGAGAAACTAAGACATGGGGGTTTTATAACTACTCCAAAATTATATGGTCATATAGTTAAGTTTCTACCAGTATTTAACCATACATGGCACATATCACACCTCTCACTAAAGAGGGTCACTGAACATATATATTAAGTAATGGAGATTTAAAAAATTTGACCATATCAGCCAAAATGAAAATTAATGCCTCAAAGATGTCAAAAAATTGTCAGGGTGGGGGTTGGATTAGGGAATTTTTTGTTTTTGGAGACATAGTCTTGCTATATAGTCCAGGTTGGCCTTAAATTCACTATGTAGCCCTGGCTGGCTTTCAATTCAAGTTGATCTTCCTGCCTCAGTCTCCCAAGTACTGAGATTAAAAGGATACACCACCAGTCCCGGCCAGAAATTCTGGTATTTCAACTAAACATAGGGTTAGAAATTAAGGGGCTGGGGATTTGGCTCAGCGGCACAAACGCCGGCCTGGCAAGCATGAGGTCTTGAGTTTAATCCCTGATACCAAGTAATATTAATAATAATAATAATAATAATAATAATAAAACAAAAAAAAGATATTTAAAAGAAAGAAAGACCTATGAGGGGGCCAGGAATTTAGCTCAGTGGTATAAGCACCTGCTTGTGAAGCATGAGGTTGTGAGTTCAATCCCAGGTACCAAAAAAAAAAAAAATTAAGGCATAAGTGTGTTAATTCTGTACATTCAACCAGAAGATGAGAATATGCTGCCCTTCACTTCCACCTCAGTTGTCAGATATCCCAGGACTTCCTGAAAGTTTAAAAAGTCTTTAGTTTCCACATATTATGTTTTCAAACAACTCTGTCTTGCCAATGCCAAGATTCTGCAAGGAAACAAAAAGAATTGAAACCTAAAAACTTTTGTGAAGTGGTCAAAAATGAAGAGAACTGGCACTGGAAACACTAATACTAGACCAACTTGCAGGACTTCAGATTATAGCAACCCACTCCTTTCCTGTCACAAACTCTGTCATGAGCCTCAAAGCTATTTGTTCAAAGCCCTAATCAAAGCCTGGGTCTCTTCATCCGAGTGCACTTTGAATTAACTAAAGGCTGACCAACTCTCTGAGGAGGAAGGAAATTTAACAGGTGTTTACAATAAAGGATTTTCTAAGTTTTTGAAATTTCAACTGCTGTGAGGTCATGATGAAAATACAAACCTTCAACACCCTTCAAACCTCTTTGACATCTATCGCCAGTCTGTCTACAAAAAATCTGCTCCAACGTTTAAATAACGTCTTCTTGAGTCACAACCAAAGTTTGGTTACCCAATTAAATTGCCTATTTTGGGCCAACTTACAAAGAAGAGAAAGACAACATTTAATTGGAAAGCAAATCACCTAACAGTGAGTGGTAGTCACATTTCCCAATTAAAAATATGACAAGAACCACAAAAATAAAATAACATCTCCAAAATGTCACCCTGCTTATTTCCCATCTAGAGAGGCTGCTCCTCCCAACTTCACACCAAACAAAAGGTTGGGGAGGGGTAATCAACAGAAAAAGAGAGGAAAAGGCTGTGTGCACATGTGTGTGTGTGTGTGTACACACATGCATGTATTTAAAACTGTCCAAATTGTACACCAGCAGGTAATCATGACTGCCCACCCAATTAGTTCCGTTTTAAAGGGCCAGTGGCAAGATTTAAACCCAAAGCCGCAGTTAGCAGCAGCCTCCAACAGACTAAATCCCAAGCACCATCTGTCTCCTCATTAAAGGTCTTCCTCACAGATCTGAGGACCTCCCCTATAAAACTCAGGGACTCTACCTTTTAAAATGTCTGACTGTCCTAAAATATTTTTACTCAATATTTTTTTAAAGGATTGTAAATATTATTGAGTCTCAAATTACATTAAAAATCCATTTATCAAATATAATGTTTTTATTACAATTATACTATATGTACTGTATCTCTAAATTATTTTGCCTGCTAAATGCTTTAAAATGACAGACTATCATACTAGCAAAATATAGTCATTGTTAAAATATTTAGCACCATAGTAGGAAATACCAATTAATCTTGGATTATTTCCTTTGTCTATACCTATTTTGTCTTTACACTAAAACTTATTCCCCTGTAGTTTTTGTTTTTGTTCTTTAATCCAGTATTAAAAGATGGCTATAATAATAAATGCTGTTCCAACTACTAAGAATAGCAATTTTAAAACAATATAAAGTGTTACAATATATATAATGCAGTACAGAAATTACCTTTCTATGTATCTGATCAAAAACTGAAGAATTTTTAACATTCAAAAAAGAAAACTGTTCAGTAATATAAAAAGATAAAGCTAACCCCATCAAATTTTTTACAGGACAGTAGACTCTATCACTAACAATTTATTTTGTGAAAAATGATAGGAAAACATGAAAGAACTGCCATGTATCAGGTGCATCTTCAGGAAAGCTTAGACCTTATAAACGTAAGCCTAAAACGTTTTCCTTTTTGAAGCTTGTTGTCAAAGAAACCAGTAAAGCTACAGTCTTTGAGAATTTGAAAAAAAAAGTAAAGGATAGGAGATAAAGTGTTACATGAGTTAAGAAAAATGAATATAATGTTGCAAGGCTAACACAAATGATTGAATAGACACATAAAACAGCAACTTCAGAGTGACAACACAATTGCCTAGTAAGAAATATACAATTCTATTGGTCCCTAGAAGATCCTCTCCTAACCTCAAATTCCACCAAAGAAACACTACCACTCTCTCATTCTCTGCCATTGTTTATGGAATTTAAACCACTGGGTAAATTCAAAAGCATATCAGAAAGAAAACAAAGAAAGCAAGCTAGTAACTTCCTCACTCCAGCCCCCAAATTCTGTGACTCAAAGAAACATACTCAAACACCAACACTGCAACACCAATAACATTCAGTCTTGTGGCCATATATAACTAGAAACACCAATCTGAACTAAATGTGCCCTGAATGCTAGGTTTGGATATCCATTCCCTGTTACCAGGGAAAAGTGTTAAAATACACTATGGAGTACAGGGTAAGAAAGAAAATGAAAATCAGTAATATACACCACAAGTCAAAGTTAAAAATGTCCAAGTTCAAACCATGCTAATAAAGCAGAGGTAAAATAGATCAGCAAAAGAGTTGGATAATCACAAAAACATACTGCAGACCACCGAGCAGTAAGATTTCCCCTGAAGAACACAAAAGAATGTTCTACCAAAGGTAATGTACATCCCTGAATCAGTATCAGTAAAAAAAAAAAAAAAAAAACTTTACACTGGAATTCATGCTGCTGTCATATGTCAGACATAATTTTAACTGATATTAAAGAAACTGATACAAAAGAATTATGACAGCTAGAGAACCAAAAGTACACAAATGAGAATGATGTTTTTGAAAAGTTGTTACTTTCCCTCTCCCTCTAATGAAATGTTATTTCATTAGAAATAACAACCCCTTCTCCTGAACTTCCCTTTCTCTTCTAGTGCTATATCATACTTTTTATGCATATTTTATCCTCCAGGTAGACTATAATCTCAACAATAATATATATGATTTGTTTTTGCAAAAACTCAGGACGTCCACCCATTCGCTCTACAGATATTTAGTAAGTGTGTAAAGTATCAGGCACCATACTATAAACTAGCATTTAACATTCATTGTTTAAATGAATATTAGCTATAAGGCAGAAAAACAAGTTCAAAGCAGAATCCAAATAAAACCATCTATTATAACGCCACAGAAGTTAAACTTGAAAAATTACAAATATTCTGACTGGAGTTTTAGCATCATGAAAAACATCTATGCTACCCTGTGTACTATCAAAGCAAGAATGTGCTCCTGTATATTCACAACAGAATTTCTTTAGTATGGTCTACCAAGTATATTACTTCCATAGAAAAGAATTATTCTCTTAATTGTAAAAGAAAATTCAATGATTTAACCACCCATAAACTTATAGTCCTCTAAGACCCATAAGATGAGTATCAGACCACAAGTGGTAAGCTGTTGAAAGTTTAATATATTCATGCTTCAAGTGCTTGGTACCTACCAGATACAGTTGGGCTCTGGGTTTTAAAAATATCATCAGAGCCTTGTGTGGTGGTGCACACCTGTATCCCCAGACTGCTGAGGCAGTGATGCTGAGGCAGGAAGACGGCAAGTTCAAGCCCAGCTTGTGCAACTAAACGGGAATCTACCTCAAAATGTAAAAAATTAAAAAGGGACAGGGTTGTAGCTCAGTACAAAAGCCCTGCTTTTAAATGGGGGGGGGGGGTATCGGTTCAGTCAAGAAGCCCTTGAAGAACCCAAACTAAAGTTTAGCACTAGGTGGGGGGAAAAGAGGCAAGGGGAAGGGTATCTGTTTCATGAAAAATATTCCAGCTGAAATTCAAATACCAACAAAAAAAAGTGTCATAATACTTTTTTATTCAGGTTGTCCATGGTCTTTTCCTCTATAATCCTAATCGGTGCTGTTTGTTTCACTCAAAAAAAAAAAAAACTTAAAAGGTCCACTATTCCAAATCTCATGCTACTATTCTCAGGTGCAAAAAGTGCATAGAAGATAAATCGAAATTTGTTTTGTTTTTAAGGAAGAGATCTGGATAGTAAGGCAGGAAAGAATAGAACGAAAATCAAAAGACAGATGTGTGCCTTCTAACAGCTCACTGCAGATTGTTGTATTTGAGGCTGCAACCGTTCACAGGTGGTGCAAAGTGCCCAGAGTTGGACAGAATGCAACTCCTAATAGGTGACTCTGGGCTCCTGAGCCCTACATATATAAGTTCAAGACATAAGACCCTTTCTCAGTGAGCGCTAGTACAGGTAATTAATCCGTAAGTGCTTTATGAATGAACGAACACACCTTCACCTGGCTTCCTCTACCAAAACCCAGCAGCAGTGTTTTCAGGGGCCAAAGACCCTGAATAAAGCTGTAGGGCAGGACTCCTTCCCCTAAACCCAAATCCAGAGGGAAAAGTAGGGGGCGGTAATTGCTGAGACTGAAAGGAGGAAAACTGCTGAAGCTCTGGGGCGGGGCTGCGGGGAGGCATGGAGAAAAGGGAAGGGTCAGCAGAATCGAACCCGGCTAATCCCTCTCCCTTCCAAAGCGAAGGTCGAGCCGCTGCCCCCTGTCCCCGACCCTGCCTCCTGCCTCCCTCACCTGATCACAGAGATGAGCAGCCCAGAGGGGTCTTTGCTTTTGTTGACTGTGCTTCTGTATTTCCCACCAGCTGCTTCTGCCGCCATCTTGGCACGGAGGAGCGAGCCGGTGGGTTTGACAGAACCAAGGCGAACGTCAACTCCGTTTTTGACCACGCCTGAGTTTTCACCAATGAGAAAAGAGAATTCAGAGGCCCGGAAGTAGAAGGCCCAGTCACTGGAGTGAGAAGGCGGGCCAAAGAAAAAAAGCCTTGATGCCGCGGCGCACGGGTTCGCTCTAAGCGCTCTGGGAATCGTAGTTCCGCCTTCCGGGGCTCCTAGTAGGACACGGAAACTGAACCAGTGGGGGTTTGGACAACTCTGATGAGGGTCTTCGTTTAACCTTGGGCATTTTTCAGTTTGCTCGCTTTTAAAAATTTTTTTTCGATACTAGGAATTTAATACAATTTTTAATTAAATCTACCTGATGATGATAAAATGTATATGTGAGGGAATGTGTTCAAATGGAACGGGTTCTTATGTTTGAAGCCTGCCTGCAAAGTTTTCTCACCTTAAATATAAATGATTTTTAGCTGGACCTAGTGGGCCATGCCATTAATACGTTCTGGAAAGCTGGGGCAGAAAGGTTGCAAATTCAAGCCCAACCTGGGCAACTTAGTGGCTTAGCGAGACTGTCTCAAAAGAGAGTAAGTGCTGGAAAGTACCAGGGAAAAAGGTGATTTTTAAAAAAAAAAACCCAAACAAATGCGAAAATTAATTGAAACAAATGCTTTTCTTTCATTGGTGTTTTCTGAAAGTAAGTGTGTCTACATTTGTTTAATGTGTGAATTGAATTCTTTCCAATGTACTTGTATTTCCAAATAATCTGACAAAACATAATTGCAGAAACACGCAAATGAATATTGATAAAAATGCACAATCAAAAAATAAAAATGACCGGATTTCAGATTCCCCTTCTTTCCACGTTAAATAAAATGCAGGTAGTAATAATGCATGTATGCTTTACTAGTAGTTTTACGATGTTTGTAGTATTTCCTGCATTCACTCTATTGGTCGTTAAGTTAGTTTATGGAAAGTTAGTAGATGGAGGAACAAGTATATTGAGAAGGAAGAAGGGAGATGATATTGCTCAGTAGCCGTAAAGACTGAAGAACTTCAAAGATGGATAGAAAGCAGACATTTTGGAATTGGGAAAGACAAAGCTTTCAATAAGTGGATATCAAGCTGCTAAGTAGTTCACACTGATTTTTTAAGATTAGTGAAAAGTTATGTATATGATAAAGGCACTCAGCACAGTCACTGCACCGTCAGAACTTCTTCATTCCTAAAGAAATAGAGATACAATTAAAATACTAAAATTTTTGAAATAAAAGAAGATTGAACAAATTATCCAAAGTTCATGTAAGAAAATAACATAGCCACTGAAAATCATATTTTTAATGATTATTGACAAAAAAATTTTTTCACAGTGTAAGTACAAATACAGACTGTAAATAATTAGAAAAGTAGATAGCTTAGTGGTTAAGAATGCAGGTCTTGGGCAGGGGATTTACCTCAGTGGCTTAAGTGCTTGCCTGGCAAGCTCAAGGTCCTTAGTTTGATCCCTGGTACACAAAAAAATAAAAAAAATTAAAAAAAAATGCAGGTCTCTGAAGGGGAAGTATATGACCATCTCAACTGATGCAGAAAATAACCTTTTATCCAGGTCAACCAGGCTTTCATAATCAAAGCACTCAGAAAACTACAACTAGAATGTAATAAAGGGAATTTTTAAAATATACAATGAATATCAAAATAAGGAAAGAAACTGAAATTTTACCTGTTAAGATCTGGCATAAGAGACAGATGGCCACTTTTACTATTTCTAAAATAAAATACTGGAAGTTATAGCCAGAGCAATTAGACAACAAAAATATCTTTAAAAGCATCCAAATCAGAAATGAAGAAGCAGAACAATCTCTTTGTAGATGACATGATATTATATAGAGGATATCATATAAAGAATGCACACAAAAATCTATTAGACCAAATGAAAGAATTCAGCAACTTACCGAATACAAAATCAACAAGAAAAAAAGCAATGACATTTCTATATGTTAGCAATGAACAATAATAAAGGAAATTAACAAAATAATTCCATACTAAACAGTAGGAAAAGGAATAAATATTTAGAAAAAATATTTTTTAAATTTAAGATTATGAAAGACTCACATGCTGAAAACTACAAAATACTGTTGAAAGAAATTAAAGAAGATCTAAATAAGTGGAATGATATCCCATATTCATAGACTGGAATAATTAATACTGTTAAGGTGGCAAAACTTTCCAAATCTATCTACAAATTCAATGTAATCCCTATCAAAATTCAATGGCCTCTTTGGCAGTAATAGAAAAACTGATTCTAAAATTCATATGGAAATGAAAGAAGCCCCAAATAACCAAGGTAATCTTGAAAAAATAAATACAAAGGATACATTTTTCAATTTCAAAACTTAATAAAAACCTATGATAGTCAAAATAGGGCATAACTACCATAGTGATAACACAAAGGTAAGTGGAATAAAACTGAGAATCCAGAAATAAGCCCATATATTTATGATGAATTTTGTTCTCTTTTTTATTTTTGATTGTGAAACAGCATCTCTCTAAGCTACCGCATTGCCCAGGCAGGGCTTGAACTTGAGATCCTCTAGTCTCAGCCTCCTATGGTGCTAAAATTATAGGCAAGTACCACCATGCCTGGCTTAATCAAGTGATTTCTGAAAAGGACGTCAATGCCATTCAATGGTGGAAAGAATAGTCTGCAATTATGGTGCTGAATTAACATGCAAAAAACATGAATTTGGATAACTACCTCACAACATAGGCAAAAAGTAAACTAAGCAAGAGCATGGACCTCAATTTAGGAGAAAAACTCTTAAAAGAAAATACAAAGGTAAATGTTTGTGGCCTTATACGTGACAATAGATTACTATACAATACTAAAATCATAAGTAACAAAAGAAAAAGAAACAGGTGAAAGGACTTTATCAAAATTAAAACTCTTGTGCATCAAAGGACACCATGAAGAAAGGTACACACCAGAAAATGAAAGCTAATCATATGTCTGATAAGCATCTTGTGTCCAGAATATTAAAAAAAAAAATTACACCCCAACAATAAAAGATTTTAAACATTTAACCTGGACAATGGACTTGAGAAGACATTTCTTTATAGGAGGCACACAAACTGTCCACAAGCATATGAAAAAATGTTCAACATGATTAATCATTAGGGAAATGCAATTCAAAATGGTAATGAGATACTACTTCACTAGGTTGGCTATAACTTCTTAGAGTGGAAAACTGTTGGCAAGTATATAAAGAAATCGTAACCTTTTTACAATGTGTTTGAGAATGTGAAAATGTTCAAACACTGTGAAAACAGTTAGTTTTTCAAACCTTTAAAAGTACCCCAGCAATTCCTCTCATAGATACAAGAGAATTAAATGTCAAAAAAAAAAGTTGTACAGTATTTACAGTGGTTAAAAGGTGGAAATAATTTAAATCAGTATCAAACATGATTGTGAGGTAAACAAACGAATACCTTACAGTATTGTCCATTAAAAAAATGAAGTACATACTACAATATGAAGAACTCTAAAACATTGTTCTATGTGAAAGAAGACCCAAAGGCCATGTAGTGTTTGATTCCATTTCTGTGAAATATGCAGAAAGCAGATTAGTGACAACTCAGCAGGGGGAGAAGACTGCTTAATGGTGTGGCATTTCTTTTCGAGATGATGAAATGTTCTGGAACTAGACAATGTTGGCTGTATTAAAGCCACTAAATTGTACACTTTTAAATGGTTAAAAATAATAAATTTAGCTGCAGGTTTAGTTCAATGGCATAAGTGCCTACCTGGCAAGTGCAAGGTAGTGAGCTCAATCCCTGGTACCAAATAATAATGATAATAATAATAATAAATTTAATGCTATGCATATTTTACAACAACAAAAAAAATTAAAGAATGTGTGTTGCACCTAGATTCAAGCCTAGGTCTCCACTTGCCAATTTATGAAAGTTTTGGAAGGTTACTTAATTCTGTGCCTCAATTTCCTTGTCAGGTATTAATACAACTTAATTTAGACAGTAACCATGAAACTATAATATATGTATCATTAACATTTGGTAAACACTAGCTATAATTATCAAAGTATGGTACTGATTTTCTTTAGAACACATTTCCATTGGTAAAATGAAGTTTTTAAGACACCATAATGAAGGAAATGTTTCATTTTTGGCTTTGGTTTTGGTTTTGTCTTTTTGAGACAGAATTTCACTATACAGGTCAGGTTGGCCTTGAACTCACTTTGTAGCACAGGCTGGCCTTAAACTAGCAATGATCCTCCTGCCTCAGCCTCCCAAATACTGGGATTACAGGCGTGAGCCACCATGCCTCGCTGTTTCATTTTTTTAATCACACTTTTCTGTGGCTTCTGAAACTTGTAAGCAGAAAAAAGTACTTTAAAAAAAAAGCAAGAATTGGATAAATGTCAAAATAATGGACTACTTTTTATCACATACAAGAAATGCAATTAGTGGTAATTAACAGACTTAAATTAACTCTTCATTCAATAAACTGTTTTGATTGTTCTCCTTCCTCCATACTCACACTATATCTTTCATCTTCAGGTAACAAACATACACATACTTTTAAACATTGGCTCTATTCTAAGTGGCCTTTCAAACTAACTCCAATCTACACTCTGAACAATGACAATCAAAATCTGGTGCAGGATGAGTAGGCTTACCCATTTATCACCTTCAGCTTTAACACAGACTGCCAGACTCACCAGGCTACTTGGAACCAACTAATATTTATGAACATCTAAGAGATTAAATACAGACTAGTCTGTGTGGAAATTCTGACATGCTGTACAACAAAGCTAAATGAAAAAGGTAATGTAGAAGTGAGCAGAAATCACAGAATCTACTGAATGCCTAAATAATAAGAAAATAAGTGCTCTATATGTTTCACTGAGAAATAATCAGTGAAGGCTAGGATGACTAGAAAGGTCTACATGGAATAGGTAGATTATAATTAAACCAAATCAAATAAATAGAGAGAGAGACTTAAATCCCTAAAGAGGGAGAGAAGAGCCTTCTAGACAAGTTAGGTTATAAAGTGAAAACATGTATCCTACGTGGGTATAATTTGTCTAGAAAAAACAGTTTCGTGGCAGAGAAGTAGTGTCATAAGGTGAGGAAACACATAAGAGATCATCTCAGAAAAGACCTTGAACCCCATGGCTATACATTTGATTCCATTGTACAGTAAGGGCAAGAAACAATATATGCAGGTACTGTTTTATGTTGTCTATTATTTTGTAAACAAGGGCAGAATGGTTTTAGTATTACAATTGTAAATATACCCAGAGGCTCTTAAAGCCACAGGAACATCCAATTAAATTAAAATGCTTTGACCTTTGTGGATGAACAGCTCTATATAAATCCAAGGTATTGATATTCTTATTATTGTGGATAAATGAAATGTATGAGGCTAGCTCAGCAGCTGAATGGCTTCCCTGAGATTCATAAAAAGTACCCCAGCCTGGGTGTCTACAGAACACCTAGCTAAGACACAGATTTGAAAACATGTGGCTCATAATATCACTCATGGAGACAGAGCTCTAGCAAATGCTTTGGGAAATGGGATCTATTTCATGCTACCATCAACAGTCCTTGCTCACAAGGATCAGTTCAGCTAAGATACAAAAAAATACACACTAGCTATGTCTGAGTAAATCAAGGCATAGGATATAGATTATAAACTCAAGGAAAAAGCCAATAGTTCATCACGGAAAAAGGAACTGTTTTACAAAGGATATAAATTTTATACAAGCTTTTTCAATTGCATTACTTTAAGTAAGTCTTAAACAAATGTAAGCTTAGTTTAAAATTCACATATTGTATTCTATCTGGAGAAAAACTACTTAAGTAGATTACAATAGGCTCTATCTTTCACTGGTTAATTTTTTTGCCCATTTTCTCAGCACTTGGTTCAGCATATGTTGTCTATTACAGCAAGAGTGGTTTAATTTTTGTGTTATATTTGGGATTCTGAGTGATTTAAGAAGTTGGTCAGAAACAGTATTTTGAATAACAAAGAACAATTCTTGTTGAAACAGGAACGGCTTTTGTTTCTGTGGGACAAGCCTGACTGCTAGTTAACTAAGACAGCAGCAGTCTCCAGGCTTCTCTTTCAACTTCAATAGTCAACAAATACTGCATGCATGCAACGTTTCAGACGCCACGTATAGCAGGTACCTCTGGCTATGCTCATCACACCTCCAACTAGACTTATGTTTCCCATGGTCCTGTATTCCCAGTAGCTTCTTTCCCTGAGTTTCCTGTTTCAGTAAATGACTCAAAAATCCTTCAAATAAGGGGGCTAAGGGTGTTATTCCTCAATAGTATGGCATGCATTTACCATGTATGAGGCCTGGGGTTGGTCTTCAGTACTACATTTAAAAAAAAAAAAAGTGACATTGTGTCTCAAGCCTGTAATTCGAGCATTGTGGAAGGCTGAAGGACTGCAAATTTGAGATCAGCCTGAGAAACAACAATTCAGCTAAACTCCGTCTCATAATAAAAAATAAAAAAGGCTGAGGATACAACTCAGTATGAAGGCCCTGGGTTCAGTCCCAAGTAACACACACACACACACACACACACACACATAAATTTTTTTGTTAAAAAAAACAAACAGAAGTCTGTCAAATAAAAAGACAACTTTACATAAGTGAATGCAAAGCCAGCCTGAACTACAGAGTGAGACACTCAAAATAATAATAATAATAATAATAAAATACAATGAGAAAAATCTGAACAGATACTTCTCCAAAGATGATAAACAAATGGTCAAGGGTCATGTAAAAAGAAGTTCTACATCATTAGTCATCTAGTAAATACAAATCAAAACCACAACAAGATACTATTTTTCATCTACTAGGTTAGCTATCATTGTTTTAAAAGGAATATATTTGGCCTTGAATTTGGAGAAATGTAGTCCTAGTACATTAGTGGTAGAAATACAAACCAATGCTCTTGTAAAAAAGATTTTACTGGTTCAACAAAATATAGACATAAAAGTACCATATAATCCAGCAATTCTACCCCCCAAGATAATAAATAAAATAATTAAAAACAAGTATTCAAACAAAAACTTAGCACAAATATTCACGGCATTGTTCACAAAAGCCAAAAAGTGGAAACAGCCCCACTATCCATCAATGGATAGATGGATAAGCAAAATAGTGTACATTCATACAATGGAATACTATCGAGCTATAAAATAGAATTAATTATTGATAAGAGATACAAAATATAATAATCTCAAAAACATTATGGAAAGTGGAAAAGCTAAACAAAAAGATGATGTGTTATATTTCCTTTTATATGAACTATCTAAAAGAGGTAAATCCATAAAGATAGAAAATACATTAGTAGTCATGAGGGGCTAGTGTTTAGAAGAGAGGACTGTATAGAAAGTGACCCATGGTTTCATTTTGGAGTGGTAAAAATATTCTGGACTTAGATAGTATTAATGGTTGCATACCATTGTGAATGTATGAAGTATCACTAAATAGTGTCACTAAAATGTATGAAGTGTCACTACACTTTCAAATGGGTAATTTCATGCTATGAATTCTATGTGAAAAATAATTTGAATTCTTAAACAAGGTTTCATCAAGTCACCTTTTAACTGATGGCCTAGTTTGGCCTGCACAGTATTTCTTAAACGTATGACCCCTTTCCCACCTTCTCATGGCCATTCCCTTGACAAGGCCCTCATCTTCTTTCACTCTTAATTCTTTGCCATTTGTTACTGCTCTTTCTTCTGTCATCCTCATTCCAAACTACTCATCACACTCATCCTTAATTTCGCTGAAGCATGAATCTAATCTTTTTTCACTCTTGCTTTTAAAAACTTCAATGACTCCATTGCCCAGAGCACTGCTTTTCAAACTGTTCATCATAGAGCCAGCTCCCAACTAGCTTTCTAGGTTATTTATTGATAACTCCATTTTATTAAACTCTCTAAGTGGGTCTTGAAAATACCCAAAATTGTTATGTTTTTTATTCTTCCTACATACTTTGATTAATCTAAAATGTCATCGAGCATCGGAGTCTACATTTGTTAAAATATGGCTACTTGTCTTCAAGGCGGTTGTCAGACTTGGAGATAATGAGGAATATATGTAGTACACTTAACATGTGGTTCTTTTTAGAGAAGTTTCTTTCAATTTCTGTAATTAAAATTCTGCTTACTCTTCAAGGCCAAAGTTCAGCAGCTGACCTAAGAGCTGACATACATATGCATTACACATTTATATGCCCAGGCTCTCTTAATTCTTTGTTAGTACTAGCTTGGAAAACAAGATATAGTTATTACAGAGGGTGTGTTTGTTTCTCTTAGTCTTGTTCATTTGTAAATTTGAGCACAAAAATATTGTTATATTCATTTTTATATCCTTCCACAGACCAGGGCTTTTAGTAAGTACAGTGTTAGTTTGAACCAAAGTGTCCTCTATATTACTGTAATATATAATGAGGTTGAGACTGAACTCTTTAAAAAAATACTTGATTTTAGGGAAAATTATACCAGAGAGGCTGGTAAAAGTCACCACAGCCATCGAACTAATGCTAAGTGGCTTAAACACAGTATTTCTTTTAGCAATTTTTA
The DNA here is from genome assembly GCA_004027455.1 of Hydrochoerus hydrochaeris. Taxonomy (NCBI): domain Eukaryota; kingdom Metazoa; phylum Chordata; class Mammalia; order Rodentia; family Hydrochaeridae; genus Hydrochoerus; species Hydrochoerus hydrochaeris. Next base: position 137,218 of record PVLA01001285.1, on the reverse strand, counting down.
AAAGACATCACCAATTCAATAGTTAATTCAAATTTAAGCTGCCTTTGGGAACAATAACAACAATAGAAATCATTTTGATTGATTTACAGACTATACAATTTTAGTACATAAAATCAGAAGGAACACTGAAGCAAAATTAGCAATATAATTTTATACATGAAATTTCTCATACTCCTGAAGTAAAGTCTTTTGTTATGTTAAAATTTTTCACTTATATGAATAAAACTGAGGCTCATACAAGAAGCCATTTGCTTGTTCTGTAAAAATATTTATAGATTTTTTTATAGAATGAAACAAATATTGAAAATACAAAAACCTTTTAAAGTTTTTACTTTTGATGTTTATTTTTGTCTTTAAGTAGTTCACTAGTGATGATGAAAAAAATGATAACACTTGTACCAAACAGTAAAATGTGGAGTTGGCGATTCCAAGATTTCAAGTATTGTTGTCTGAAGAGATTCAATCACTATACAAGCACACATCCAGTTGCAGTGGGTACTAGCTACAGAAGCATGATCATCATTTGTCTTCAGCTCTTCTTAGAGAAACTTCAACCACCTACAGAGTTCATTTTGTTTGTGATGGTCCTGTGGAGATACAGAGGCTTGGGAAGGAATAACAAGGGTACCCACTTCACAGGTGGGTACCTCTGTGCAGAGTGGTGAGATGAGTTCAAACTCAACATACCCAGGATCTCTCCAGTCTTCTGGTGCCCTTGATACCCAGGGCAGACAATGAACAAAGAGAAAGAGAAAAGTGAATATTAAGTAAAAAGCAAGTTAAATACCAGGGAAGGTTAGAAAGTGTCAAAGAAAAAAAGTGAAAGTAGTCTTAGTAAAAAAGATTGAACGTCATCATTTCTCCAGGTGTCCATCACTGTCCAAGCCAACACATCATGGAACCTCTGCCTCCATTTTATAAAATATTTATACTATGAGAGCAATTTTATTATATGGAACAACAAAATGAGTAAAATAGTCTCTGACAATTCTACTATTCACTACTCAGACTTAACCACTATTAACAATTTGCATTTTATAAATTATATATTTAATACATATTATTTCATTATTTTATACTTTTTTTGTCCCTTTGAGACAAGGTCTTGCTATATAGTTCAGGCTGGCCTTGAGTTGACTTTGTAGCTCAGACTGTTCTCAAAGTTGCAAAGGTCCTCCTGCCTCAGCCTCCCATGTGCTGGAATTACAGTTGTGCATCACCATGCCCAGCTTGTTATTTTATTTTAAACACTAAACAATAAATTTTTTTCTGTTTCGTTACATAATCTACTAGTAATTATTTTTTAATAGCAGAATAATATACTGTAGATTTGAATAGGTAAAGAACTATATAACCGACATCATATTGTTGAACATATGAGTATTTTAAAAAAAAAAAATGTATAGAAAACACCGGAGTTCTGAACTGAATATCCATGTAACAGAGATAATCAGATTGAATTTGTTCAGCTTATAGGTGAAAATAGCAAACTGTATGGTATAATTTGATTATCTCCCCAAACTAACTTGCTTCTGTAAGTTCTATTTCATAAAAACCCTTGTGAACAAAGCCAGTGTATGTGAGGTGAGTGATAACACACCAAGACTTATTTGTATTATTTTCCCAACAGATATAGGGGTACCTAAATACCAAAAGACATGTAAAAGATATTCATATCAACATTATTCATAATGCCCTCAAACTGGGCATTGTAAGAGAAATGCCCAAGAACAATTGTATATATAAACAGTGCCACAATCACAAGATAGATTTCCTAGTACAATAAAAAAGAAGCCAATTTCCATTTATACAGCACAAATAAATCTCAAAAATACAAATGAATTGAACAAAAACACAAAAGAATGTATACAATATAATTCCATCTATGTAAAATGTATAAACCTGGAAAATAAATTATATTGTTAAAGTAAAGAGAATGACTGCCTTCTAGGCAGGAGGGGCAGAGTGGCAAATGGCAAAGTCCTTTTTGTTGATTAGGCAGGGGTTATATAGCTATAGATTTAACTTTATTTTGTAATTTTATGTTCTGTATTTTATTTCACAAGCTTTTCTGAAGATAACATGCAACTGTCAAACTTAAAATTTAATGAAATTATTGCTAAAAATGTCATCAACTATATAAATAGTTTATCATAAACAAAATTCATTCATTTTTATGAATGTGAATATATACACTGAATATCCATATCTACCCAGATATACAGGCACTGTGCATTTTACTGAGAATGCAAGCAGCTAATACCACAAGAATTACTGCTGGCTATTAGGAAGAAGCTGTTGGGAATGAATAGGTAGAGTGTGTGTCATCAATTTTGATGTGTATATATATACATGTATTATTTGCTAAGAAATATGTTAAATAAATCATTACAACAAGCATTATCAAACATAACATGCATTATTATGGCACAGCTAAACAATTTCAATAATCTTGTTTTTACATGTTTTATTTTGTCACTAGTATCTTGCATGAGCAAACATTTGTTTTCTACTAAGGCGATGACAGCTTGTTGACTATTTGCACCTATTTGGGGAAATCTACAGCATGTGACTCTTTTCATTTCCATTTCCCTTTTCAGCATTCTTTGTCCATGTTCCAGATAAGTCTCCAAAAATCTCTTCAGTTTCATTGGCATTCCTGACACAGTTCCTCACAATACCACCATACAAAGTACCCTTCCCACATTCTAAATCTTTTTTTAAAATTTAATGAAATTGTTGCTAAAATGTCATCGACTATATAGTATACCATAAACCAAATTTTTCTCATGAGAATTGAGTAAATGAAAATAAATGACCTTTCTTGTTATAGGATTGTGATATTTCTAAGCTTAATTTCACAAATAATGTAAAGAAATGCTCTGATATACATACAGTTCTTAGCAACATCCCACTATCACCTGTTATCTGTTCTATAAATTGATAAATATGGCTTTTATCTGAGTATTAAATATATTGTCTTTAGGAATATTAAGTGTGTATGATTTTTATATACGATAGACTAATGTGAATACAATGAACAGCAAAATGCAGAGAATTGTGAGAATACCAGGGTGATCTAATATCTTAAATAGTAGAACTATTTAATCTTAAATCTATTAAAAGTCTCAATAAAGTATTACAAGATCTAACAATTTAAAAAAACAAATGGGAAAACTGAAATAAATATAGAATAATATGGAACATGTATAATTAAGGTTTTCATTTTTTTAATACCAGAGAGTACAAAGGTTCAGAATGGTATGAAATATACTGAGCAGACAGTTCAGTCTTGGTCCCATAAGTCATCTGCTGTGCCATAAATTAAGACTTTAGGTTCTGAATGTGTTTCTGAGAATGATTGTTAATTGCAATATGTCAACTTGACTTGAATAAGAGCCATCTAGCAGAGAAGTAAAGAAAACGTTGAGTATGTATGTGGATGATTGACATGTACATCAGTAACTAAAGAGGGAAGACCTACCCCAGATGTGAGTGGCAACAATCAATATTCTTGTAGCATGATGGAATAAAAGGGGAAGAAGGACCTCTTTCCCTTTTCTTTGGAGGAACTCTGGTGTTCACCATTGCCTTTGAATACTAGTATCCCGTTCCTTCAGATTTCCCACACAGACTCTTCAGCCTTCCATGCGACTCCAGCTTTCCAACAGATTCACACTAGTGACACCATTTTGAGTTTCCAAGACTTCAACTTTTGACTATTACCGGATCTTCCAACTCTCCAGTACACAGACAGCTGTTTTGGATTGCTCCATCTCTGATTATACAGAAGGCCATTGAGATACTTTCCCTTCTTATCCTGTAAGTTTATGTACTAAATCCCTTGTATAATTATACATATATTATATATTGGTTCCATTCCTTTAGTGGATCCTAACTATTAGGGAGAGTATGAGGAGGGAAGCATGGCAGGTACTTCAGGCAATACCAATAGTCAACAGCATTTTAGTATTAACAACCATTGCAATTATACTAGTACATATCACCAAACTATCAACCCTATTCTAATTCTAGGTCTTTCCAGTAATGTGTTCATTATACATACTAGATCATATTCTAAGTGCTCAAAACTTGTTATTTTTAGTCTCTATGTAATTTTTCTGAGTACAAATAATTATTACAGAGTCTACAATGAACCATAGGACAGGAAATATAAGTGAATAACTTTGAACATCCATGTGGTTCAAAGAGACTTTGTGAATGTAAGGACAGAATACAACTCATGAATATTAATGAGATACTAGATTTTAAAAACTATCTTTAAAAATTTTTGAGATAATTGTAGATTTTTAAATATGCACTGTAGATTCTTATTTATCCCTAGATGTCAAATAGTATTGTGGTTATAGAGAAAAAAATTTCTTTATTTTTAGGAAATGTTTATTGAAGTATTTACAAGTAAAATATAATCTCTGTAGCTTCTGTTCATGTATTTTAGAAAAATAGAGATTGTATAAATATATAAAGTACATGTAGACAAATAGTAACAATTAGTAAGTCTAGGTGAAAATAGACATTCTCACTGCTCTATTCTTCTAATTTCTCTATGGGTTTGAACATTTCAAAAATTAGCTGTTGAAAGAGAAAGGAAAAATATAATGGTATATATGGAAAAAGTGGACTTATAGAGAGTTTAATATATACATAAATGAATCAGATATGGAAGAAAATTTCAGAAAATGTGAAGGTAATACCCACCTGAAGAAACACACTAATAAGTTTAGGACTGTTACAAGCCTGGTACATGATTACAATTTTATGTTACTATCTGGTTTTAGAAATGAAGTGCTTATGCAGGCCAGGAGGAGAGCCAAGAAGCCAGCCCACTCTCCTGTGAGCCAGAAGCAGCCATGTTGGTCAGGAGGAAAACCAAGAAGCCAACCTGCCCTCCCAAGAGCAAGCTTGCACATGGGTTGAGGGAAAAGAAGAGCACTTCCTCCACCCTTCACTCCCACCTTGAGCAACCAGCTGATTTGGAGAGCACAGGCTGAGATGATAGCAACTGAAGTTTTCAAAAAAAGTATGTATTATTTGCTTGAATTTGCAGACCAAAAGCCAGTAGTCTGAGCATCTATTTATAGAATAATAATATGCAATACAGCAACCAGTGGAGGTTTCCTTGTGTCTTGTTTTTGAAATCCAATATTGTTCTCACTGTTTTGGCTTTCCATTTTATTGTTTTGCTTTATTCCCTTTAAAATAAAATTTTTAAAAAAGAAATGAAATATTTAAAAGTATCATAGAGAATCCTTGGCATAAAGGGGAAAAAAGTTATTTAAGTGCGTTGCCCAGAAAGTAGTATAGTACATCTCAACGCAGGATCTTTAAGCACAGTTGCCAAGCAGGAAAGAATACTTCCCAACAAAAAGGATTAAACATCTCTAGGATCACTACCATAAAGGGAACATGGACCATGCCAAGGCAAACACAGAGGGTACAGAGACAAGAGAGGGCTGTGTGTTTTTAAGAAAAGTTCTCAGTCTTACCATGCATACACTTCTGTTAAGAACAGGCAACTAGCAAGAAATTTGGAAATTACATGGTAAGTAGGCAAATTTTCCAGAGAAAATATGTAGTGGGAGTAAACATTATTAAAATATGATATGTATATGTACCAGTTTCTCAAGATTATTATATATTAGTAAAAAATAAAAAAAATAATATTCATTCCTTAGAGGTGATGTTTTGGTAGGCAGTGTATCTGCATTTGCAGAAAGAGCAACCTGGATCACATAAAAAAGATTATAAATGAGACTAAAGCCATTCTCTTTAACATATAGGGTTAAGAGTTTTTACCAGGACATTAAAAGTTATGCTTTAGAACAGTGATGGCGAACCTTTTAGAGAAAAGTGCCAACTACTACTCAAAATGCTCTTACTTATCAAAAAGTGCCAACACTGCAACTAAACCTCAATACTGAGGTTTTAGTTTACCAAAAAACCCTCATACATTAACATCTTTGTCTTAAAAGAAAAACACAATGACAGAGATTTCAGTGATACAAAGAGCTTTTTATTGAAATGTTAAAATTTGCATTTTGTGTGTTTTTGCACAATTAATGTGATTTTTGCTGCTGTGTGCATGCTGATAATTTGTCAAAACTTGACGGGGTGGCTTGACTTGCATGCCAACAGAGAGGGCCATGTGTGCCTGCTGTGGCACATGTGCCATAGTTTTGCCACCACTGTTTAAAGTATGTTAAATATAAGTGCCTGAAGAAAGATAATGATTTTCTTTATGGACAGTACATTAAGTCTTTCTCAACAAATCTTTGCTGCCATTTCCTTAAAGTTCTGAAATTTTTCTTTCTGTTTTTACAACAATATACCCCTATCCAATGAAATTCATATCACTGCTAAATCCATATTGTCATTCCAAGTAGGGGCACAAAAAGTTCTGCATCCCCTTCGCAGAATCAGATCTCAGCTGCCTTACAATGGCTTGTGTGCTATTATATTAACATGAGGAATACTCTAAGTAATTGTTACAAGGGCCCAGAGACTTTAAAAGATTAAAAGCTGAGAATACATCTGGGAAAACTGAAACAGAACATAGCAGAAAGCCCAGGAAAATGATTTGGGGTTACATGGAAAAGGAAGGATTTCCTGACTGTAAGGCTGATGAATCACACAGGATTGAGTGACTATTGGGAGTTTGCCGCAAACACACACACATACACACGCACAAAGACTTTTTAAAAAAAATCTTTAAGCTTTGAAAATCCTGTTTACTCCTCTAACAACAGAATTGTTCTTCCTACAATAGGAAGTGATCCCTGGCTGACCTCCACTTCACAGTCATCAACCTCACCTTCAGTATCCTCCATATCACTAAAACGAAAAACAACAGTATCAGCCTGCAGCAAATTCTAAAAGGCCTTAGGCATATCACATTGGTTTTTGCATCAAATTTATTGCTGAATTTCACTGGGTTCTCCTGATCTGCTTTATTGCTGATTTTAATCTTGCTTGTTTTAGGCTTCTGAGCCCTACTGCAAAATACTAATATACTCATTGTAGCTGGAGACTGTATAAATAAAATGCATCATATTCTTATTATAACCACACTATATCATCCACATTATGCAGCACCCATAGGTGGCCTATATTTTTAATTATTTCCCTCTCAACTCTAAATTAATACAATGAATTTAGAAACCCCTCCACCTCTCATCAGAGCTAGTAATTGAATACTCCATTATGATAATAAACCATTTTTCACTGTAAGTGCTCATTTCCAGAGGGCTTTGCTCTGTGCAGTAAGTCTACAGGCAATAGTTCTGAAAGGGCACTGTGTGTTGTATATGCAGATAATAACACTTTGTTATTTTGCCTTAGATTTTAAACCACTTTTACTCTAACAAACCTTTCCAGTATTGTGTCAAAATATATATATATATCAAAGGATCTCCATTTTTCTGGGTAGAAAAGCAGATACAAGGAAGCATCAGCTTTTCCACCATGTTTCAATGGTTCAGGAGTCAGAGTTCATGATAAGGCTTGTACCACATAGTGCTGGAGAAAAGTATTTTGTGCTAAAGTTCTCCCATCCTGTCCCATTTTCTTCTCTCCTAAATTTACCTGGGTCCAGGGGAGGCATAAGAGAAGATTATGTCTTGTGGATTTTAAATCCTTCCAGTGCTTTCTTTATGATGAGCACTCAACGAGTGTGCAAAAATTAGACATGAAATAATGCAAGCCTCCTTATCTGGTTCACCACAAGCACAGGCATGGAACAGCAAGGAGACAGCCCCTCCACACCTGAGCAATTGCCCAAGGCCCAATGCATAAGACACAGAAATCCCAGAATTGCTGTAACAGCCTGCAAATCTGGAACAACATGCAAAGAGATTAAATATTAACTACAGCTCTGATGTGAAATGATTTAAGATTGAATATTAGTATAGAGTGCATTAAATTGCAAATATGGATGTTCTGCCATCAGATTACTTGGATATCAATTTTGTTTCTGTGATGTATCAGCTGGTAATAACTTTGGATGAAATTCTTGACCTCTTTTTGCCTCCATTTCTTCATCTGTAAAATGGGAATAAAGATAGTGCTAACTTTAAGGGTTGCTGTGAACATTAACTGGATTAAAACACATTTAGAACAGTGCCAGGTACATTATAAGTATGTTGACCTATTATGGTTATAGGTCCCCAGCCAGCTCCATGGTAAGGTGGGAGGGATGATAAAGGGCCTCTTTGAATGGAGTCATCTGCCCTAATAACCCACAGAAGTGAAAAAGCTCTCATCTGTCCTGCACGTCATGTCAGAAATCCCTCTGAAAATAAAAGTAATGGTATAGAAAAAGAGAAAGATAGGCCTCTATCAGTTTGCCTCACAGACCTGCAGTGATCCCGGATTGCTAACAGCACATCCCTCTGCTGTATGGTCTCATGCTGCTTATCCCGCCTGAACTCTTAAGTACTTTCCACATTGATCTAGGACCTGGGCCTTCTGTTTATCTAGCTGCTGCTATTCAAGTCTAAGTCCAGCAAGAAATAATTCTTCACAAGATATATCTTCTAAGGGGGAATATTTACCAGAACTGGACCTGAGAATCCTTGACAGCATATGTCATAAAGGTCCATTGGGTTCCCCCACCCATTCCTGACAGTACCTAAAGGGTTTTTCATAATAAAAAGATTAATTGCCATATATCTGTGGGAAATTTATATACAATAACTAGCAGTCGATTGTCAGTATAACTCCATATAACTGATACACAGTATCATTCTCTTTTAGTTCCAATTTATTCCCACTAACAAGCAGTGCACGCTGTCTGCTCAACACAGAGGGAAGAATGGATTCCTGGGGTACTTCTTAGGAGGTGCCAGGGAGCCCAAAAGCTTTTTCTGAATCCTATCCTTAGCACTTAGGTGGCAGTTTTGTTGTCAAGAAAGTAGCAAATAATTTGTAGCATTAGTAGATATCTTTCCCAGAAAATCAGACAGATTCAGGATATAAAGATGATTCTTTCATAGTAAATAGCAAATGGGACAGGAGGCACCTTCTGTGATGCTAGCCATGCTGTCCTTGAACTTTTGGTAGTTACAGGGTGTGTGCATTTTGAAAATCTGGGCAACCGTACACTGAGGTGTACTTTTCTACATAAGTGTTACACTTCAATTAAAAAGTTCATTAAAGTATGAAAGAAAATTGACTACATACAATGTATAGTAGGTACTATTTAAAATTTAAAGAAATTGTAACAATTACAATTACAATCTATGGACTACGTATTAATCAGTTGATTTAATTCAGCTAATCAAGATTTTCTAATTCTATGAAATAGAATAATAAGATTTATAAGCTCAGCTCAAAATTTTAAGGAAGGGAAGTATTATTCAGCTATTAAAAAAAAGAATGAGACTGATATGTGCTACAATATGGATGAACCTCCAAGACATTATGTCATCACATAAAAAAGGCCACAGAGTGTATGATTCCAATTCTATGAAATATCTGGAGCTGTTAAGTTCACAGAGATGGAAAAGAGACTAGTGATTTCTAAGGCTGACAGAAAGTAGAGAAATGACAGTTTAATTGGTAATGAAATTAGAACAAGTGAAATATTTAGTGATAAGATTGAGGGAGTAGTTGTACAACATTGTGAATACACTAAATATCACTGCATTGTTCATTTTTAAATTGCTAATTTTATATGAAATTTGCCATGGTAAAAAACTTAAGAAAGATTAGGTTTTAGTAATTAAAATTTAATACATTCAACAGCAATTTTTAAACCTTTGGATGTTTATATCTGTGCACCAAAACCACCCTCAAGTGCACACAAAGCACACTCTTTTTCTTAATTTTTAATGGAGGGCTGTGGGGGCTATTGAGTCAGGTTCACAGTTGAGTGCAGGGACAAAAGAATGCCTATAAACTCATTGTATAAGATGTTTTACTGCTTCAGTAAGTCCAGTTTCATAGTTCTCCTGAGCAAAACGAAGAATTGGAAAAGCAAATAAAAAATGTAATCGATGTAGTCTGGAGAGTTGTCTGTTCTTTCCTCCTGCCATTTGATAAACCTGAATTTGATCCATTTGAGATATCAACTAACTTCCAGGAAAGTCTGTGCACAATTTTTGTGATAGATATGACATGCAAAGAGTATGATTTATATATCTGCTTGAAAAACTTTTCCAGCACCTATTGGGAGTGGAAACTGCATTTCAAGTGTGAACTTCAGACCTGCCCTTGTGTGCCCACCACCATTGGAAGGCTCACCTCCTGAGAACAGCCAGTACCAGCAGGCAGAAACAGCCAGACCTGCCCCAGCATACCCACCACCATCCAGATACTTGCTTCCCTCAAGTAACCAGCAAGGGCAAGGAAAAACAGCAAGAGGCACCCTGTGAGCCCACAGGCAATTGAAGGTACTTGTTTCCTGTGGGCAGACAGCATGGGTTGAAAGAACCATATGGACACACCCCTGTGTTCCTGCCACCATGGGGAGGGGGTCCCCATGTAGGCATGCAGGCAGAGAGAAGAAGCAGCCCCACCACTGCACACCAATTGCCATCAGGTCAGGGAGGCTTGCCCCATACCTCACTGCCTCCCTGGGAGCCTAGGTTCAGAGAAACTCAGGTGCCTGGCCCATGACCCAACACTGCACAGGAGCAACCAACATGGGAAGTGCCTGGTTCCTGCTTATTGGGAGGAAGCCAAGAAAATGTCAAGACAAAAGAGCAAAAGGCAATCTCAGACCTCCAGCCAACACAGAACAAATCTGGGAGACAGAGACATAGAAGAAAATGGAAGTCACACGTCCAAAATCTCTGAAAGGACTGAAGTAAAGAAACAACTTCACGAAGCTGTAAAGTAATCAAATCAGAAATATCTCACGTAAAAGAAGAAATCACAAACATAAAGAATTGCTGTGTATATCTAAAGAAGCCACAGATAAAAAGAAGAGCATAGGAAAATGATGGAAGTTTTGAATGAATAGTATAGGAAGGAATTACAATGCATGAAACAGATTCAAAGAGATATTCAAGAAATTAAAAACTCCATTGAAAGCTAGCAAAACTGCTTGAAAGAGACTGAAGATAAACTTTTAGACCTTGAAGACAGGATTGCAACTAGTGATCATGAAAGAAAAGATCTCTTAAAAATAACAAGGAACCAGGAAATAACAATTCAACTGCTGCAAGACAACACAAAGAAAAATAATTTAAGAGTGATAGGTGTCAGTGAAAAAGCAGGAGTCAACACAGATGACATAAAGAGACTATTTAGCAATAACTCCCAAGCATGGAAAGAGGACCTGACATACAGATAAGTAAGACATATAAAACTCAAACTAGCCATAAATCTACATATATAATAATCAAGATTCCAGAAACTCAGCACAAGAACAGAAGACTGTCAGAGACGGTCAGAGATTATCAGAGAAAAGGAAAAGATCACTTATAGGTGAAAACTCCAGAATCACTACAGACTTTTCAGCACAAACCATTGAGTCAAGAAGAGCTTGGAGTGAAGTGTTTCAAGTTCTGAAAGAAAACAACTTCCAACCTAGATTGATATATCCTGCAAAACTATCTTTGATTGAAAATTGATGGGGAAATAAAATACTCCCATGATAAAGAACAACTGAAGGATTCATTACCAACAAACCAAGCCTACAAAGTGTGTGGATAGATGTTCTACAGAGATAAAGATGACCATGGTTCCAGGAATAGCAGCAGAGGGGGATCACCAAATAGAGCAAGCAGTTGAATGGAGAAAAGTAAGGGGCCATCAGCAGGATAGCATGGCAGACACAAGCCAATGCATGCCAGTTATAACTATTAATGTCGATGGCCTTAATTCACCAATAAAAAGTAACACAGGGAGAGTGGATCAAGAAACAAGATCCATCAATATGCTCTATACAAGAAATACATAAATTTAACTCAAAAGGAAATTCATAGACCAAAAATCAAAGGAGAGAAAACAATGTCCCATGTGACAGGAAACCAGAAAAAAGCAGAAGTAGCTTGCTTATCAATGGCAGAATGGATAAGAAAGATACGGTATTTTCATACAATGAAAATCTACTCAGCTATACAGAAGGATAATCTCAAGGTTCTTGTAGATAAATGGATGCAGCTTGAGATCATGCTCATGGGTGAAATGGTTCAAACTCATATGGGTGAACATCGTGTTATCTCCCAGTGTAAAAAACTGAAGGAGTTAGTGGGATCCATATGGACACACTTTTGAAAGTGATAGGGGAGGAAACATCTAAAAAGGGAAAGTGGTAACCATTGTTAATTTCCTATCATTCCTGTATTGTTTTCATAGTGTTGTTAGGTTTGGTTTTATTCTATCTTGTTCTGTTTGATTTTACTGTGTCTGGTGGTATTTTGAAGGTAATGGAATGTAGTATGGTAGCCATTATTGATTTCCTATTATCTTGTTTTGAAATTCAGTAATGCTTTCATTCTTTTGTTTTGATTAGTTTTTTTAAAATTTTATTATGTCTGATGCTATTTTGAAGAAAACAAGAGACATTATTGTAACCACTGTTGATTTCCTAGTTTGTTTTGAAGTTCTGTATCAGTTTCATTGTTCGGTTATTCTGTTTGGTTTGGTTTGGTTTTATTCTCTGTAAAATAAAAAAAGAACATAGAGCTTGCAGGTTTGTGTGTGCAAGTGTGTATGTGTGTGTGTGTGTGTAAGACAGAGTGTACAAATGAGTAACAAATTTTGCCCTGAAAGTAGCAGAACCTGTTGACAACTTTGATTTCATCCCAGTGAATCAGCCTTTTGGGAAAAAGGCTCTGGGGCCTTTTGATGCTGTGTTGTGTTGAGTCTTGTTGTATGTGGGACTTTGTTACTGAAGCTGTGGAGGCCCATACCCTGCCATGGGATGAACCAAACTTTTTAAATGCCTTGATGCCTACAAACAAGAGCCACTTCCCACCCAGGATTCCAGGGTTCCAGGCCGGGGCTTCTGGGTAAAGAGACAGTAGGGCACACCAGAATGAGGTGTGTACCCAGCTCAGTGGTTTTCCTGACTGCAGTGCACAGCAGCTTGGTGAAGAGACCTTTAGAACTGCTTTGGAGGACATCTATGTTTTTGATACTCAGGCCAGAGCCACCTCTGCCTCTTCCTTGTAGCACATGAGTCCTGAACAAAGGACCACAGCATCCTGACCTATCCCACTGAATCTTCCGAATATGATACAGTTCTTTGATTTTACTGTCATCAGGTGAGTTTGGGACAGTGGATCTGCAGGAGAGTAGCATATCCTGAGTCCTGCTGACTGTTGTAAAAGTGGGACTGCTTCGTGGGCTGGAGCACGTACTATATTAGAGACTCAAACATAAATAAATAAATAAAGTGTGAACTTCAAGTAATTATAACTAGCAACTAAGAATCACTTGCCACTAATATACACATCTAAAAACAAGAAAATGATCCAACATAGGCCAGCAAGAGACAGTAACAATTTCCTCAGCTTCATTCAAATTACATTCTCTATAGAAAATTGATCTGAAGTCTAATTAGGTTAGAGCTTTCAGATTTAACCAGATTTAACAAATAAAGATACAGTGTAGCCACTTAAATTTCAATTTTAGATAAAGAGAAATTCAAGGAATATTGAGGATTGAACACAGGGCTTGAACACAGGGGATTGAACATTGAGCTACCTCTTCACCTCACTGGCTCTCATTTTTTTAGTTTTTATTTTTGAGACAGGGTTTTGGTAAGTCACTAAATTGTCCAGGTTGACCTTGAACTTGCAATCTTGCCATCTCAGCTACCACAAATCCTGGAATTACTATCATACACATCTAACAAAAACAATAAATATGCTCCATATATTGCATGGGATATATTTAAGTTAGATATATTTAGGTTGTTTTAAGTCTCAAATGTAAATTTAATTAAGGATCTTATATTTTATCTGGCTACCCTGAATTAGCTGTTTGTATCTGTCTGTCCTGTCCTGGCTTATCTGTCTGTCTTTCTGTCTGTCCACCTGTCTGTCTCTGTACTTTTAGATGAGACAAAAACTGAGGCTTAGAGAATATGTGTGGTTTCACAGTCTACCTGGGTACACAATCTACCAGGTTGAGAAAGGGTCATCAATCATTTGACCCTAAAATGCTCTAAAAAGTTAAAATAATGGTCAGAAAAAATTGAGGTTTACTTTATTCTTATTTTTTTTCAGATCCTACTATACTGTCTATCTTTTCTGCTTTATAGCCACACATATTTCTATTTAACCTCATATATCCCTATTTTGGCAGTCGTTCTCTTGGGTTATGTCTGCCAATGATCCTTCTCTTTCTCCCTGTTTATACACCCAAGCCCTGAGGCATAATTTTATTTAGTAGTCTTCTCAAAACCATACAAATAAATACAGACTGTCAACTTATTGCAGCTTGGACTGGGCAGAGTTAGGGAGGCGGTGAAACCATGAAGCAAAAGAGAAAGGAAAAAAAACTATTTCATATGTCTCTTTTTGTCATGTATCACTGAATATGGGACCTATAGTATCTGTGGTATTTAGCATAGAAACAAGATTTGTATGAATTGAATAAACGATTTGACCTCAATTTTTTTCAACAGTAAATAAAAATAATCTCAATCTAAGACTGCAGGTAATTTCCAGTGAAAAAAAGATTTGGAATTATTTAACTAATACAGACTTTGAGTTCTTTAGAAAAACATTGCCAATGCACTCTTTTTAATATCACTCAAATATCAGTTGCTAGTTAAAAATGTTTTAATAGTGGTAAGGGGCTTAGTTAAATCAGGCCAAGAGCAGCCACTTTCAGCATAAATCACTAGCATCTTGCAGTTTGCCTGGGTTACATTGGAGAATAGGTGATGGTTGGGAAGAAACAGTTATACTCTTTTTTAAAAACTTATTTGATACATATATATATATATATATATATATATATATATATAGTTGGGGATGGAATTCAGGGCCTCAAGCATGCTAGGCTAGAATTCTGCTGTAGGCTATACTCCCAGCCTGACATTCTCTTTTTAAAGCTATATTGAAGTCTCTAGGAAATGACAATGTTTCAGATGCATGAAAAGAAATGATCTGGAGCTAAACACCAGGAAATATTTATCAAAACACAAAAGAAATGACAAATTACTTTCTAATAGGTTGAAAAATATGCATTTGAATGATCATCTTTGAATACTTTGTGAGGGGGATAAAGTACTTATAGATGTCAAGCAGGAGGATGGGTGACTGCATTATTCTTCTATTAAGTCTCCCCAGGAAAGGAAACTTAAGAGGCTCAAAGGTCCTTTCAAAATTCGTTTCCTCAGTGGCAGAAAGGCCTCAATGAGGGGGCAGGCAGTAGAATGAAGGAGAAAACTAGACAAAGGCAGAAAAATCGCATAGCAGAAATGAAGCAGAGAAGGATGGCTAGAATCTCTAACATAGATGGCCTTGATACACTATATTGTTAATAGTGCACCAGAATTTAAAAACCCACATTATTCACACTACACTGCTTAGATGTATTATATTCTGTTCCAGTCATTCTACTTGTACTAGATTTGAGGGCACAGACAGTAATCCTGAAAATAACAGGATATAGTATGGTAATCATCCTTAATTTCCTATTAACTTAATCTAAAGCTCTGTAAAACCTACACTATTTTACCATAACTAATCGTAATCGAATCTGGTTTTTTGGATGGCTGTTTTGTATTGATAGATTTTATTCAAAGCTGTTATGATTGATAGTATCAAGTCTGAGAGTATAGGTAACTGCACTTAAGATGACAAGATCCACTAGAATATCCACTATGGTTTGACTATTACCTGCCTTTGAAGTTTTATACTGTCTACAACATTTTATTTTTACTAATATTGTTATGTACTGCTATATTCAATAATGCCTGATGATATAGACAATTCTATTGAAGATAATAACAACACAGCAATCATTGTAGATCACCTTGTACTGTGATTTTATACGACTTTTTGTTTTCATGTTTTTATAGGAATTTGTGCTGTTTTGTTTTTCCCTCTAATACAGAAAGGATAAAAATACATGCAGAGATTTGTGCATGTGTAGCTGTTTACACTCTCACCGTTTGACTATCTACTTTGTATGCTTTAATTTTGTAACTTGAACAACTATTTCTAAGAGGACAATATGTAATTTATTAACTAGTGATTTCTTATTGTTTATCTTTTTTTGGAATTCTGTATTATCTCTAACCTTTACATGCTTTTGTTTCTCTTTAAATAAAAAATTTTAAAAAAATTAATTTCCTCATCTTACTTACTTTTTTTTTATATTTGCTTTCAACAAGGCATCACAAATCTTAAGGGTTACATCCATCACCTAAACTGTGTCTCTGCTGCTACACTGTATATTGTTTTACTTTGTCCTTTAAACATCCTTTGTGTGGTCCTGTCTTTCCAGCTCCACAGAAAGAGTTATATTTTCTAGTTGCTTGTGTTCTTGTATCTCTTGCATTTGATCTAGTTTTATAAATCCAAGATACAGTATTTTCCAGCCTCTGACAAAAGGGGAGGTGCCTCTCACATCTTTTATTAGCACTAGTTGCCAGCAAATGATTAGACTGTAAGTCACTAAAGAAGGGAAGGGACACATGATGTTCCAGGTTGGGGAAAGTGATCCAACAGTATATAAAGAAAAATAATACAATATGCATTTTATTCTCTCAAAATACAAAAGGAGTTAAGTTTTAGTATTTAGCATATGAATTGATGCTAATATCCTTACTTTGTGCATTCCATCATTTGTTGCCAGTGTATCTTAAGAGCAAGGGTACCACACTGAGCTGGCATTAGCAATGGCCCCAGTCCTCATTCATTTGATTTCACAAAACTCTGTAGAATTGCAATTTGTATGTACATGCTATACATGGTTTTACAGATGATGTTATTTGGTTTTTATCCACAAAATGAAGTAAAGGCATTCCAGCAGAGAGATCATGATTTCAGTTGCTCTTTAATGATGCAGGTGGAAGGAAATGAGAAAGCTCGATTTCAGCCATATTAGAGGTGAAGACAGTGTTGGTCTGATAAAACTTCTTTTGTTCAAAAAAGCATGCTTTTATTGACAAGAAATATTTTATTTTAAAATATGATTCTTTTTCCCTTAAACATTGTATAACCATATTAGTAGAATGGTGCGTAGGTACAATGTAAAACTAACTACAAATATTTTGCAATTGTAAATGCAAAGAATTATTACTAATAAATATACTCAACCAAAAAAGTTTGGCAATCACTGAATGAGTCAGTAGTTGGCTAAAATTGGTTCATATAGGCTCATAAAAGCATACAATTTTCTGGAATTTTCCATGCTATCTGTTAAGCATAACTATTATTAAAATTTTAATTATATAAACATAATTACATAAATTATGCTAGAAATAAAGGCAATAAATACTCAAATTTCAGTATTTCCTAATTATTTTACTATTATCTATGCTCTTGAGGCTATTTACATCTATTTTATCTGTACACTGGTATATTAGTTCCATACTGCTCCATAACAAATTAACCCAAGTTATAGCAGCTTAAAAAGAACAAACATTAATTAGATCATATAATTTCTAAATTAATCAGCTGAGAACAGTTTAACTGGGTGGCTTTGGCTCAGAGTGCCTCATGAGGTTGCAATCAAGATGTTAGTTGGGGAATGCAGCATCTCAAGGCTTGACTTGAGCTGGAGATTTCACTTCCAAGAGTGATAATTTATACAGTTGGTAGCTGGAGGCCTCAGTTCTTTGATGCATGAACTTTTCCAACAGGTTCCTGCAGCATAGCAGCTAACTCCCCACCTAAGAGAGTGATACAAGAGAGAAAAGAGACTAAGACAAAAGTTTTAGTGACTTTTATAGCCTAACCTTGCAAGTTACATACCATCATTTCTGGCATTTTCTATTGGATACACTAACCCTGGAACAATGTGAGGGAGAAATACATAAACAGAAATGTTCTAGAGACTCCAGTAATCTGCCTACTATTGTTATTGTCTAGATCTAACAGCTGAATGTATTTTAGGTTCAATTTTCAGACTCATACTAAAATACTATGAGAACAGGGTTGGGAGGGCAGGGGGACAGGTCAGAAGAACGGGAAATAATATACCTTAGTTCAGTATGTCTTTGTATTTTTTCGTGTTTTGCCAGAAGCAGTCCCTAAAACTACAGGTGCATGTAATAGATTCTGGAAAGGTAGAAGTAAGTAACTATAATACAGAGATGGGGAATGGAAAGCAGCCAATAATGAATGCATTGCTATGATAACTATCATTTGGGTGACTGAAACTTAGTCATATCAAGAAGCCCTACAAGAGACACAGAACACACACCTGAGACATGCTAGCCAAGAGTATAGTCATTGTTTAAGAATTGTTATCAGCGGTCAATAAAAAAAGCATAAAGATTAAGGATATGTTTAAATTTAGGTAAACTGGGTAGATAACTGAATCCTGCAAAGGAGAGACTTAAAAACACTTTGGGCAGTCAGAATTCTATTTTTAAATCCAAAATTTTATTCAAGTATCTTACTCTGGAAGTAATCTAGAAATTTTAGCCTGGAAATATCATGTGGCTTACAATTTTGGATTTAAAGATTGCTTTGACTGTTTTGTAGAAAACAAGTTGTGAGAGAATAAGAGTTGAAATGGTCAATCTAAGAAGAAGATTTAAATTTTTAATGGGGGCAAAAAGACATTGGGAGCTCAGGCTAGGATGGCAGTAGCAGAAACTGTCAGAAGTGACATGATCTAAAATATATTTAGAGGGTAGAATGTATTTAGAGTAGTAAAAATAAGGAGATAAAAAGAAAAATTAATGGTGACTTAAATTTTTGACATGAGCAACTATGAAAAAAGTACACATATTGGGGTAAAAATCAAGAATTCTATTTGAATATTTTATGGTCAAGTGTCAGCTATCCAAGTGAAACTGTGAAGTAAATTTTTGGAGCTACAAATCTAGACTTTCAAGGAGATTTCTAACTTGAGATATGAATTTAGGCCTTAATAACATCAACTTAGGTGTCAAATGAGAGATAACATTAAAAACCAAGAGAACAAACTTCCAGTTTTAATACTGTTGCAGAAGAGATTCATATCCTGGTGACAGATACCTCCCTTTTGACACTATAGAATCATTCTCCTTTATCTTGTTTCTGCCTGAAGATTAATATAATCCTTATTATTCTAATCTTGTGTTATTATTCTATCTTGTGTTGCTATAGCAAAATACCAGAGGATTGATAACTTATAAAGAAAAAAGATATATTTGGTTCATGATTCTGGTGGCTGGATGTTCCAAACAGCATGGTAACAGCACCCTGGTGAGAGTCTGTTGGCAGAATCGGGGAACAAGTCACATGTGTAAGGAGTCTAGTGCTTGGGTGGTCTTGATTTATAACAACCCACTCCAGAGAAAGCTAATCTAGTCATACAAGAGTGAACCCGCTCCTGTAGAATAGGTATTAAATTGTAAAGGAAGAAGGCACCCTTAACTTGACAAAGGATATCTGCCCTAAAAATTAGAATGGATCAATTTTCTGACAAGTTTGACTATGTGGAAAAGACTTTGCCCTAGCATATTACTCTTCTATTGTGATTGGATAAAATAGCTTAACCATAGGTTCAATAATTATTAAAGTATTTTATAATTATAAAATGAGTATATTTTTAACTACAGGTAAAACAAAAATTGTGCAAGAAAATAAATGTAATTATAACACATCATTTGGCTCAGCAGTGAACAATATATATATGACATATATGATATATATATATTCTATATCCTGTAATATGATTTATATATTACTCCTAATACTAAAAACAGATTTGACATATTACTGTGACATCAGAGTATATATCAAGAATGCACATATCCTCTGACCCAGCACTTCTGCTTAAAATAATAAATTCTATATTGGCTCAAAGCTCCAGTACAATAGTGTAATAGCTTAGCTGTGGCTTGTCCTGATGAAGGCAGATACTTCTAATGTTCCACCTGGAGCTCCACTGACTGTGCAGAACTTAGAGCAAATATCCTTTGTCAAGTTAAGGGTGACTTCTTCCTTTACAATTTTAGTATAAAAGATTTTTATGTTATGTTATGAACTAGGAGTTGACTTCGAGCAGAGTTTTACAGCTTAGATCAGTGTTGATTTTCTCATTCATTAATGTAGAAAATTATAAGAAAAGATTTTCTAACACTGTCATGGCCTTATATTCATGGGATTAAATTATATTTGGCTACACAGCAGGATGGCACATTTATATTACAATATATTATTAAGGGTATTTATTTGTATTCTTGGACATGTGATTTTTCTTTTCCTTCCCATGTCTACTTAACAAGTTGCAGTATTTTATATCTTTTTCTATTGATGAAATAATTTATATAAAATAATAATTATCTATTTCTTGAAAGTTTGGTAGAACTTGCTTATAAATTGTAACTGAGCCTTTTAAAGGTTATATATTTGATTACCCATTAAAATTACTTTTATAGATATTGAATTATTCAGTTTTCAACACCATGTCTCTGTAAGTCAATATAGAAAATTTATATTTTTCTGAAAAAGCATTCATTTAATCTATATTTTCAAACAAAATGCTGTAAAATTTACATAATCTTTATAACTTTAAAAACTAACACTGAAACTTGGTTTATTCACTGTCTTGTTTCTAAAGTTTATTTCCCTTGTTCTTTTTTGTCCTTTCACAAGTTGACAGTGAATAATGGCTGGATCATTACTTTTAGTCCTTCTTTTTTTTCTTTCTTTTTTAAATTTTGTTTTGTTTTTTGAGGCAGTGACTCAGTATACAGTTTAGGCTGCCCTTGAACTTGTGGCGATTCTATCTCAGTCTCCTGAGTATTAGGATTATGTGCATCCACCACCGCACTCCAATTTTCTCATTTTCTAATACATGTATTTAAGGCTATAAAATTTCCTTGTTATGGTTTTTGACATATGGGGTTATTATGGCCATTTTTTTCTCAATAATTTATAATTTTAGTATTGATTTCTAAGTCAATAATTATTAAAAAGGTGTGATATGTTCCAGAGACTCAAATTTCCTTAACGCAAGAATTATCTAAAGACTCAAAAGTATTCAAAAGAATGATCTAAAGACTCAAAAGTATTCAACACTACTGAACTGTACATTTAAAAATGATTAGATGATAAATGTTACTTGCACTTTACTCACATTTTCTAAATGAAAATAAAAGGTAGACCACCTGGGTAGATTTTAAGGATAAAGGTCCTTAAAAGCAAAAGAGGAAGCAGAAGAGAGAACTAGAGACCTGGCAGGTTTAGAACTTGGCCTGGTGCTGTGACAAAGGGGAGATTAACAAAGGGGCCACAAGCCACAGCACGTGGTAGCCTCTGAGTCAGGCTCCTCTATCGCCCTGCAAAGGAACATTGTCCAGCTGACATCTTAACATGAGCCTAATGAGACCTCTATTGGACCTTGAAGTTCTAGAACTGAAAGATAAAAATTTGTATTGTTTTAAGTAAGAATAAATAAACTTCTTTGTGAGGATTCTTTTAAAAAATCAAAGTAACGGAAAATGGATATCATGGCTTAGAATTCTTCTTGTATAGGATATTCAGTCTCTTGTTCTCTTGCCATCATTGTGCACAACCATAGCACAGAAAGTATCATCCAAGTTTTTCACTGAGAACACACAGACAGAAGAAGTGAAGCTCCAGGACCTCGGAATCACTGTTGGGTGAGGGGACAGACCTTGTAGGTCAGAGCAATTTCTACCATTCATAATTCACTGAACACTCCCAGAATCCACTCCACCTAGAACACAAAACCCCTGACACTCACACCCAGTGTGGTCTAAAGAGTCAGAGCTGGGGAAATATCAAAGTGAAACATTCTCAAGACTTTTATCTGCCAGTGTTTAGAATGGCAGTGAGAAAGTGAGTCAAGCTGCAAGGGAGGGAGAGAGAGATCACAGCTCACCATGCTCTTGTCTTCTTGAGGGCTTAAGGGAATTTCGAATCTAGAAATGTGTACAGAACACTTGCTACTGTATCTCAGATGTGTTCTACCTGCTTATCCTTTGAACTTTAGATTGCATTATAAGAGCTAACGTTTGCTTGCTTGGAAAGAATTTCTTCTTGACCCTTCTCCCTGGCCATTTGAGAAAGGTCTGAAAGTAAGGAATCCTTTAATAAATGGAGCCAGAGATTCATCTTGCCAAAAACATGTTCAGCAATCTTTCATTTTACTGTTTTAAAAACCAGAATTCAAAAAGATTTTCAGATTTTCCTCTGATCTCTGATTCTTTAAATTGATACACTGGTGTGGAACTTTCTCGCCCATAAAGTGGGAAAATTGAAGCAGAGAGTGGAAAACTGATAGAGTGAGCGTTGGAAGTGGAATTTGAAAACTTGTGATGGCATAATGAATTTATCGGAAACTTCAACCAGAGAATTTCAAACTGTTTTCTCTCTTCCCTCTAGGATTCCTCAGAAACTTAGGATAATTTTCTCTTAGGTTTCATCTGCAGTTCTCTTTCTCCGGAGCAGAAAATAAAGGTGAAAATAGATTCTGTATGTTAAAAGCTGAAGCCACACTCTTCTCTCTGCCGACTTCTAATCATCCAAATAATCCAAGTAATTACTATAGTCAATGAGTCTTGAAAAAAAACTTAAAATCTCCTTTAAACAGTTTTTTTTTTGGGGGGGAGGTGTCAAATTGCTTTTCCTAATGTGAATTCTAAAAATGCTATTCCTAATGTGAATTCTGCAGACCAAAACAATATTTGTACATAATAATTTTTATGAGGACTCTTTTATAACTTATAATCTTTACAAACTACTTTCCTATGTAATCTTCCCCAGAAAGCAGTTTACTTAAGAAGACAGTTTATAAAAATTGTAAGTTGCTGAGAAGTTACTAAGGAAAATCACTTATGTGCAAAATAAAATATTGATCAAATGGTTATAACTTGGAGTGAGCTCTCACATAAAAGGAAAATAAAACACAATGATGTAAAAGCACTCAAGTGAGGAGAGATCTAGAAATAGAATTAATTATCAAGAGTTTTTTTTTCTCTGAAAGCTTGAAATGCCTTACCCACTCATACTTTCTTCTTTGTCCTGCTGTATAGAAAGAATCAATGACAAGGCTTAAAACTCAGCAGAGGCATCAAAATGATTCTTTAAGTTAAAGCAGGAGGCAGTAGTTGAAAACAACTTTTGATTTTAAGACAGCCTGTAGATCATAAACATGACACATCTGAGGATAATTAATTCATTTTTTAAATAAGTATTAAAGAAAAACTACATAAGCAGACCCAGGTGTCGTAGCACACACCTGTAATCTTGGCACTCAGGCGACTGAAGCAGGAGAATCACTGCAAGTTCAGGGCCAGACTGGGCTACAGAGTGAATTCAAGGCCAGCCTGAACTACAAAGCAAAACCCTGTCTCAAAAACAAAACAGAAGGAATTTCAAAGACATCTTTAAATCAAATTTTAGGATAAGAAACTATTGTTAAATATAGCTCCTTTCTTCCCCTCAAAGATTCCTCAGCAACTTAGAACAATCATCTCATAGGCTTCATATTTAGCTGACTTTCTCCAGTGCAGAAAAAAAAAAGGGGGAGAAATGGATTCCACACATTAGAAGCTGAAACAACACTATCTTCCGTCTACATTATTATTATTATTATTAAATGGTTCTTTTTGTGGGAAAGATGGGGCATACTGGGAACTGAAGAGTTAGGACTTCGTGCTTGCCAGGTTGAGCTAAATTCCCAGTCCTATTGCTATTAAATGCTAATGTTTACAATTTGTAGAACATGAACTGAGTTTTATGTACTACACCATTTTCCAAAGGTTAGTGCATCTGAAACAATATTAGTGCTCATCAATATCCAAGCTTCTTCCACTCTGCCCGAACATGAAACTGCTTCCTCTCCCGTCTACAGTAAGGTATGACCCCTCAGTTGAGTTTCTCTCTGGACATGTTATGCCCTCTGACGTAACAGCATGTAAAAACCCTCAGACACTTCATATGCTATCCGAATTGTAATCTTATTTATTAGCTAGAAACAGGAGTTTTCCATGGATAATTCCAAGTCCCAGAAGATGTCAGAAATATGAAATGTAAAGTTTGAGGTCCCCAAATCCCTGCAATGAAAACTATAAATCCATCTTGATCAGGATATGAACAAGAAATGAACCTTTTATTGTGATAATCATCTGAGGTTTGGGGGTTGTTTATTTTGGCAGTTAGGCTGCCTTGTTTAATTAGATGCATGTTTCAGGTGTAGATTCAGAGAAAATATCTCAGCTGAATCATGTGGAAGAATAAGAATTAAACTGTTAAATGGTAAGAGGAAATCAGGGGTAAAATATTTGTCAAAATAGGTAAATAGTATGCAGGAAGACTATAGCCAAGACATAATGTGTTCAGTGTTAAGGATGGACATGAATAGAGCTGGAGGGTAAGACCTAAGTATGGGCCAGGTCACAGAGAGTGATAGGAACAATTTAAGGAATTTTGGGAATGAAGAGCCATTGAAAAATTCTAAGAAGGAAACATTTTATTAGATTTGCTTTAAAAAATTATTCTAGCTTCATCATTGAGAATGTTTTGGATGAGCTAAGAGTTGGACTGGTTAATATGTTACAGAAATCCAGGTGATATGTTAATGCATGAATTCAATGACCGTTCAACTAAAACACATTTATTCAGCCCCATGAAAGAGAATGAGATAAAATGTCAGCAAGGCAGAAGTGATCTGCATCTTTGTGAAATTTAAAGCTGAAGGAGGGAAGGTGAGTGAAAGAAGAAAGAAGAATGAGGATGAAGATGAGAAAGGAGGAACAGGAGGAGAAAAAAAGGGAAAAAAGAGAGGAGTAAAAAGAGAAGCAGGGGAGGAGAAGGAATAGAAGGGAAAAGGAGAGAAAAGGAACTGTGGGGAGGGGAGAGAAGAGTGGATAGTGAACATGTAACTAAAAAAGAAAGAAAGAAAAAAAAAAGAGCCCCGCAGTAGCCATAGGTAAGTACTAGTAATTGATCAAATGTTGAAATTGAGAAAAAAATCCAAGATTCCAAGATGACATTCCATTTTTTGGCATAAATGATGGTACCACCATTCAATGAGATTTTAAAAATATATGAATTAGAGTTGAAGAGATAATGTGTTCAATTTTGGACTTATGCTACCTGGTTTCAAGATTTACTATAAAGAAGCAGTAATTAAGACAGTGTGGTGTTGATACGAAGATAGATTAATGGAACAGAATACAGAAATATATAAAGATATAAAATGCTAACGGATTTCCCACAAAGGTAAAAAAGCAATGCAATTTGGTATCAATAAATGATACAGGAAGAATTGGACAACTAAATGCAAAAGATAAATTTTGATTCATGCCTTACCTTATATAAAAGCAAACTTAATATAAATTTTAGATCTAACTGTAAAACCTAAAACTCTTAAATTTCTAAAGCTTAAAAAGAAATATTTGTGATTTTAAAGATTTCTTAGACATAGTATCAAACACAATTTACAATGAAAAATTGGTTACATCGAGTTGCATCAAAATTAAGAACATTAAAAGGGGTTTTTAAAATAATTTTTAATTTTATTAGTACACATTTGCAATTTATGCAGTTTACAATCATCTTGTTGGGAAGTGGTAACATGTACATATTACAGCTCATTTCTCTTTTTTCAGTCCCCTTCCTCTTGCCTCCCCTTCCCCCTTCTCCTCTGGTTCCCCTACCTCCTTTTTCATTCTTCTTCTTCTTTTGTTGGGGGATGGTTTGCTTTTGAGACAGGGTCTCAGTCTATAGTTCAGGCTGGTCCTGAACTCACTATGGTTGGCCTTGAACTTGCACAATCTTCCTGCCCCAGTCTCTCAAGTGCTGGGATTATAGATTTGCACCACCACACTCAGCCCCTTTTTCATACTTATTGGTATTATTTGTCTTAGTTCGTGTTATGGCATATAGTGTTTACATTAATTGGGGTTATTAGGCTTCTGTACATGGCACATCTTTATTCCTCTTATTTTCCCTTCCCTTCCTCCTCAGCTCTTGCCCTTGTTCCTTTGGACCACTTCTCACTTGCAAGAGATCCGCCTACAAAGGACTATTTTTTTCTTTTCTTTCTTTCTTTCTTTTTTTTTTTTGCAGTACCGGGGAGCGAACTCACGACCTTGCGCTTGCCAGGCAGGCACTTATGCCAGTGAGCTAAATCCCCAGCAAGGGAGTATTAAGAGCATGAAAAGATAAGCCATGTATTAGGAGAAAATGTTTGAAAATTACACATTTGATAAAGAATTTAAATCCAAAATATATGAAGAATTCTCAAAACTCATTAAGAAACCAATTACATTGAAAAATGGTCAAAATATTTGAGAAATTATTATATCAAAAAAGATACATAGCTATGAAATAATTACATGGAAAAATACGGATCAGCAGTCATTAGTGAAATGCAAGTTAGAACTGTAACGCACACTTAACTAATGTCTAACGCCCTCCTCTAACAGTTGAAATTAAAACACTCATCATGCCAGTGGTTGGAAAGGATGTGCAATAACTGGAACTCTGACTCATATACCTCCTGTGGAATGTAAAATAGCAAAACAAAAGAATGTGTCTAAACCAGGCATGGTGGTATGTGCCTGTAGTTCCAGCATTCAGGAGGCTGACACAGGAGGTGTGGTGGACTGAAAACTGATAGTCAGTTTAAACAACACCTGAACTGAATCAGCGTGGTGCTGAGTGTAGAGCGTTTACCTGAGGACTGTTGCCAGCACAAAAAGGAGAAGAAGAGAGGAAGAGTAGCATTGTGTGAGTTCTCCTAAGTAATGTTTTTTGGTGCTTTTGGTTTGAACTCGGCTGTACTCATCATCAAAGAAGCTCAGGACCTTGTTGTCACTGAGAATAGCTGTGGTTCACTTTGGGGGAGCTCTGTTCCTTACTTTGAGTATCACTTCTTGGCTCCAGAGGAGAACATGGTGTGCAGTTCAATCCCTAGGAGAAGATCGTCACATTGACTTCCTGATATGTACTCTGCTGTTCTCATCAGAGGAATTCAGGACCTCATTGTTGCTGAGGACTGCTGTGGTAGTTTTCAGGGGTGCCCTGATCCTTACTTTGAGAATTGCTTCCTGGTCCAGTGCAGAACCCCCAGCCTACTAGCTCAGATCCTTTATCCCACTGGCACAGAATTTCTGGCTTCCACTGTTGACCTTTGGGCCTTCCCAGCGCATCTTCATGACAGACTTGCATGAATCATTGTCATGGGCTCTAAACCTCTAGTTAGACGAATGGGAGGCACTGTCATGGGCTCTAGGTCTTCAGCTGAACTCATGAGGATATTGCCATGGGATCCAGGCCCTCAGCTGGATTCTCTAGCTCTTTAGTGTGTGGATAGATTTCCTGCACTTTCTTTGTATTTGACTCCTTGAGTGACCATTGTAAATAATACTATAAATTATATGTCATGTAATTGTCTTGTTCTCCTTGCAAACTCTGAGTATAACAGGAGGAGCACAGCAAGTATGAGGTCGGCCTGGGCTACCTAGTGAGTACAAAGCCAGCCTGAACTACATAGCAAGATCCTGTCTTTAAAAAAATGTGTCTTGCATATGACTTGCATATGAATGGCTATCACATATCTGTAATACTCTCAAGGTGAAAACAATCCAAATGTTCATCAACAGGTGAATGATTGAGTAAATTGTGGATGTTGATATAATGGGATGCGATGCAACAAAAAAGCAATTTACTATTGACAAATGTGATAACAGATCTCCAAATTATTATGTGAAAGAAAAGAAGACATAAAAGAATATCTGCTATATAATTTTATTATTGAAAGTAGGAGAAAATCCAAACTAATCTCTAGTGACAGAAAGCAGATGACTTGTTGCCTGGGAATGGGTGGAGGTGGCACAAGAGGTTGGGAGAGAATACTGGGGGGAAGGGGAAGTTCATTGCCTTGATGGCAGGGATGGCTTGGTGGGTGTAGACATAATGTAAAATGCTTTTCAAATTATATATTTCAAACAAGCAGTGTTTCTTTTGCATCAATTATACCTTAATAAAACTATTAAAACATCTTAGAAAGTAAAACTATAATGCATTTATCCATTAAAAAATGTCTGCAGAGAGTAGTAAACTATAAAAAGCAGCAAAACAGATTTGCACTTCGAGAAATGAAAACAGAACTTCTGGAAAGTAAAACATAACTGAAATTTAAGATTCATTGGCTACATTTAACATTAAATTGGACATAGCTGAAGAGTGATTTAATGAAGCATAAAATAGATCAAAGGTATTTAATCTTTAGGTTTAGCAGCAAGGGTGTTACAGTTGACCTCAGAGAGGGCAATTTCAGTGGGGTAGCAGGAAGAAACCAGACTATATTAGAGTGGAAAGTGAACAAGAAATGATCTAAATATTAAAACAAACATTCCCTCTGCTGCTAGAAAAAATGGGTGAAACTCTTAAAGACATAGGTATATCTTGTTGGATTGTTGAACTGTTTGCAGTCTCACCACTTGAACGTCTACTTCATATGCTCTAATTTTGTAACTTGAACAACTATTTCTAAAAGGACAATATGTAATTTATCAACCAGTGATCTCTTACTGTTTATCCTTTTTTTTGAAATTCTGTAATATTTCTACTTTTTTTCTGTTTTTAAAAAAATTAAAAATAAAAGACATAGGAATAGGCAACGGCTATCTGAACAGAACCTTTGTTGCACAAGAAATAATATCAAGAATCAACAAATGGGATAACATCAAATCAAAATGCTTCTGCACAGCAAAGGAAACCACAGACAGACTGAAATGACAATGTACAGAATGAAGAAAAAATTTTGTCAGCTACTCAGACAAAATACTAATAGTACAATATACTAAACCCCCAAAACATTAGACTTCTCCAAATTTAAAGACTCAGTCAAAAAAATGAGCACCTGAAATGAATAGACATTTCTCAGAAGTACGCATGTCCGGGCCGGAGATTTAGCTCAGTGGCATAAGTGCTTGCTTTGCAAGTGTGAGGCCATGAGTTCAATCCCCAGTACCAAAAAAAAAAAAAAAAGAAGTATACATGTCCAATAAGTGAAAAATGTTTAACATTGCTGACCAATCAAGAAATGCAAATTAAAACAATACTGAGATTATACCTCATACCAGAAAGAATGGCTGAAATCAAACAACAAAATTAAGAATTCAAATAATAAAATGAAAAGTAGAACCCTTCTTCATTGTTGTTGGGGCTGTAAATTGACACAACTACTATGGAAATCAATAGGGAGACTCCTCAAAAACTAAAAATAGAAATTGTATTTGTCCCAGCTATTCACCTTCTAAGTATCTTTTGGAACAAGTTAAAGATAAAATATTACAATGATATATGCATACTTATGTTTATAGCAGCACAATTCATAACAGTGAAATTTTGGGGGCAGCCTGTATGTCTATGAATGCATAAAGCAAATGTATTTACATATAGTGGAGTACTACTGTGCCATAAATAATAAGTTTCAGTCATTTGTATGGAAATGAAAGCACCTTGAGGCCATGTTAATTGAAATAAAAGGACACACAAGTTTAAATAGCTTATGGTTTTTCTTATATGGGATACTCGACATAGAAAGAGAAAAATGAAAGAGAGACAATAGGAAAAAAGAGAGAGAAAAGTTACTCTAATCCATCATGACTGATGTAGCTAAAAGTGTTCCTTGACTTAATATAATTCTTTTCTATAATTTTTATCTGTTAGTCTGGTTTATCTGTTGTTTATGATAATTAACTTGGTAAAGACAATAAATAAATCTGAGGCTGGTAACACAAAAAGATGTTACGTATATGTACAGTTGTATAAAAAAGTTATTATTAACATTTGATTAATATTGTTAACATTGACATAACCACAGTAAATATTACCATCCTGTATTATAAATAAGTACTAATAAAAATAAAAGTTAAATTAAAGAAGAAAGTGTTCAAATCTATAGAAAAATTGTAATGATGAACCTTACTGTAGGTCTTACCCTGATTCACCCAATTTGAAACAAGATCTTTCTCTGTAATTCAGACTGGCCTTGAACTCCCAGAGATCCTTTTTCTTCAGCCTTCCAAGTGCTGGGATTATAGGCATGTGCCACCACACCCAGCCTACGTACATATTTTTCCCAAAATATCCAAAATAATCCAGTTGGCATTTTAGACAAGACACTGCATCACATATTTCCCAAGATCAAGAATTTTCTTTTTCAGATATAAGACAATCAACACTAACTCAATAGCTTCATTAAACATACAATTTATCATTGTGTCTCCCCAATTGTCCTGCATTTGTCTTCTGGCATTATTTTTTCTTTGACCCAGGATTCAGTCAAGATCCAGATGTTGCATTAAGCAATTATGACTTTTATTTCCACCAGTGCTTCCCTCTATTTTTCTTGGTGTCAAACCCTTTTGGAAGAGTCTAAATTAGTTGTCTAATGGAACATTCTACATCCGGAGTTTATCTTACCATTTTCTTGATGTAAGTGTCAAGTTATAAATTGTCTTATAAGAATACCACAAAAGTGACTTTATTTCCAATTGTATTACATTAGGAACCACAGGATAGCAGGTTACTTCACCTTGGGGGTGACAAGCTGCTACTTGTTGAAGATGAATAGTGACCTATGTAAGGTAGAATTTTTTTTCAAGATGGGAGAAATAGTGTAGAAGGAGAGGAAGAGAGACTGATAATGTGAGCCTTAAACAGGAGAAATATCTCTTCCTCTGCATCAGAAGGTAAAGAAAAATCACCAGTTAAGATCCAAGAAGTTGATAAATGTCCTACCTGATGAGTTTTGTATAGAGACAAGGGTATCTGCTCAATGAAGTGCTGTGAAATGGGGTTGAGGAGTTGGAGACTGCGGGTCTGGAGTCTGACCCAGCTGCTGTAGAGAGGAGGAAGGGGGACAGGTGCTTGGCTGAGTGCTTTCGAGGACTTGGCAGAAATTGGAGCTCATCCATGGTCTGGGCCTAGTAGCAAAGATTATGGAATGCTATTCCATAATGGAATGCTATTGGCCAATTGGCTGGATGGGACAGAAAATGGGACAAGAGGGTTGAGAAAGCAATGAATACAGGATTATGAGCTATGGCATGTGGGGAAAATAGATGTATCAGGGATGTAGGTGTCAAAGTGGTCAACTAACAGATGTAGCAGGAACAGTGAGCAAATGAAAGTTGTCAGGGGACCAAAATTTTGAATGAATGAAAACTTTCAGAAATGAGGAAGCTGGCCTTGGTGGCACATGCTTGTAATCCCGGCACTAAGGAGGCAGAGGCAGGAAGATTTCTGTGAGTTTGAGGACAGGCTGGGCTACAAAGTAACTTCAAGGCAAGCCTGAACTGTATAGTGAAACTCTGTATCAAAAAAGACAAAAACAAAACAAAACCCAAACCCAAACAAACAAATTAACAGAAGCACAAAGAAGAAATGAAGAAATTCTAGATTTTGTCCAGATGTGGGAATATGGCCTTGGAAATCGATGACTGCAAGTGTCAGCAATGTTTGCTGATGTATGAAAGTCAAGGAACTGACTGGTCTTAGTTACTTTGCTTTCATTGCTGAGACAAAATACCCAACACCTGAAGTTAAAGGCAAAAATATATACTTAGCTCTCACTTAGTAGAGATTTCAGTTCAAAACCAGCTGGCTCCAAGTAGGAGACAGAGGGGCATCACAGAGGAGAAAGTTGTGGCAGGCAGAAGATAGCAAAAGTAAGCAAGTTAGGGACCTTAACAGCATTTTTCTGTCCCTTTTATCTTATCCAGGCTACTCAGAGCGAGTAACACTCACATCCTTAATCCTAGTGCCCTTAAACCTAGCATCCCACCATGAATCAATTCCAGCATCACACACTGTAGATCAACCACCTCTGAAAAATCCCCACCTATGACTGCATGAAGCTGTCGTTGGGAGACATCTAGACACAAATTGTAACATCTGGTGTTGAGTCCTCGTTGTGTTCTTGCTAAGTAAAGGATTAAAATGAACGCAGCCATCTTTTTTTTTCTTAGCTGATATTAGAATCTCCTACTTGCAGTTTTCTCTGTTGTAAATACTGCAGCATCTGTGGAAAAAATTATACTCTTTAATACACAGCAATCAACAACAACAACACAATAAAATCACACCTAAGATATTTTGATCCACAACTTGTGTAACGTTCTAGCTGGTAGAGGCTATCTTGTCCTTTTATTTTTTTCTTAGTCCTGAAAGCTACAAGATTTTCAAAGAAAATCTTCTCAGAAAAGTGCCTTTGTTGTGATTGATCTTCCCTAATCCCTTACCTGGCACCTTGGAGTTAGCACAGTAACTTGAGTTAGTTATGATTGGATGGTCTTAAGGAAATGAGGGCATTGGATTAGATCACTGAGAAGTTCTAGACTTTTTTTGTTGTTGACCTCTTGGGAAATTTGATGAAAATATGAATCCTTTTTTTTCCCAGGAGAATGAACATTTGCACAAACCCACACAATACTGCATCCAATTTCAAGGCATTTCATAGACTGTCACTTAATATAACCTGAATTTGATTGCTGTGGGTATCATTTCAGTTCTATATTATGACGATAGTACAAAACCAGTAACTTGTTAGTTTAAAAATAGTTTAAACTTTTTTGCAATATTTTTCACCTAAACTTGTCTTCTGAGATCCTTTCTGTCCTTATTGAAGACTAGAGCTGCCAGAATTCCCTCTTTGACCTGGTTTTTCTCTCCTACTGTGACCCTTGCCTGCCACAGTACCCAAGAGCCTTGTACCATTCACCCCAACAGATTTTATTTTAAAAGGATCAAGTCCCTCCAGCTGAAACAGCTGAGCCTGACATCCAGTTTATTGACTGGCAACAGCCCAGCTCGGCAGCTGAAGTCATCTAAGGGACATTAGAGGTACTTGCCTTCAGCCAATTCACTCCAGCCTGGGAATTTCAAGGCAGAGAAAGGGATTTGGGCACAGAAGGCATGTGGGGGACTGATGGGCTAGAAGAGGGTGTCTCTGCTGAGCATCCTTGTAGCCATGGTCTCTAGGGTGTTAGAAATGACAAGCTTAAGAAGGAAGCGTGAAGTGAAATGAGGAAATGGAAAAGAAAAACACTCCTCCAAACAATCAAATGAGAAACATACATACCACATTTAAAAATTTGGGCATGGAATTAGCTTTAATTTTTTTCTGCTTGAATTAAAACCAGTCACTAAGGTGGTCTCTCTTTCTGCTATAAATTGTTACTAACAATTTGTTTCAAGCAAGGGTAGGAGATCTGTTTAGTGCAAATCCCAATCCATCCTAAAAAGTAAATGAGCTATGTACAGCTGATCATTACTTCCTGCTTTTCCTCTTAGAAGAAAAGTTGCTTTTACTGTTTGTATCTTTGCCTTCTCCTTTCCTATGGCAGTCATGGGAACTTTATCTCTAGATAAATTCTATGAATAGTAATATAAAATTATGTGTGATTTATCTATTATTATTTTGATTTTATCTATTTTCCCAAAGTATTTTAAATGACTTACAAAAGAAATAAAGTACTAGAGAACAACTATAGCACGAATGTAAGAGCAAACTGTTAGATAAATTACAGCTGTACCATCAATATTTAGGACTAAATAAATCACTAACGTTGATCCTAAGAGGTAGCTCTGAGCACCCTGGAAGCCAAGATTAAAAAAAAGAAGAGAGAGAGCTATCATGCCTGAGGTAGCCTTCCTAAACTGCAAAATTAATGACACCAATTTAAAGAATATCCTTCCTATTAATAAATTCCAAAAATGAATTTATCTGTTATAAAGATATTCAAGTAATATAGTGAGTTTATCTTTAGTTTTGAGATGTAGGAACACTTGTGTGTGAAAATTTCTCAAGCACAAATACCACAGGGAAATTATTGTCATACATTTTTCAAGATTTTCTTATAGGTATCTTTAAAAAGTCTATCACGCATGTATAATTTGGTAGGGTTTTGACTCAGTATGATAGAATTTAGGCTAGAGGTGAATTTAGACTAGAGGAATGGCTTTAGTCATGTTTTTCTGAAAATTCTTCTCTATTAATAATTGTCTCTGGCAGGTAATTAACAGACACTGAATAACAGGTAAGTTGAGAGACAAATCTACCACATTATTGATAGATTTATGTACTTCAGTGCCTTGTGCAGATGCCTAAGTAAAGCATTACTATGAATTAGTAGAACTTGACTTATATTCTTGCCTAGATGGAGGATCTTTCTCCATTTGTACCTTGGTTGGGTTTCAAGTACATATGCAAACAGTGCTATAGTTTTCTTATGAGGCAAGAATTTTTTTCAGAATAACTATACTGATCATTAAATGAAGGAAGAAAGTCATTTAGTCTGAAATCCGGCTGCATATTTCTATGAGGACTATTTTGGATTTGGCATAATTCATCTTAGGCTTTTCTTTGTGACAGTAGTTAATCAATGGGATTGTTTGCTTTCTAAAATGAGTACTATAGAGAGTAAGACTATGACATCATCAAAGAAAATTATGTTTATCTTTCTGTTTGGGAACACAGAACACACCTAGCTCATCTAAAAGTTGCACCAATATATTTGTCATGAGTTCCAGGAAAAAGAAAAAGAAGTATAAAGTTGCTACTGATGGAGTACAGGATTGGATTTGCATTATTATTATTATTTCAGCAAGGACAAATTGTGACAGGAGACAAGATATGAGATGCAATGACTGATGTCAGCATGGTTGTTACAACAAGAGGGAAGATGCATTAGGATCTTCTGTATCATCAAAAATAAAAGCTACCTTTAGATTCAAATGCTACTCAAGTAACTTCATCTGAGTTACTCTTTAGTTGTTGAACAAAGAATTCCTTTGCTCTGCATCCTGTTATTTCTCCTTTGGGAATCTGATTATGTTATAAGTCAATAAATGGGCAGAAAGTGGATTCTGGGAAGATGGTGGAACAATAAGCAGCAAAGTAAAAAGCCTTTCTGAGAGAAACAGCCCAAATGCTGGAATACAGCATTCTGGAGAAGACCAGAAGGAAGGAGATGGATCCTTTCAACTTAGGAAGAAACTAAAGTGAAAAGAGAGAGAGAGAGAGAGAGAGAGAGAGAGAGAGAGATAAACAAAGAAAAGAAAAGAAAAACTTAAATAGAAGGCGGTACCAAATACATTCTCACCAGAGTAGATCCCACTGTGTGCAAAGCGCCACTGGAATCCAGTGATGCACAGTCACGGTGAAGTTGGGGGTTGGCAAGCCTGAGGGCCTCGGTGGGAAGATGCGGTTGTGGCAGGGAGCAGTGGTCCAGAGACCTGCACCGGCTTGCGGTGAGTGTGAGGGCTCAGTCCTCCTGCAGGAGTGGGTGATTGGCCAGGCAACATTTTGGACTCAGGCAGGATAAGCCCAGAACCAGAACTGCAGCTGGCTTCATTCAGCCACTCCTAGCACAGGGCAGATTGGT
Source organism: Hydrochoerus hydrochaeris (assembly GCA_004027455.1). Classification (NCBI taxonomy): domain Eukaryota; kingdom Metazoa; phylum Chordata; class Mammalia; order Rodentia; family Hydrochaeridae; genus Hydrochoerus; species Hydrochoerus hydrochaeris. Next base: position 101,700 of record PVLA01001285.1, on the reverse strand, counting down.
GAGTCCCGCCCCTGTGTGTGATCTAATAGCCAAGGCCGAGGTTTCCCTAAAGCTATCCCTAACCAACCCTGACTGTGCGGCACACACTAATATGGTGAAGACTCCCAGTGGTTAACAGCTCGGAAGGGAGGGGCCAGCCTGCCCCGCCCCTGCTTATACTCCAGTAGTCACCAGCAGATTGGGGAAAGCAGAAATCCCTAGCAGCATGCTTCAGAGTAACTATAACCAGTGCAGGAAGTGCTGGGGACCCCACTACCCACTTGTCTGGAAGAAACCAGGAACATGACAAGAGGAAGAAACAAAAGGCAGTCTCCAGCCTCTAACCCAAGCAGTACTGGCCCAGGAGAGGTAAACACAGAAGAGATCATGAGTTGCATACCTGCAGCCCCTGAAGCAACAGCATCTGACATAAAAAAACAACTTCATGAAACTATAAAAGAACTTAAAACAGAAATATTAATACAAGTAAAGGAAGATATTAGAAAAATAATAAAAGAAATGCTAAGCACTTCTCAAGAAGACACAGATGGAAGATTAGAGGAACACAGAAAAAGGAGGGAAACCTTTGATGAAAAATACAAAAAAAAATTTTAGAATACATGAGACATTCAAAGAGATTACCAAGAAATTAAAAACTCCATTGAAAGCTGGCAAAACTGCTTGAAAGAAACTAAAGATAGACTATCAAACCTTGAAGACAGGTTTGCAACTTGTGATCATGAAAGGAGAGATCTCTTAAAAATAACAAGGAACCAAGAAGTAACAATACAAAGGCTAGAGGATGACAAGAAGATCTATAACTTAAGAATAAAAAATGTGAGTGAAAAAGCAGGGGCAAACACAAATGAAATACAAAGATTATTTACAGAAATAATTAAAGAAAACTTCCCAAGCATAGGAAAAGGAAATGATATTCAGATATAGAAGGCATACAGAACTCCAGCCAGCTATATCCAAAATAGATCTACACCCAGACATATAATAATCAAGATCCCAGATATTCAACACAAGAACAGAATATTAAAAGCTGTCAGAGAAAAGAAACAGATCACCTATCATCAGACTCATGACAGACTTCTTGATACAAACCATCAAATCAAGAAGAGCTTGGAGTGAAGTATTCCAAGCCCTCAAAGAAAATAACCTCCAACCCAGATTGATGAACCCTGTGAAACTATCTCTCAGAACTAATGGAGAAACAAGATGTCTCCACGACAAAGAAGAACTGGGGGAATTTGTGACTACCAATCCAACCCTACAAAAAACACTGAAGGACATTCTAGAGAAAGAGAAAAAAGACCATGGTTTCAGGAATAGTGGCAGAGAGGGCTCACTGAATGGGTCAGACAGTGGAATGAAGGGGAAAAGTAGACAAGCAATGGCAGAAAAATAGCATGGCAGAGATGAGGCAGAGAAGGTTGGCCATAATCACTAACATGGATGGCCTCAATACATTAATAAAAAGAAACACAGGCAGAGTTGATCAAGAGATAGGGTCCATCAAGATGCTCTCTATAAAAAATATAATTAACCTGAAAGAGGTTTATGGACTGAAAGTCAAAGATGAGAAAATAATGCTCTATATGACAGGAAACCAGAAAAAAGTGGGGTAGCTCACCCATCAGCTGCAGATTGGTTGGAAAGACATAACATTTTCATGCAATGGAGAACTACTCAGCTATAAGGAAGGAAAACCTTGAGGCTCTACTAGGTAAATGGATACATCTTGAGATCTTGCTCAGGGGTAAAAAGGTTCAGAATCACTTATGTAAATGGTGGGTTGCCTGCTTAATCTAAAAACTAAAGGAGTTAGTGGGATACAAAATGTACAATGCACCCTGTGAAAATGAAAGGGGAGGAAATGTCTAAAAAGGGAAGGCAGTGAACATTGTTAATCTTGTATCTTGATTTGAAACTCATATTGTTTTCATCACTCTGTTTAATTTGGTTATATTCTGTTCCAGTCTGTCCACTTGAAATAGATTTGATGGCATGGACAGCTATTCCAAAGATGTAGGATATATTATGGTAACCATTTTTGATTTCCTATTAACTTAATTTGAAACCCTGTATTTCTTTCACTGTCCTGTTTTGACTGATTTTATTTGAATCTGTTTTGTTTGATCGCTGTCTTGTTTTGACTGATTTTATTCAAATCTGTTTTGTTTGATAGTATCAAGTCTGAGAAGACAATAAGACAATAAGATTCACTATGATACCCATTCTGGTTTGACTATTATCTTCTTTTGAAGTCCTATAATGTCTCCAGTGTTTTGTTTTTATTGATTGTGTTCTGTACTGTTATGTTCAATTTTATTATGCCTGATAATATGGGCAATTCTATTGAAGATAACAAGAGACATTATGGTAACCATTGTTGATCATCTTGTATTTTGTTTTTAAGTCATGTACTATGTCCATCCTTTTGTTTTGACTGATGCCATTTTGTTTTCTCTTATTTGGTTTTATTCTCTTCCAAATAAAAAAAATTAAATAAATGGGCAGAAAGAAGATCCTAAAAAGAATGTACTCATAGTCATGAAGGCATGTCTTTGAGTTTCAGGATTTGAAGAACAATCCAACCAATGTTGACAGAAGAGTATACTAGAACTCCTAGGACTTGAGGTCCACACAACAAACAACTACAAAATATGCAGGTTATGACTTAAGAGCTGAGGAAGTGGAAAAGAAAAGAGACGAGAAGAGGAGAAGAGAGGAGGAAGAGTACACAGAGAAAGTCCATTTAAATAGATCACATTCCTGACAGAGTGTTCCCTGGAGTATGAATTCCATACAACTTCCTGAACAATTCCATGTTCAGCTAGAAGAAAAAGCATTTTAAGAAGCCAAATAACATTGGGAATCTGCACACTACATCCTAATCTCTGGTGAGACACAATACACATCCCAATAGACAAAACGGCATATTTTGTTTATTCCAGACTTTTCTGGAGTTATTTCATCCAGGAATTCTTTTTATTTTCTAATAAATACACTTTGCCAAACATAGGAGCAAGAGTAGTATGCAATAGTTCTACACTTAGTTTACAAATTGTCTAAGCAGAGTAGTATGCAGTAATTCTACACTTAGGTTACAAATGGAGAAATCACAGGTCAAAGATTTCACCACATTTCACTCAAAACAAACTCTCAGCAAATTAAGATAAGTGCCTATCCATAGCACAATCGGTCCCAGAAGAGTCTGGCTTTCTTCTAGGTATTTACAGGACCTGTTCCTTTTGCATTCATGATGCAAACTTGAGATATTATGGAGAGCTATCAGACAGTGAGTACTTGAAATTAAAATTGTAAAGATTCGTTGTAAACTTAGTAAGTTTTCCTGATTCAATATAGGTAAAAACATTTTTATGAGTGTAACATTTTCTTGTAATTGGTAGCCTTTAACATTATTATTTGCATATTTTTATGTGATGATTGTTTTATAGAAAGTGGACAAGACACGAAAATTGAAACAATTTCAGTTTCTGTGCTGGGTTGTCTACATAAGTTGTCAACTTGATATTTAAAATAATTCTGTCAGACGAGTCTTACCCTCCTTTTCAGATTTAAAAGACAAAAATCTCAGAGAAATTATTAAGTTGGAGAGTTCAGGGCTTTTAGACTCTAAAGCCCAGTTTTCTACTATTCCATGAACATGGAACACTAGTAGAGGGGTGAGAAGACAAGTTGCGACCTTAGCCAGGGCTGCTCAGTAGAAATATAATTCAGGGTACATGTACAATTTTAATTTTGTAGTAGTTACTTTTTATTTATTTTTGTTTTTTTGAGGTGGAATTTCACTTCATATCCCAGGATGATCTTGAACTTGAGATCCTCCTGCTTCACTCTTTCTGGGTGCTAGGGTCACAAGTATGTACCACCATGCTCAGCTAGTAGTCACATTTTACTTACTATTCCAAACTATTATCATTTCACCACAAAATTAATATTTTAAAATTGTTAATGAGATACTTATTAATGAGATACATTCTTCTTTGTGTAAGACATCATAAAAATGCATTGTACATTTTATACCTATTGCATATTTCAGTTTGAACTTTCTACAGTTCAAGAACTCACAAGTTACATGTGACTGTTGGTTACCTAATTAGAGAGCACAGCCTTATCCTATATAGTCTTCTCTTTTGTAAGACAGAAATAACTGTAACCTGTCCTCCAATTTGTTTTATATACTAAATAAGATAAAGTAATTAAAATAATTTTTTTAGTAGAGTCTCTGTATGTAGCTCAGACTGGCTTTGAATTCTCAGTGATTCTAATGCCTTAGACTCCCAAGTTCTGGGATTATAGGTGTGTGCCATCATGCCTGGTTAAAATCATTTTTAAAAAATATAATGAATATAGTAGACTGAATAATACCCCTAGAAGAGGTCCATGTCCTAATCTCTGGAACTTTGAATATGTAACTTATATGTGAATATGTTTCCTTATACCTCACCTAATATGGCAGAAGAGTTTTTGGAAATGTAACTAAATTAGAAATTTGAAATAGGAAGATTATCCTGGATTATCTGGCTGGGCCTGATATAATCGCAAGTATCCTCATAAAGGCAGGCAATCAGAGTGAGCTATAGGAGATGTGAGGACAGGAACAAGAGGGTGGAGTGACGTGAGGAAAGGATCATGCACCAAGAGCGGGGACAGACTAGATTCTGGAAAAGATCAGAAGACAACTCTCCTGACATTTTTCAGAAGAAAATAACCCCAAAGACACATTGACTTGGAACACTGGTGACACTGATCTCACATCTCACCTGTAGATCTGTAAGATATTAAGTTCTAGACACTAAAATATCATAAATTCTTGGTATTGGTATAAGCCACAAAAATTAGACCAATGTGTTACAGCAACAATAGGAAATTAATACAGAGGGCAATGTTAATGAAATAGTCATCATTCATGGGTGTAGAAAAATTTTTAGTTTTTGGCTCGTCAAGATTTAAAACGTAACTGTGGCTGGGAAGAGGATTACATGTGGTATGGGACTTGTCTGTTTCCAGACACAAAGGTAATTCCCCATTTCCATCCTTCATGTATTTGCCATCAGAAATAGGAAGTAAAAGAGCCAGCTGGGAAAACTATATTGCATCTTCTTTTTTTCTGAGAATGGAAGACATAAATATATTTGTGATACACTATCCCTATCCCTAGTTAACTAGGTAGATTGGTCCTCTAAGCCTAAGTTTTTATTGAAAAAGAGGACATTTTTGGAAAAAGAATTCCTGAGAAGAGACAACTACAAAAGGGGACAAAGTTGGAGCTGGTGGCCTGGACTTAGAATGAGCAGCTAGACTGCCAGAAAATGTATTGGTTTGGAACAAAACTCTTGGATTAACTCTCACCCAGCTTTTCCAGTACTCAGAGACCTCCGTGGCAGCAATAGCTATAAATTCAGAGGCTGACTCATCTGAATCCAGCAGTATGGCTGGCTGCCACTGCCTGATAGTCTATTTGGCCTGCTGGCTGGGGGTTAGGTAGATACCCAGGTCTTATTGCTATTGACTGACCAGCTGACCACAGGGACAGTTGAGTGATTTCCTAGCTGCTGGCGGCTGCAAGCACTGAAGAGACCTTCCAGAAGAAATCACGAACATCTTGAGGAGATTTGGCACATGGGATTCAGGTGTGTGGTGCTCAGGACTATTTTGTAAAATGTGCATTGTTTTAGGTCATAAGCATGTAGGTTTGAGGCATCTAGGCTCTGTTAGGGAATATTTCAGTCCCATATTTGCTTCAAGAACAAATAAATGAGCACATGTGATACTGAGATTGCTGTGCCTAGCGAGGTAGAACTTACACAGTGACCATCTACAGCATTCCTTTAAGTGACATCTCTCCCGGAGAGACTGTTCTTGTCTCATCAAAGAACATTTGCTTGAGCAGAAGACCTGAAAATTTAAGAAAAGGACCACCTGTGACTGTGGGACAGGGTGACAAGGCTGTGCACAATCAATATATCTTGACATAAAACTGGTCACTGAGGAAAAAATGAACAAATTGGAGTAGCCCTGAGAGGGAAACCTGGCTCTAACGTAGTGTTTGTGGATACACCCTCAACTTGGCTCCTGGACAATGGGTATGGGAGTAAAATGGCTCTCTGAAAGGACTATCATCACTGTTGTCAATGCTCTCCCCAGGCATTAGCCTTTCACATGCAATGACAACTTAAGGTATTAGGGTGGACTTCAAGAGACAGATTCTGGGCTTTCTGCCAATAGGTGCATGGGAACATTTTGCTGTAGGGCAAAAAGTAATGGGGAAAACAAGATCTGTAAACATATTTGTGCCCAGTGTTTACAAAACAGTTTATACTATTGATATAGATGATGCTGTATATTCCAGAGTATTCGGGAATCAGTACAACATTCAATCTTTCTGTTTTCTTCCCCATTAGACATTGCATGGCCTTGTCTAAAACCTCAGATAAGGTAGTCTTAGGAGAATAGGCTGGGAAATACATGATGCTTTTGCTGTTTTCTTTTGCAAACAGGACCCACACAAATATCACTGGGTTTGTCTGACATTTGCCAAATTCCTACATAAATAACCATTACCTGAATCTCTAGCAGCTAGGAAATAAATAAGATTTAATAGGTTCAGATGGATAAGGTGATCCAATCCAGCTGACTTTGTTTTGAGACAAGATGAGATACTTGTCTAGAAACTGTGACAGTGTAAATATGTGCTAAACGTGGCACTGAAAGCCTGTTAGACACAGCTCTGGGCTTCAGAGATGTGTGAGGGGAAAGAAATTTCCTTGGTGCAAAACTGTGGAACATTTTAACACCCTCTGTCTCTTCCGATGAAATACTGTCATCCTGTTGAGTCTGAAGTCTCTCTGTGTTCTTTAATATTCAGTTTTATTAGCAAAAAAATGATACACAGTAATTTTAAGAGAGAAGTATTGCTAGAAGAGGTCGGGTTGGAAAAATTAACTGCTCAAAGCTGCTGAAGCAGTTATTAAGGAAACAAAATGTTACACAGATGAAGACAAAGACAAGCTTCAAGATGGAGGGGAGAGCTCTAGTGGGTTGGTAAAGAGACCCTAAAACTCTTTTCTGATTGAAAAATGACCATTATGAAGCTCTTGTACTGCTGAACTGCATGCACGGTAGGCTGGTAAATCTCTTTTGCAGCAGCCTTGAGCTCAGCCCAGGACTCTTAGTGCAGTCAAAGAACTTTTTTTTATGTAGTTGTCTGCATGAACAAAGAGATAATAGGAGAAAGAGGAAACAGAGAGACGAGTGAGACTGCCGGTGCAAAGGCCTATGGGAGAGAGGAGTTTTCCATCAACCTCTTCTAAAATGTCTTCCAGTTGTTTGCAGATACTTTCAGATAGTCCTGTTAACAATTCAAAGCTGCACCTCATCTCAGTGGGGTATAAGCTCTGCCATCTGTTCCAAGTTACCTGGCTCCACCCATAGAAGAGAACCGTTGAATTGGTTCACAGCATGGACAGCAAAAGTCCCCTGGTCTTAAATTCTCTGGTTTCCCAGAATTAACTGGATAACAACAGCTTGGTTCATCTAGTGGCCTGGTGTGCAGTAGAGGCTGGTACTTGAAAGTATCCCCCATCAGGCCTACACATGACTTAGGTGATAATGTAATGTGTTTCAGGAACAAGGCCAAAAGTGTGAGCAACTGAACATTCAGAAAAGTTGCTATAGGCTGAATAATGACTATAGACAAGTTTGTTCTTGTGACAGTGATGAGTGTGGCAAGTAAAAGAAAAAAACAACAATTTGTTCAAGTGAGACATCATGCAACCAACCCCAGAGCCTTTGGTTTTTAGCATGCTTAAAATTCTAGATCCCATTCTAGGGTGCTATATTTGGTTGGGTGATAGGCTGAGACCCATCAATTTCAATATTTCTAAATTGTGACAGAATCATTTAGAAACCCTTCTGACTGAAGGGCTGTTCTTTTTCTCTTCCATCATCACAGTTTGTGGACTCTGCACTTGCCATAATTAACTAACTTAATGTTAATAGCTAACTTCAATGATGTATATCAGCCCTCAAACTCACTAAAATGGAGGGGGGAAAAGGCAATTTTTTTTTCTTTGCTTAACACATAAACCCCTGAGGAAATCAGAGGCCACTGCAATTTCCAGCAATGAAATTAAAAACTATTCCCTCAGAGGATTAACTCAAGTAATAGGGAACAAGAGTGGCTGTAACTTAACTGTAAGGACATTTTAGTGTTATTTCAGAGGGCCTTCAATAAATGCTGAGAGGCAGGAGAAACAGAGAATATATAAGGGATGGAGGCTGAGACATGCAAAAGAAGGAACAGCCAACTTCAGCTTAGCTCTGAATTTTGAAGCATTCAGTGCCACTGAAAAGGGAAACAAAGGGGAAATACATGTTGGAGTATTTTAATTGCTTCCAGATACTTTGACATGTTAATAGTTACCCTGACATGTAACAATTAAAGGAATCCTAGAAATATTTTATTACAGTAGGAGGAGTCCTTCAGTATTGCTTAGAGCATTTGAAATGAGGATAAAGAAGGGTTATCCGAGTCAGCAAGTCCAGAAGAAGAGTTCCTCTGGACCTCTTGGATTTCAAGGAGACAAATGTACCTCATATTCTCAACTTCTCTACATGTATGTTTATGTTTGTAGTTTTTATTTAAAAGATTCAGTTGAGGGCCAAGGACATAGCTCAGTGGGACAGTGCCTGCCTGGTAGGTGCAAGATGGAGAGTTCGATTCTCAGTGACCCTCCAAAAAAGATTCAGTTGATAGATAATTATACCTCTAATGTCTATTAGTTCATAAAAAAGAATGGCTTGTGCTTTCATTATCTGATCATTTTTTCATGACTATGTCTTGTAATCTGAGCAACTACTTTGAAGATATCAATATACAATATATTAATCATTGTTAATCTCCAATTATTTTGTTTTGAAATTCTATATCATTATTTTTACTCTGGTTTTTATTCTTGTTTCCAAGATATGGAAACACATAAATGCTTACCCATGGGTGAATTTGTAAAGAAAATGTGGCTTATACACATGAGGGAATATTATTCAGCCACAAAAATGTGAAAACCAAACTACATGGATGAACACTGAGAAAATACCAAAGAGAAAAAAAAATACTCCATAATTCCACTTATATGAGGGATCTAGATGATCAGACTGACAGATGTAGAGAACAGAGTCGTGGTTGCCAAACACTGAAGAGAAGGTTGTTCAATGAGTATAAAGTTTTAATTATGCAAGATGAGTAAGTTCTAGAGATCTGCTTCATATTATTGTCTGAAAAGTGTATTTTATACCTAAAAATTTGTCAAGAAGGTAAATCTCATGTTAAATGTTCTTATTAAAACTAAAACAAAACAAAACCTCACCAGCCAGGCATAGTGGTATATGCATATAATTCCAGCACTTGGGAGGCTGAGGCAAGAGGATCACCACCAGTTCAAGGCCTGGGCTATATAATGAGTTCAAGGCCAACTGAACTTCATGGCAAGACCCAGTCTCAAAACAAAACAAAATAAACAAAACAAAGAACTCACTTGTGACTCAGTCAACAGTATCTATCAATGAATCTGAGAAGACAGATTTGCAAACAAGGTGTGTAATGGGAATCACTCAGATTACTTCAAATTTCAGGGGAATCTAAGGAATTCTGAAGATGTGATCCGTGCTTGTCTAGCACAGGTGCACATTTGATACAGTTATATAACCATGAACTAGCACAAGTGAACACGCATGTGCTGGTTATGGTACTATGTAAGAATGTAAATATGAGATAACAACCTGTTTGAGAATTATACAATAAAGACACGGGTGGCTTTTGCTTTTGCATTTTTGCATTTTTCATTCTTGTGCTCTGCTCTGCTCCCTTCTGCCTGCTATTTTAGTTTTGATGAGTCTGGCTGTTTAAATGACAAAAGAAAATTTATTATCATGATACTGAATCATTTCAGTAAACCACCTAATGAAGAGTCTAGGCAGCCTTGGGGAGCCAGCAAATAGAAGGATGTGACTTTTTTGCTTTTTAATTTTTGTTATTATATCAAAATATATACAAATAAAATTTTGTCATTTAAAAAAATTAGAATTCAGTGGCATGAATTGCATTCAAAACTGTGTAATCATTAATTTTTCCAAAATTTACCCTAGCCAGAAATTCTATAGCCAATAGACCATAATTCTCTGTACCCCTTTCTCCCAGCCCCTGGCATTTTTTAGTCTACTTTCTATCTCTTTGAATTTGCATATTGTAGATATTTTATATAATTGACATTACATAATATCTATCTTTTGTGTGTTACTTGGCATGTTTTCAAGGTATGTCCATGTTATTGAATATATCAAAACTTTATTCCTTTTTAGGGCTGAGTAATATTTCATTGTGTGGATATACCACAATTGTTTACCCATTCATCTGGGTATCTGGACATTTGGGCTATTTCCACCTTTTGAGAATTTTAAATAATATCATCATGACCATTCATGTATCTAAGCATTTCGATCTTTGTTTTCATGTCTTTTGTATGTATTCATAGAATTGGAGTTGCTGGGTCACATGGTAGCCTTCTCAGGAATCTTGCAACTGTTTTCCATAGTGACTGCACTATTGTGCGTTCATACCAATTTCTCCAAAAATATGTTCTTCAACAGAATTTCTTTTAAATGCATAGCTCCCTCTCTGTGTAACCTCACTGCACATTTTACAGTTCTGAGAGGGAGAATGTAATTGACCCACCTTGAATTGGCTCAGGAGTCTGTCCCTGTATCAATCAGCAATGCAGGTGAGGGGACAAGATCATGTGACATAGATACACATAGTCATGGGGACAGGATCCTGTGAGCAGAGCAGTCAACGCACAAGGCTTATAAACACTCAGTTTCCTCTTTTCCGAAATGGGGACAATAATACTGAATGCAGTGTTCCTGTGAGGGTTAAATAAGATATATGTGAAAAGTTCTAAGGAAGTGCCTAGCACTCAATAAAAGGTAGCAACAGTTCTGAGAGTGACAAACAATGCTTTGCAAGCAAGCACTGCTATTCTCCGTCAAGTGTCAAGTGTCAAGTGTCAAGTATCAAGTATACCTGGCTTTCCTATTACAGAGGAAACCTCTGCTGTAGATTTATAAGTCATGAATTTATCCAAAGCAATTTTTGAACCTATTTCTATTTTCGGCCTACATTGCCTTCAGGGGCAACATGTTTCATTTCTTTGCTACCTGCTTCGTCGAGTAGTAATTTGTTGTATTTGTCCTAAAACCACCCTTTTCCAGCTCCCAAGACAGCTTCTTGGTTCTACCTAGAAGCCCTAGAGACCTTCACCACAATGACCTGTTCTCATTTCTGAATTTGAGTGAATGGGAACATTTGTACAGGCTCCAGGCTTTCTTCTGAGTTGCATTCCAAATCACGATTCCCTTGAATATCTTCACAGACAAGCTTGTAGCCTTTTTAAGTTTATTAAAGCATCACAGCAAAATCATTTTTTTTCGCAGCATTCACATGCATTGCTGCCCAAGAAGACAATGCTGGGATGTTGTGTGGGTGCTTGGTGACTGATTTAGGTGCCACCATCTATGGATCTTGTTTATATGACTTGTCACCTACCACAGCTGATTCAAACTCATGCCTCAATAAAATAACAAACTGCCTTACTGGACCTTGCAGTTACTCTGGTCACAAGCCCAAACTCATGAACGCAAGAGTCTACAGATTCAGAAGTGACATTAACATGAATTTTCTTATCTTCTTTGTTCTTTTGCCCATCAGGGGCATAATTAAGGACATCTGAAAAGAAATCATTCCATATATAAAACTGCATAGAGATCTGACTCTTACTCTTCCTGAGACTCCATGAACTGAGTTAATCACATTAACTCAGACTCCGAGAAATGCTGTTGTGATCTGATCCATACGTGACAACTGTGTATCTTCCTCACATATAGTCAATTCTCAATTATCTGCACAAATGCAGAGGTGCGGTGGTGCAGATAATTCAAAACAGCAAACATTCCAAATGCCATTTCTGCTTGGCTTGAGAATACATTATGCAAATTTTGGGCAGGAAATTTACCTTCTTTATTACATTTTGCTTGGATTCATATTAAAAAATTGTTTGCATTCTCTATGGGTGTGTATAAATCTGTAGGGGAAGGGCTGGGAATGGCATCCTCAGAGTTCAAGAGAACCATTAAACCTTGGCACCAAAAAAAGCCTTAGCAATTATAATGCAAAGTCCTTCATTTTTTAAGAGGAGGTAACAAGGCCTACAGAGGCTATGTGACTTATGTGAGAATTCAGAGTAAACTGGTGACAGAGCTGGGACCAGACTGCGGTCTTTGACTCCCTCATTCCAAATGAAGAAACACATGCTGTCAGCTAGAAGCCTGATTGAATCAGTGACTTTGCACAGCAATCTTATTTATGCCTCTAAAGGGTGAGGCCATCAGCATTCTGATTTCAGGAGGCTCAGAGGCTGAATTAGGAGCCTCTGCCTCCCTGTGGTCCAGACAACACCTGTTTCCCCAATGCAGCCTGATGGCCCTGATGGGCCCTGAACCTTCTTAGCACATGCTATTGTGACTTAAATTGCTTGGCATCAGCTGAGAGCTCTCAGAAAGGTTAGTAAAGACTGGGATTAGTGAATCTGTGCTTTGTGACTGTGGCAAGGGAAGGCACACACAGGCACTATGGTTCCAATCAGAACACCAGCAGCACATGCCAACCTGAGGGTCACCTAGGGCTTGGCTGCTAGAGAGGTAAGTTGACCTTGAAATAACAGCTAAAGAGCAGACATGAAGCAGATAGGCAGGCTTCCACCTCTGGCTCACCTCCCCAAGAAACACAGCTGCGAGGCTTGAGAAAAGACATTTACAAGATCAGTCAGCCAGCAGTCATTAGCTTGGGTTCAGCTAGGGAACAGGGTAGCTGGCTGAAATAATTCTTGGTTGCTACATTCTGCACAAACTTCAACCAGCCTGTGGCTGAACTGAGGGTCATTAACAGCTCATAGTTTCTTGCGACTTGAACTTCATTGGCAGAAATTTCTTGAACTTTCTTGTGTAGACAGATGTTCTCAGTTCTTTGGGTTCTTTAGAAGCAATTTAGCAGGTGGAGCTGAAATGGCACTAGAGGCTGGGAAACCTGAAGATTGAGCAGGTGATCTGGGCACGGGATATAGAAAGGATTTGCTTCAAGCTTCCAGGTCTGACAACTTGAATATATTATGCCACTTCCCTGCCCTGCGTACTCTTATTTTCTGCCAAGAATGAAGATAAATATGTGCCTTTGACTGCAGAATAACATCTGAAGCTACTTAATGAATGGAAGACGTTCTTTTTAATCAGAATGATTTCATTAATGTTTGTTAATTCTTTCTGGGCAAAGACTTTTTCTCTGCTGATAGCAACATCCACTCCAATTGCCATGATTATCAACACTAAAGTAGTAACGCTACAGCAATACAATCTATTACTAACAGTCATACATAACATAACTTTCGCTTATAGAATGTTAACGTTGATGGAATACCTTGCATAAAATATCTATTTAATTCTCACAATAGACATGGAAAGAAGATAAGAGCACTTTATTATCCATGGGGATTTAGAGAAGTAAACTCACCCACCAAAGCACACAGCAGAGTAAAAATTTGAAACCAGTTCTTATCATTCTTTTCCAGGCTTTATGTTTCTCCTTGCAAATACCTGGAAGGAAAGATTAGCTGGCTTGTGACTCAGAGTAAGAGCTATGAGCTTGAACTCTGTGCTAGGCACAATGCTTAGGACGTGGAGGCAGTGTACTGAACACATGGCCTAAGTTGTACCTGGCACTTGGTTTGGGAGCCTCAATTAGCAACTCACAGTGGACACAGAACATATAGGTGTCTGCATAGGATAATCTGAAGACTGCTATAAGAATTCAAAATACAAATTCTTAGCCCTGTTTAGACTTATGGAATCAGAAACCCTGAAGGTAGATCCAGTAATCTGTGTTTTAATAAATTAATTCTGATGCACAATAAAATCCTTAGACTTTAAGGTCCACTGGAGCTAGGTGCAGTAGTCCCAGTACTCTGGGAAGCTGAGGCAAAAAATCATAAATTTGATCCCAGCCGGGGTGACTTAGTAAGACCCTGTGTTAAAATTAAAAAGGGCTGGGGCTGTGGAGGCAAACTTATCGCACGTGTGCCACAGCAGGCTATTTTTATCACTGAAAATTCCAAAAGGTTTGCCATTGGGGGAATGTAGCTCAGTGTGAAGGCCCTGAGTTCAAACTGCAGTATAGATCAGGGAATCAACAAACTTTTTCTGGACTGGATAGTAATTATAGAGTCCATCATAAAATTATATACACACTCCAGCAGTTTGCTGGAAGCTAAAGGCCACCATTTGGAGAACCTCTTGTAGTTGTAGAGGCCAAAGGTAATTTGTATTAATAAATTTAGCATTAAGTACACAAATTTTTCTTTTTCTGATATATTCATTTTTTTTGACAGACTGTGTTTTAGACTTTGAGGACAACACAATCTCTATCAATTGAACTGTGCTATGGTAGTGCGAAAGCAGCAGTAGAGAAGTATGAGCAAAGGGCTGTGTTTTAAAAAATACTTTCCATCACTCAAGGCTCTCTTAGTTAATGACAGTAATACACCACTGCAAATGCACCTCCAGAATTGGTAAGTAAATTGTTTTCAAAGTATAATGCGCTATTTTAAGAAACTTTAAGAAGTTTATTTTTATGACCACTGACCTCTAGTCTGAAATACCTAACTTGTTTGTATTACAAAGACACTAAATGATCCTGAGCTTGGTAACAGGACTATTGTTGGCCAGTGAATTAGCTGAAAGTGTACTGGCCTGGAACAGCCTCAGTCACATGTCTAGACATTGGCAAACTATTAGCCGGGTCACTTTTTTCTCTCACAGGAGCAAGCTCAGACTTGTTCTAGTGGTAGCTGGTAGGGCTTTGAGAAAGCTAGCGGAAGGTTGCAAAGCCTCTGGAGGCCTGTTCTCACACTGGCTCAAAATTATTCCTCCATACTCTTGGTAATGTGATTCACATGGTCAGGCCAGATTCTAGTTGTAGAGAACTACACTTCTCTTAGCTGTAAAGGTACATAGCATAGTAATGTGGATCCAGAGACAGAAATAACTGTGGCTATTTTCACAAACACTGTACTATATGGGTGGTTTTAATGCTTAAGACCTGGCTATTAGAAAGAACTGAGAAAAACTGTGTTGATCATGAGATTAATACAGACTCCTGCCTGACACTTCGAGTTATTTTATCCTAACTTGTACATCTGGAAGAGATCTTATGGGATGTTAATGATATACCCAGTCAGTGAAAAGAGGCAAAAAAGGTGTTTATTATTATTTTTTGAATCCCATTTGACAAACTATGAGCTAAAATATTTTGGAACCATTGCCCATATCTTCTCTTTCTCTGAAATCTAATGTATATGAAATAAAGTTCATTCTTTGCAGTGTATAGTTCTATGAGTTTGACAAATACTCAGTTGTACAATCTCATCAGACTCAAGAAATAGACTTATTCCATCATCTCCCAAAATTTCCTGGAGATTCTTCAGAGTCAGTCAGCTCGAGACTCTACCTTTAGCCCTGGCACCTACCAATCTGTTTTCTGCTCATGTAGTAGTTTTGCCTTTTCTACAATGTCATATAAATTGAAAAACACATTATTCAGGGTGGCTCTGGTTTCTTTCCCTTAATTCATTTAATATCTACCCATGTCCTGAATGTATCAGAAGTCTGTTCTCTCTTATTGATATTTATTCTGTGTTCCTTTAAATTATGCTTCAGAAAATTAACTTAGGCCAAGTTTAGATGTAAGTTGTAAGCACATATACTTTTTTTTTTCTTGTCCAGATTGTGTGAAAACACCATAAGAAGGAAAAACAAAAGCCTATCCAGGAAAAAAATAACTTGGTAGTTACCTTTGACATCTTAGTTGTTTTACATACATTTATCTTTCAACTATTTTTTTCCCTTTGAAGTGTTCAATAAGTGCCTTTTAGAGCTATCAGTAATTTTAAACATTACCTAATTTAGCCTATTATTGTCTTTAAATAAATGTTTATTTCTTAAATTATTGCAGTCAGGTAATTTTATAAAATCAAATAGAACTAAATGATTTATAGCTAAAAGTTGCAATGTTCTGTCCTACTATTTCTTTATTTTCCATATGAAAGCCTCTATATTTTAACCCTCTTGTTTATTGCTCCATTTTGTTTTACCTTGTATTTCTAAATTGTGTGAGCATGCTGATAATGTTTGGTCTATCCATTAGGATAGATTATATAGACTTCATATTATGCTAATGAAGATTTAGGTCTCTTACGCTCCCCGTTCCTCCAGACTCCTACTGTGATTTCACTGGATTTGAAATTGACATTTGTTGTATCTACATTCTTACAATTTTGCAAACTTTGTTTACTGGTGCACCAGGTAGTTTACTACCTTATGCCCTTTCTTGTATAATTTCTTGTAGGAAACCAGACTAATAGACATGCCTAACTGGAGAGGGTGAACCGAGATTAAAGACAAGGCACAGAGATAATTTTGTGGTCACTAGGATTTTTCTTTTTTTTTTTTTTTGTACTGGGGATTGAAGTCACAACCTTGTGCTTGCTAGGCAGGTGCTTAAGCCACTAAGCTAAATCCCCAGCCCTGACAGAGATAATTTTGAAAGAGGGGGATAGAAGGCTCTTGCCCCAAGTGAAGGAAAAGACCTGAGTTTTGACACACCCTACTTTTACTTAGACACAGAAACAAGCAATTAGGATAGCAGAAGATTTATCTGTCTCCTGTTACCTGTAGTAACAAAAATCTCACTGTGAGACTCTCCCCTGGGATTTGCAAGGAGACAGTATGCCTGCATGTTGCCAAAGGAGCATAGCTTGCCACTTTTCTCCTTTGTGCTTGCAGAGATAGTCAGTTAAGCCTTGATCCTCATTATCTGGTCTTCCACAATTTCTCAGTACTGGTAATGATTATCTTCTACATTTCATTTTCTGTTTTCTTTGTAGATATCTAATTTTTTCTGCAACTAACTCTCGATCAAGTTTTTGTTTATACCTGAAAATGTTTTTATATTCCTCTCATAATTGACAGTTTTGCTAGACATAGGTGGAATATAATTTTCTTTCAGAATTAGAATGAAAGTTTCCTGCTGTTTTTAAATTTCCATTAATGCTACTGAGAAGTCCTGTGCCATTCTGATCAATGATCTTTTGTACATGACAAAAAACAAAAAACAAAACTCTACAACCCATTGGCATTCCTATTCCTTTTTGATGTATTGAAATTTAACAATGATGTCCTTTGATGTCTTTCCCATTTTTTGTACTGATGCTTTGAGGCTCTTTCAATCTAGAGATTAATGTCATACACTTTTCTTGCATTACATCTTTGATGATTCCCTGCCCATGACTTTCTTTGTGCTCTATCATTTATTCATCAAGCAGATGTTGGATTTCTTGCTTCGAATTTCTAATTTCCTGATAGTTATTTCTTTGATTTATTTTCTTGTCTCTTGATTATATTTGCTAGGAGATAAAGGCTAATTTGCTTGATTTTCATTGGTGGAATTCCATATCTTTAGATATTTTCTCTGGCATATTTTCAAATTACCCTTTATAGGCTTTGCATCAACTTAAATAAACAATATTAAAAAGTGTTCCTTAGGGCCGGGGATTTAACTCAGCTTGCAAGCATGCAGTTGTGAGTTTGATCCCCAGTACAAAAAAAAAAAGTGTCCCTATTCCAGTATCTTCACCATCTGAATATATCAGTTTTTAAATCTTAGTCAATCTTGAAAAATGGATATGGTATAATTTTAACTCTATCTCTTCTTATAAAGGGTACTGAGATCTCATTCATCCTAAATGTATGTATGCATGCAACCATTTGTAGATAAATTACTATAAGTTTCCCTATCACTGGATGATGTCTAGCAAGGTCCCCCAAGAGGAGATGAGGACCTCAACACACCCCACTGGTGGGGTAGGTTTTAGGTGTGTTGAATTGTGTCATAGAAAAGAAATTTTCAGGATTCATCAGTGAAAGGCATATAGAGGATTATTAGGCGGAATTTAAAAGGTATACTCTGACAGAAAATATGTATAGTGTGAGCCCTCAAGGGAGGCTAATTGTAGTCAGGGTATGGGGGGTTTTTATGTGGTGCTGAGAGTTTCCTCAAAATGGGTGATCTTGTGGCACAGTGCCTGCCTAGCAAGGCTCAGGTCCTGAGCTGGATGCCTGGTTAAAAAAAAAAAAGGATTGGTGGTCTAGGATATGTATTCCTATTGCCTTCAAGTTACTCATCTGGCAAGGCTGTGTTAGGATGAAAACCACCTACTAGTGTTTGAAATTGAGATATGCCAGCCTGGTAATATTGCTGTTCCCTTGAAGATGGAGTCCTATAGAAGGGAAATTTACAGGTGAAAAGAACAAGTCCAGAACCCAGAGTTTATGGTCTTATTGTGTCATTAAGGCACTTAGGAAATTGTTTTGGAAAGAGTTTTCTGGAAGGGAAAAGGGCTCAAGTAAATGTTGTATCTTGAAGCTGCAGTTTTTCTTAAAAGTACAATTTAAAAATTACTATTCTCCTTGTCTCCTTTATTTTTATCTTTTTTTTTCTATCCTCTTTCACCTCTGTGGAAAATATCTCAAGGGGCTCACCCTCCTGACAGTAGCAGTAGCATTTGAGACTGCACATGAGGGGAATTGTTTGTACACAATAAAAGACCCAGTGAAATGAACCTTGAGAGCTGAGGAACCTGTGCCCTTCTTCCTGTGTTTGCTTTCTCAGAATTTCTTCCCAGGAGGCGAGTAGAGGTGACAGAGGGGCTGGGAGACTTATCCTGCATTATGCTTTCTTCTCAGGTTCTTGACTCCTAAGTTCATAGATTTACACAGTATGTGTCCTCTAAACTGTTCAAGGTGATATATAATCTCTTTGACAGTGAACATTTCATAAACATCCCAACAATCCAGCTGTCAGATACTGTGCTGAAGGAAAATATTTGACACAGAAATTAATCCAAATCTCTGGGCTGCAGTCACTGAGGGCTGTGGAAAGAGATGTTTAAAAGAGAAAGATCTGATTAAGAAGTTATCTGTTCTCATGTTGGAGAAATGTGAGTGGATTGCACTTTCCATTTCATGACCAACTCTTCTGCACTAAGGATTTTTGTCTCTCTCTAAGTATAGGTAACTACCAAAGACTCTGATGGAAGGTATTAAGGGAGATTAGGCACATTTCAGCAGCTGAATATACCAGTCATAAAAGTCTTTTGCTAATGTATGATAGACCTGCTTCTTTCCCCTTTTTTGACATTTTATGGTGCCTTTTCTACCTAATTCATTATTTGTGGCCAGTTTATATCAATGGCTACATTGAGGAGATAATCTCAAAAAGGAATAAGGGAAGGTTTCAGTTCAATGTGGCACATTAGTTGCACAAACATCACAATACTCTTAAAATTTCTGTTTTTGAGAATTAATGATTGTACCCAGTCTTCTAAGGGATTCTCTCCACAAGCATTGAAACAAATCTCTAATGTTCTGAAGAATTTTAAACTGGGCATGGTGGTGCACACCTATAATCCCAGCACTTGAGAGACTAAGACAGGAAGATGGCCACAAGTTTGAGGCCAGCCTGGGCTACATAGCAAGACCCTGTAAGAAACCAAAACAGAAAACAAAACAAATAAACAAAAAGAATTTTAAAAACAAGTAAATTATAAGCTTGGTCTTACTTAAAGTATATGTGTGGTTTTGAAACTACTTCAATGCCTGTTTCATCATCTTCATATAAAAGCAAATGGAAATATACTTCTTTCCTCCTTAACATTAGATGAGCAAACTTGATCACATTCTCTGTTAGATTGTTCTTGATGGACTAGAGACAGGGCTATTGACATTACATTTCAGTTTCTAAGCATGATTTTCAGTTTCCCTAGTGAATGTCTACCACCAGTGGGTCTCTGAGGACATACTGCATTTCTACCTTATTTAAGAGACATTCAGCAATTTCATCAATAAGGTTTTTTTGTTGTCACTTGACAAGGGAACAATACACTGGCAGAGTAAACCCACAGTAGCTTCTATCAATCAAGCACTTTGGGAAATCAGGAATGACAATGAAACCCATTGCATTAAATAACCCACGGTGCTGGGAATTAATCAGAAATCTGGTGTGTTGAAAATAAATGAGTTTTTAATAAATTACATTTGAGAATGGCTTACAAGCTGTGGATATGAATCTGTATGGAGGCAGCTTCCGATGCATAGGGAAATCCATAGGGGGTGACTGCTGCTAGAGTAGACAGAAAACATGCTTGTTTCTCTGGAGAAGAAGTTACTCAACTATGTATCAGCTTCCTCTCTTTTCCACACCCACACTGGCTAGGCTAATCTCTCTGACCTTTATCTGCTCTCTTTGATTTTAACATCCAACACAGAAACATTGGTCCTACTTGAGCTTTTCTTCTTTTCTTATATTTAAATTGCCTGAAGTATTGAACAAATTATGTAAAATATGATGACATTCAATTTCATAGTTAAATTAATCAATTTAATTTGTTTGGCAAACATTCAATTAATAACCTACCATTAGCAGCAAGACCTAGTTCACCAGACTTTGGCAATCAGTTAGATCCAATTCAAGGCAATACACCAACTATTTATGAAGTGCCTACAGAGTGAGAGATGCTATATTGTGAGTTAAGAGAACAAAATTGCCAAAACTCCCTCAAGGATCTTAGCGTCTTGTAGGAGAAGCTGGATCTGAATACAAAGTAAGGCGTCCTACGTGCTCAGATGAAATAACAAATTGCTATAAAAAGGCAGAGGACGTCCTCTGCATCTTGCTCTTGAGAGTCTATCTCACCCCAGAAAGAATGTGTATCATAAAGAAATCCATCAGTAACAATGATTGGTGGGGCTGTGGAGGAAAAGGAACACTTCTCCGCTGATGGTGGGATTGCACAACCACTATGGAAATCAGTGTGGAGATTCCTCAGAAAAACTAAGTTTGGAAGTACCATTCGACCCAGTTATTTCACTTATGGTATTTTGCCACAAGAATTAAAAACATCGGATGGGAAAACAGGTAGCTGCCGGCATGCCACTCTAGTAAGTGGCTGTGGCTTGGCAAGCTGCGGCCGCCCCAGGGCGAGAACCATATCAGAGTTTCCTGAGATGCGCTACGCACCATGTTGGACCTTGGGGCCCTGGGAAAACGGCCAGCCAGTTCACCCCTCTGGTGGGCAAATGTGGGCCTACCAGGGTGCCGGCTAAGAATCAAACATCCACCCCGCCCCCCAGCAGGTGAGGGCCGGAGATCTGGGCATGTCTTGCAAGTTTGACTCTGTGCAATATAGCAAATAAGGGGGATTTTCTTCTGCCATCTCTTTGAGGGCAAATGTTTTTGTCTCTGTTTTGCTCTGTTTTGATCAATGGTATTGCTCTATTCAATATTCTGTTCTTGTAATTTTGGTATTTCCTTCGATGTTGCTCTGCCTGATTGAAGGAACAACTATTGTGAAGAAAACCAGATGTACTATTGTGCCTGTTGCTGTTGTCCCAGTGGCCTGCTGTGAGGTTCTGTGCCAATTTCACTGCACTGCCTCAGTTGGCTATGTCCTGTCTTGTTCTGCTGTATTTTACTACCTTCAAAATAAAATAAATACATAAATAAAAAATAATAAGAAGAAAAATTTTAAAAAGTAAATAACAAGAGCAAAACAGATCAGCAAGGTACTGAGCAACCTGAAACATGATATAACTAAACAGATAATGGACTTAAAAAGCAAAAGGAGAAAAAGTAGGTGCTCTAAAGGATATAACTGCATGTATATTTAAGAGTGTAGGAATGATAATTATGTTGCTAAGTTTCTGTTGGATCAGAGAACAGAGCTGTTTGCAGCCTCACTGTTTGAATGTCCAGTTTATATGTTTTGATTTTGTAACTTGAACAACTATATCCAGGAAGACAATATGTAATGTATCAACTAGTGATTTCTTACTGGTCATTTTTTTTTTGGAAATTCTGTATTATTTCTACCCTTTATTTTCTGTTTTGCTTTATTTTCCCTCTCTCTTTAATAAATAAAATTTTAAAAAATTAAAAACATCATACCACAGAGATATATGAGCACTCAAGTTTATAGCAGTATAATATGTAATACCTAAATCTTGAAAGCAACACAAATGTCCATCAAAAAAGGAATATATATACATACATATATATATATATATGTATATATATATATATGTAAAACAGACATATTTTTATACAATGGAGTATACTCAGCTATAAAAAAAGGAGAAGCTCAAGGCTTTTGTAGTTAAAAGGATGCAACCTGTGACCATACTCATAAGTGAACTAAAGCAGAATTCCATATCTAAGTATTGTATTGTCTCCCTAATTAAAGAAACTGTAAGTGTAAATAAGATCAAAATGTACAATAAAAGTTGTGAAAGGCAAAAGAAAAAAGGCAGAGGACAACCAGGACATTTTGGCCTGATGAGCCTAGGAAGACTTCACAGATGGAGCACCTAGAGCAGATGTGGGAGGACTAGCTTACAGCTGGTGATTGGAATAGTTACCAGTATTGTGAGCTAACAGAACCGTATGAACAAATGCCATGATGGAATCTTGAAAATACAAGATATAATTGAAAATTGAAATTTATTCATTCAACAAGCATTGAGTGCTTTCTCTAACTTAGCTACTATAAAATATAGCTGACGTATGAAGTTGAGGCAGGGATTTGGTAGCAGATGAGATAAGGAAGAAGTTTGCTAATGCTGGGAACTGAACCCAAGGCCTCGCCCATAATGAGTAAGCACTGTATCCCTGAGCTACATCCTAGTGCAGGAAAAAATTTTCAACTAGAGTTTGAAGGAGATTGAGTTTGTCTGAGTTTGTCTGAAGTGTATAGTTTTATTTTGTTTACTATTTTCATAGATGGCATTATACAGAGAGTGTTTGTTGCTTGATTTTCTGTTTTCACTTAATATGTCTTAGAGATAACTCCGCGCCCATACCTATAAAGCCCTCATCCTTTCTTTTTGTATCATATGTAGAGATGATTCCTAATGTATCAAACCATTTGCCTACTGTTAAATATTTACAATAGGGAAAACAATTTTAAGCACTTCTTTTCTTGAAAATAAATTTACCCAAATGACATTTACTAAGTTGTAGAACTTTTCAAAGGAAGATTTTAGAGCCAAGACCAAATAGTACTAATCAGTTAGTCTATCAATATTTACGGAGTTAGAAAGACACTGAATTTTATAATTCAAACTAGATAATGGAGAAGAGTTGGATAAATTAAAAGTTGATGAATATAATAAAGACACTGTTCATGAAAATTCAAGCAGAGTCTATGGGATGGTGTCATACTGCACAGGCTAATGAGCAGGGAGCTGGCTCATACAAGGCCAGACTGGAATGACTACTGCAAGAAGCTATTCAGAGAGAAGCAGCCAGTTCATTATGAACAGGGAGAGGGGGAGCCACAACAGACATACCATTGACCTCACTTTCTTCCTGTCCATCTTATCACCTTCCTGTACCTGCCACCGATTAACCCATTTAGCAGTCTGGGGACAAAGTGATTCTGCCCACGAGCTTAGTCTCCTAGGACAAAAATTAGGATGGCAAGAGAATCTGGAAATATACCTAGATAATCTGAGGTACAAACTTATCTAGATTAGAAGTTGTCAAAAATTTTTATAATTCAAATGTTATATTGAAAGATGGGGAATTTTCACTTAGAATTTCAGAATGATTACTTGTTTGGGGAAAATTAATATTTTTTTGAGAGTCAAAAGCAGGATTTCTAGGACATCCTACAATATACTTGTACAGCACCCAAAAAAAGATCTCTAAATCTCTATCCACCCTTGAATTTCAGACTCAGATTTTAATTGATGGCTGGGCGTCATTCCTATATTTCTATGTCAAAGTTAGTATGTTTCATTCATGTTTCTCTAAACATGTCCCGGACTCCTGTATCCCTCACCTACTCTTCCCTTTTCTGCCTCTGAATTTGTCTATTTCCTTCCCATTATATCAACTAAAGATTAAATTTCTTCCTCAGCTAGATTGTTAGATCCTTGAACTCAGGACAAGGCTGTGGCTTCTTTTGCACCTTTCACAATGTCTGTGTAGAGTCTACTTCCTTTTGAGGAGAAACAGAAAGTATTTCTTCAAAAGAGATATTCTATGAGACTTACTCTAGTTTATATCACCTTAGTTATTCTCAAACTATTCACATTTTTAGCCATTTCCTCATATATATTATTAATTAGTTAGGAGAAGAGACCATATATATTTGCATTGATGCATCTCATAGTATCCCATATTCTAAGGAAAAAGCTTAACCCTGAGTGGGAGTTCAGTGGTTATGCTCTCTGTTCCTGCTGTCATAGTTTATTGTGTCAGAAGTAAACTGTGTCTCAGCTTGGGCAACTTCTAAGCTTTCTAGACAAACCTCAGTATAAGAACTAAATTTGGAACTGTTGTATTAAAGATAGCTTTCTGTTGTTTCAGGGCTCACAGCTGGCAAAATTGCTTTCAGTTCAGTCAATATTTAATGGCTTCTTGAGTGGACATGAATATGCAAAAGAAAAAAGAGGACCACCGACAGATCCTAGCATGGCTTGGTGATTAGACATTAAGAAACAATCAAAGTATGGACAGACTGAATCTTCATGTGCTACAGGTAACAAAAAAAGGTACTAAATCTTTCTGATTTTGTTGAAATGGCTGTTAGACAAGACTGAAAAATACATTATTATAACTATCCCTTGGTGGCTCTTTTCCACATTCATTTGGAAGAAATATGGCAGTTCATAAAGAATAGCAACTTCCTTGGAAGCCAGAGGGCTTAATGAAGAATTAAGGATATTGCAACCTTGTAACTGAAATAATAGGAAGAAAATTGAATTATTCTTCCCATATTAAATGCATATATTCCTGAGTATTTCTGCCAAAACGACTTCACTAACTCAGGGAGTGAAATACACTTTGTTTTCACATGGGTGCACTAAACAAAGCTGTGAGCGCTCCTACAACTGCTTTGAAGGGAACAAAAAATATCAGAATTAAAAAGCACTCTTGATGTATGGTTATATCAGCCCTAAATTGTATCACAGCTGCTTCTGGCATCATTAGATGGAACACTGGGTAATTTATAGAAGTCATTTTTAACAATTTGATTGTTGGTATATATCTGCTCAATTGATTGGTTGTGGAGACAGATCTTTATTTTTATAATAGCAATAATATCCTTTGCAGATTACTACTCACTTTATTCCTGATGCCAACATTACCAACCAGCATCTATCAATTTATATTGAAAAAAATATGTTCTTATTTCTTAACTATCTGTTTAATTGTAGGGAGAGTATTGTTCCATAATGCCCTGATTTGCAACACTAGGGAGTTTGCCAGAGTCAATGCCAGCCTCTTGGTTAGGCTTCTAGAGGGTTCTGTGCAACTCTGTGATACTGACAATTTTTGCTTCTGTGTATATAAGAAGACACTTGTGTCCTGATACAAACTAACAGCACAGCTGGCTCTTTTGCACCTCAGTGGAAGTCCTCATACATGTGTAAATGGATCTCCATGGACCAACTTCACTCCGTATCTAATCTTGCCTGTTCTCATTGTCCAGAATCCTGGTAATGACACCCTCCATCAGGTCTCTATCAGGCTCCATGGCTTTTGTGGAGAGTGGTTGATTGGCTGGAGGGTAGGACTGCCCAAATTTTGAGGCAGCTCATTGGAATAAATTATAGATCCCATTTCTGAGAAATGGGTTACTTTATTTGGCAAATAAAAGAAGCTATACACATTTAGCCAGTTTCTTCTTCTTGCATCCACTACTACTCAGCATAAATAGAAAGTTATATACAAGTAATAGATGTATGTAAGATCCATCTACTAAAATTAAACCATTTCATTCATATCTAACCACTCTTCTTATTGTGAGCTTTAAATTTTTCCTTTGTTAGTTTTACTGTGATAGAATACACCTTACACATAAAATAAAATTTACCATTTTAACCACATTTTAGGGGACACCTCAGTGACAATCAATATATTCACATTGTTTTATTACCATCACTGCCATTCACATCAGAACTATTTCATCTTCACAAACTGAAATTAAGTACCCATTTAAATAATAACACCCAATTTAGCCTTTCCTTAGCCTATAGCAACCACCATCATACTTTCTATTTATAATTTTGACTACTCTAGGTATCTCTTTTATGTGGACTAGCATCCTATCTGTCCTTTTGAGTGTGGCTGATTTCACATAGCATAATCTTCCATTCATGCCGTGGCATGTGTTAGAACTTCATTTTTTAAGGCTGAACATTCTACTGCGTGCATGCATCACTCTATCTGTTCATCTGTGGATGGACACTTGCGTAGGTTTCACCTTTGGGCTGCTGTGAAGAATACTGCTATGAACATGAGTATACCAATATCTGTCGGAGTTCCTGCTCTCAGCTCCTTTGGTCTTTATCGACTTCCTAGAAATACAAATCATTCCTTTGACCCTGTGAAACTATCCCAATATTCACGGTCACTGCCTGGATTCTACCTCTTCTCTTTAACAGTACTCCAGGTGCTTGACTTCTGCATCACAGATTCTGGATTATTTATTAAGATCCTTTTTCTATTTGATGATAGTGTAGAGACAGAAACCCAGGACTGGAGTCTTAAAGAGGGGATTTTCCCACAATGTATCAATGATAACCATAAACTTAAACAGGCCCCATTTTCAACACTTCCTCAAAAGTAATAATTCTCAATTTCTGCCCAGTAAGCTACATAATATGAGTTCTATCCTGATTCTGAGGATTTGGCAGAAGAAAAGGTGAACACAGACACTTGTCAAGGATCAAAACCAAACCTGTGGTACCAGCCTCAACTGCTTTGAACTCCATTAACAATACAACACAGGATCGACTTTGTCCCAAGTCAGATCAAGTTTCAGTAAAGAAGATCCCTCTACAGAAGGAAAACAGTTTTCTTGGAGCCAGAAGCCCTTTTAGGGATTACAATCATACATCTTCTAAAGAAGCTTGTTTTTTACTATTTTGCTTCACTATGATCATCATCATTGTTATGGACAACTTACATTTCTTGCATCCTTTCTATATACAAAGCACTTAAGTAATTTAATTACTATTAATCAGAACAGTGTTTGGAGCCACGCTACCAAATTTAAATCTAAGTTTGCCTCTTAGTAATGGTCTATTTCTCATTTCCCTCTGTTCACGGAGGAAGAAAGAGAAAAACCAGTACTTCAGTCTTTTATATAAATTACAAATATGTGTCTACCCCAAGATATATTTTGTGTTAATTAGCCTAATTAGAAGGAGAATAATAATAGAATTATTACAATTCTAAGAATTCAATGAGATAATCCATGAAAAGCATTTACAATAATACCTCTCATATAATTGTAAGAATTGAATGAGATAACCCATGAAAAACATTTTCAATAATACCTAATACATAGTCAGTGCTTGACACAGGTTAGTGTTTTAAAGATTATTATTATTATGTTTTGGCTTTTTGAGACAGGGTCTCACCATGCATTCAAGCTGGCCTTGGGTTCAGTTCGTAGCCCAAGCTGGTCTTAAATTTGCAATGATCTTCCTCCCTCAGCCTCCTGAGTGCTGGGATTACAGGCACGTGCTACCATGCCTGGCCACAGGTTAGTTTTTATTATTATTTTTCCATATTACAGATTAGAAAACTAATCAAAGGTAAATAAACTGTACCAAGGACCATTCTAGGTCTGTTGGTACTAAGTTTGTGATATTTATTAGGAAGTTTATAAATACTCTGTTGTTCATGGAGGAAGAAAGAGAAAAACCAGTGCTTCAGTCCTTTACATAAATTGCATATATGTACTTACTCCAAGATATATTTTGTGTTAATTAGCCTGCCAATGTTTAAGTTTGCAAAGAATAGAGTTAAATAAAATTCTACATCTAATTTTTACTGACCTAAGGCAAGTAGAGATCTAAAAGACTGATATATTGATAATATCTTTCATGTAAAAATACACATAAGGTGTAGAGATTCCTTATCTCATCCTTTGCTAAATATCTATTCTCAACATTCCTAGTCACTGGAAAGCAGACTATTAATCTTTCTCTTATTTCTCCATCCTCATTGTTTTCCACAAATTGGTGCACGAGATAGTGATTGTAGATGGCAATTTGCACAGCAAGAAGTGATCTTTACATGTATTTCTGATGCAGAAAACTGCCCATTCCCCAAGAAGAAGGACTGAATGAGTTCTTCTCAAGTGCATTTCAAAATAATAGCAGCAGCAGTAGCAGCAAAACTCTTTCAAAATGTGGGCCATTTCAATATTATCTTTACCATTTCATTTTCTTGACTTCTACTCAAACAAGAACCAAGGTTGCTTTTCCTCCCTCTGATCTCACTTTTGAAGTGCCATGTATAGTTGGTATTGACTGGTTATTTGTAACTGGGCATGGTCCATCTGGCTATGTGAAGGTAATAGAGCAAGTTTCTGAATGCGATAGTTTTAAATTGCAGCATCATTCTGCTTTGATTGTGGGAGGACCTCTGGACACAGATGTGCGCTTATCTTTGAAAAATAATATTATGGAAGTGATGAAATACATGTGAACTACTCTTCTATGGAGGTGTTAAGTTTGGTGGAGCACATTTCTAGATGTGTTATAGAAACTGCTTCTGTAGAAAACAAGGTTTATACCAGAAAGTGAAGCATAAATCACTTTCAATAGCCAGTTTTTCTTATTCGATAGGACTGAGTGAGTGTGTGTTAAAGATCAGGGTTGGTAAACGTTTTATGCAGCGAAACAAATATAGCAAATATTTCAGGACTGGCAGACCATATGATCTCTGTCACCAGTATTCAAATATACCACTGAGGCAGTAAAGTAGCCACAGATAATATGTAAATGAATGAGCACAGCTGTGTGTGCCAATAAAATTTTATTTACAAAAACAGTTTGTAGACTGGATTTAGCCAGTAAGCCATAATTTGTAGATCCATTCTAGTTCTCTGCTTGGTATTTTGTATACATTGTCTCTATAATTCATACCACAAAGTAAGAATTTTCCGTCATGCAGTCAGTGACAGTAAATAAAGCTGACCCCAGACTTTCACAAAGGAGCCCTCAATGATAGAAGACAAAGGAGGAATGTCATCAAAGTTGTAAGAGAAAGTGTGACCCATGAATGTGACATTATCCAGTAAGTTGTTAAGTGAAAAGCCCCAGACAGCCGTTCTTAACACATGATATAACCTGAAGAATATAGATCCATAAGCACTTCTGAAAAAACTACAGGGAACAAAATGCTACATTGAGATAAATTAAAATAAAGAACTCAGTAATGGACTTTGCATGATAAAAAGACTTGTAATAAGCATAAAGTGACTTTGAATACAGAGTCAAATGTAGAATCCAATCAGGTTTCCAAGTAACCATATACAGATATTAAACTGAAAGTTATAAATTCGAACAATATAAAAGCAATAATGTAGCTAATACAAATCAAAGTGTAGGGAAAGAAGACTGACAGAACTGTGAGAGTACCAGTGCCTAAAATAGAAGTGCAATGAGTTTACCCTCCTAATATTTTTCATAAACTCTTATTGATTTTAGAGGGATCTTTTAGAAATTGTTCCTATGTTAGTAAAGGAAATGTGTATTAGAAGTTCAGCATTTCCTCTGTTTCACACATATTAAGATAAAGTGAAGTTAATTATACCTATAATATAAACCAATTTATGTATGTATCTGCTATTATTTTTGTAGATGCATGTCTATGTTTTTTAAGGGCTTTGGATAGCAAAGAGTTTTTGTTGTGTTCTATCATTCTTAATAAAGAATTTCAAGGATAGAAGAATTTGGGCTGTTTTAAAATTAAAATTTTTTTGCATTTCCATATCAATTGAATTTATATCATGACCAAGTAATAATCTGTACAAAATGATGAAGTACTTTTTATAAAGAAAAGAATAAAAAGAGACAAACATGTCAATAGTAGCTAATTTTGGTGATTGTACAAATGATTATTTTTGTTCTTTTATATATTAAAATAATTTTAAATAAACCAACATGGATTTATAAAAACAGAATAATTATATTGTTTTAATATAACAACATAGAAGTACAGAAAGAGCATTTCCAAGCATGCAAGAGGGGTCAACAACACCAATACTAAAAAGAGAATGCACAGGATTAGGACAAACATTAATTAACAGCAGAGAAGTCAAAGTTGACCTTAATGAAAATGTTTCAAGGGAATGGTAGAAGCAGAAGCTAGAAATAATTGAATATAGCATAAATGGAAAGTGAAGAAGTAGAAATTCTGAAGTTAAAGATTCTTTCCAAAATGAGTCATTCTTCCTCAAAATAACCCCCTTGGGATAGATGCTATTTCTACTATTCTTAGGAAGAAATTGAAGTTTATTCTTCTTAATCAGATAATAGAGAGTAATTACTGGGCAAGTAGTTGAAAGCTACTCTTTCAGACTCCCATGTTCTCTCTCATTATACCATGATTTGTGTGGGTTTGGCTGGAATAGGAGATGGAGATCGTAATCCATCAAGAGGTAGGGGAAGGAAGACTGATGGAACCATGAGAGTGTCGATGCCTAAAACAGAAGCATTTTAGATGCATTTCTAGCCCATAATCTTCCTTCCTAAGGATCTTCTATAGTCATAGGAATGGATGAGGAAAGCTGTGTGTGTACTGCTGGACCCTGCCATTGAGGCTACCATGAATGCCCTAAATGAGCTACAGAGAAACAATACTGATTGGATTTGGGTAGACTCAGTTTAAGTCTCTGAGAGTTTTTTTTTTTTTTCCAGTCACTTCAACTGAGGAGAATTAAAATGGACTGAGGTAACCATGTTGTTCTAGATGCATGTGGGGGCTCACACTGAACAGTGAAGGTGAGTGGCCATGTAATCTCAGAGACAGAAGGGAACCAGTTGAGGACAGAGAGAAACTGATTTGGTTCATAAGCTTTCTGACTCTGTAAGTGGCTGAGTGTAACTGTTATTTTCTTGCTAAGTTACTTGAGTGAGTAGGTTTGTGTCACTGTTAACCAAATAGTTTTGGGTCAACAGTAAGATAAAAATTAGGCTTGTGAGGAAGGTATGAAAGCTGAAATGTCCTTGACATTGCCATGGCCCTGCATCTGCTATCCCCAGTCATTGGATATGACATTTATCCATTGGAGAGTTCTAATGCTATGTAAGCAAAAAGTCTCCTGAGAAATATAGTCCTGATTCGTCTTCTCAAATATTCTCCTTGCTATCTGACTGCGCTGAGAAAACCTCAGAACACAGACTTTCCAAAAGGATATACTACTAGGAAGCACTCGTCATCTAAAGGGAGGTCATAAGCTCAACACTCTCCTAACAGTAATCACCTCCCCCTTTTAAAGAAGAACTAATGAGGAATCCCAGGCTGCTGTGCAAATGACACCAGTACTCCTCAGTCTTGGAGAGCTAAACATTGCCTTGTTGGCCAGTGGGTTGGGTTTAGGAAACATCAAGTCTCCTATGACTGTTGGGTCCCAGTCATTCAGGGGGCAACTGAAGGGGAAGACTAAGAATTCTGCTACCAAATCTTTATTTATAGTGAAAGGTTGGCTTTAAAGTCTTGGGTCATTCATTCATTTATCATTCATCACCACAGCACCCTTGAAAAGTCTCATGTATATAAATCTATTAGATAGAAGAGTGATGACAACAAGATCATAAGTTTAAACCCCAAGCAAGTCTCTTAGTATTATTCTCAGTTGAGGTGACAAATATTAATCCAGTCTTGTACTGCATAAATCACTTGCCTTTGATATGCATCAGCATCAATATCTGAAGAGTTCCTCAGAGCATGACCTATCCTACAGTGCACTGAAAGCCTCATCCTCTTCCTTCAAATTTGGAATATTTTCATTTGTCAGATCCTTTCTCTTAAGAACACAGTAGTTGTGGAGTTTTCCAGTGACCGAGTGATAATTCAGTGAGTGCAGTACATGAACTTCAGCTCTCAGAGGGACTGTGACACCATTACTGTCCCTTGACAAATTTTATGCCCTCAGCCAGCAGTTCCTGCACATTAGATCCACATTCTCTGAATAACGAGCATCTAGTGTCCAAGCTGATGTGTGCAACTTGGCCGATGTAGTTTTAAATGCTACGATGCATTACAAAGTACTACATGTCACCCCAGGTTGTATTTGCCTCCATCATGGTTTAGGTTGATGGGATGCAACATAACAGGATGTGGCAAGCTGTGAGATGTATAATGCAATGCTACGTGTCCTGCCTCCAAAGCAGTGTGTTCTCAGTGGGAGCAGCACATCACAACAGAATGCCCTGCTCTCTTCCAATCCTGCATCTGTCAGTGGCTTAGGGGGAGCCTGCTCACTTAGGTAATGGGCTCTCTCAACACCTTAGAAGCCACTGCTTAGTTCCAAGCTACATTCCATCAGCAACTGCATTCAAAAGCCCAATTCTATCAGCAATTGCTTCGAAAAACAAAGCCCATCAGCTTCAACCTAAAGCCATCTCAGGGAAAGATGAGTTTGGAATTGCATGTCTGTGGTTAGGAATTAGGTATGCTTGATGTCTTGGCATTTGCCTCTACTTTAGAAGGTCCTTGTGAGGTGGACTTCTATGCAGCTTCTGCATGTGTTTGCTGGGTTTGTATTTCACTCTGGACAGGATTATGTTGCTAATGTGGAAGAGCCTATTTAGGGCTAGCTACTGTAAGCTTAGAAATCACCTTTTTATAAATTAAAAAAAGACACCACCTTTTTCAGCAGGCACCTAGAAGGCAACACATTCTTACAATAGTTAGCCAGTGCAGTCTCAGTTTCTTGTCTTTTCAAAGATCTCTAACCTGTTTCTTCCTTAAAGACCACCCCCAGTCAGGCTACCCATTTATCACTAATTGGCATTAGCCTGCCTTCATGCAGGGTCCTCTTAGGAGAAAACTTACACAAAATCGATGGGGGTTTTTAAAATTCCATGCTCACTGGAACACCCTCTCCCTGAAGGAAGGACCAGACTGTGTCAATATTTGTTCACAATCGTGAAAGGATATTGTGAGGTTTCACCAAATACAAAGTATTCAATGATTCTTAATAAATGAGGTGCTGGTGTTGATAAATCAATGGCCTTCTCAATTACAAAAGTGATGTTTATTAAAGAATATTTAAAAATACTCAAAATATAAAGTAGAAAACTTAAATAATTCATAACCCTACCAGAGATAATTATGGTATATCTTCCTCCAATGTAATGGGTATAAATATGTATATGAAAAAAATCTTGAAATCAATATACATACAGTTGTATATATATATAATAAATGTGATTTTTGTGCTTTTTTCTATTTACTATAATATCATTCATATTTCCCTGTAAATTGCTTGAATAAATTACTAGCACAGGAATTCCTAGGTCAAAGGGAAATTTGTAAATCATATGATATATGTAGGCAAATTACAAGGATACTGTCTTGCTTTGAAATCTTAGCAACCTCTCAGGCCAGTGCAGAATAATCCATCATCTTCCCTGAGAAGGACACAGGTTCTTTACAGAAACTAATTCAGTGGCTGGAGGTTGAATGTCACTCTTATTTCATTTACCAAGTCACTGGGACAGTAAATGTTGCCACTTTCAAGTGTTAGTTTCTATCTGAGATTTTACTGTGGAGCCCAAAACACCCAGAATGGATTTCCAGGCTTTCTTACATTTGTTCTTCACTCTTTTCGGTTTTTCCCAGAAGTAGGTTGTCATTTTCAGAAGTAGGTTGTTCATTTTCTGTTAATAAAGCAAAATATTTGATGCTGAGTACTTATGAACAAATGAGGTTTCAGAGGATGAAAATCCAAAAAGCAGAGTTCTGGCTTTAGTTTGGGTACCCTCAAGTACATCCCTTCATGAGAGATGACACCAAGAGATAGTGCATGTGACAGGAGGAGTTCACATCAACAGACAGGAAGCCAAAGAGGCTGAGGAGTGATCATGTGTGTTCTTCTATAACAACCTTCTCTCAAAAACTAAATCATGGGTCCCACACTTTAATCTCTTTCAAGGACAGGTCTCCCAATGATCTAGGGACCTCCCACTAGGCACCACCTCTTAGAGAGATCACCACCTCAACACTACCATGCTGAGGACAAATCCCAACACATGAAACCATGGAGGACAAGCTATAGCCAAAGCATAGCAAATGCTTTCTACGCAGTTTACATTCTGCAGATTGGAAAAAAGCATTTTGGGGTAAATATAAGCTTGGAAGCAGAAGTAAGAGATGACTGGTATAGGAAAAATGCTACTGTAGCCTTGTGCTCTGCTGCATTTCCAAAATTTATCTTTAATTTTCAAATACTTCTTCCAAGAGAAACAGGGACTAAAGCTAAACTTTTTCTGTAAATCTGTCCAATGCAGTAGCCACAGGTAGCTATTTACATCTAAGTTAATTAATGTTGAATGCAGTTAAAAATTCAGTTCCTTAGTCTCACCAGTCACATTTTTAAGCACTCATGTCTTGCTAGAATATTGCCATGATTGAAGAAAATCCTATGTGCCCTGCTACTTACAATTCTTGGATAAAGGATGGCAATTCACATCCCTCAAATTCTGGAACTTCTGCCAGAACTTGTTTAGAAGAGGTATTTCTTTGGCCTCTATTACATGTTTTTAAAAACTCATGTGAGTTTTTAAAATTACACACAAATAAATAAAAATACATACAAATAAATAAAATAAATAAAAACTCGTGAGTTTGTATGTAATTTAGCACATACATCTTTGTTTTAATATAAAAATATTAAATATTAAATACAGAACACTGAATAACACTCACAAACCAGGAAAGTGTTAGATGTATTACATGGGTTTTCATATTACAGTGGAGGAACACAGCTTTGGGAGCACTAAGAGTATTGCTTTCCACTGACTGTCACCACTGCTGAGCCTTTCTGCTTTACCAGAAGCACAGCAGAAGGAAAGTATTGTTGAAATGAAGTGATTCATAATGAGACCCTGAGAATGATAAATATGCCAGATTCTCACAGAACCTCCACCCTCATCCAGAGAGACATTGTGACACACAGGAAACATCTAGGGTCATTTCTGCAGGTCTTTGCCATTTTTTATACAAGCTGTGACAGCCTGACTGGCTGAGTAGATACAGATTGAATTCTCCATCCTACTGATTCCTGAGATTTTAGCATTGTCTCCTAGGATGCTGATCCCAGGAAAGTATCATCAAGGCCAATACACTAATTTGGTTGCCTAAGCCAGGAGTTTTCCAAATTACTTGAAGAAGTTATTACCCAGAGATTCTGCTCTAATCTGTATTTTAAACAAGAGCCTTGAGTAATTTATTATGTGTAGTTTCTAGTAACACTAGAACCTCTATTGTATGTAGAGCACAGTACTGGACACCAGACATATAAGGAAAATAATTTTTTCTAGAATCCTAATTGTGGAAGCAGACTCCAAGGATCTATAACCCATTCCTAAGCCATAAGTGGATTCAGATGGAGTGTATAGACTGACCCCACCACTGATGCATGAGATTGGATCCTTTGTTAATGATTGGGCTCACGTGTTTTCCAAAGTAATTCTTTTATCTAGTAAAAGCTGTGTAATGATTTTCAACAAAAAAGATGTCCACAATAATATACAGAAAAATGAACACTTATACGGAACATGAAGGAGGCTTACATTGGGACTTACAGCCTCTCTGTAGCTCTAAAGTACTAAAGAAAATTGATTCAAATAACTCTGAGTCTCTTGTTTCTAAACCATTAAAAATTATGTGTAATCTAAACTCCCCTTTTGGCTGTTGAGGCTTATTTCTTCTTTGTACTCAGGAAAGATGAAAGTTGTTAATTTGTATTCTTGGGAAAATAAAACAAGAAAATCACTCATAATTTTGAAAGTCTTTATGAACAAAATTTGAAGACTTACAGCCCAGGATAAATCATTTATCTTCTTTCACCTTCTTCTTCCGTGCTATTTTCCAGCTCAAATCACTCTTTCTCGTCTCTGGAATATCTTCAATCTGCCCTCATCTATTCTAGGGTAGATAAACTGGACAAAATAAAGTCCTAAACAGAGTGATAGAGTTGGATCCATCGAAATCAGAACCAAGACTATCTAATTTCAACTGGCCCATTGGTTTTTCTCTAACCTGGGGCTCAACACCTTTTTTTCTATTATTTTCACCCCGATCAGATCTTTCTATTAAGATTTTCTTAGCATTCAACTGTTGTAAATAAATCATCTATAGCAATTGTTATTACAAATATTTGTTTCAATTAATTAGCAACGGCCTTATGATGAAGCCTGACTATATTTTTCTATTGTAACCATGTGGTAGCTCTAGCCCCAGGGTGATGCACAGCCTGGCAACACTTCTTAACGATCCTCTTAATTACACAGTTGGGGTGGCCATTCTGTCTAAAAAATCTGCTTTGTAATTACAAAATCACCAGCCCAGCCAGCCGTGTTGACCCATCAATCGCATGCATTCCACTGTGTCCTTAAAATGTGCACTGTCTTCTCTCCAAATGACAGGGAAGCTTTGGAAACTGGTGAGTTTGGATGCAGCTACTCCTGTACTAAAAATGTTGTCCTGTTTCTCTTTCTGCCCAGAGCTGCTCCACTGCTGAGCATTTTCTTTTACCTCCTGCCATCTTTCCCTCCAAAATAGCTTCAAAAACACAAGACAATTCATTCCCTATTTCAAATCATCTACAAAAAGAGCATTGCAGTAATTTAACATAAGCCTGAAAAAGTAATTACATCCCCTCAGGTTGACTGGCCTGGTTTCTGGATGCAAAGTCTGTTGTCAAAATCATCACTTAACTTTTTCCTTTTTACTGACCAGATTTGTATCATCCACTCCAGAATCAATGTGTATTGCTTTGTTAATATGCCTACTCCTTTAGCTAGTGATGATTTGTGGACATGCCAGTGTTGGTCTCCTAGTTGTTAGCACAGCGTCTAGTCCCAGAATACAAACTCAATGGATCTTTGTGGCTAGGTGTTGGCAAATGAAAAAGACTGAAAGGATCTTAATTTTTTTCTATGTCACGTATTTATACTTTGAATACTCTGCCAGTTAATTTGTTTTAACTGCTGTGTATGCAAGGAAATCTTGGGACCCAGGTTATGTATGTTCAGCTTGAGTATTGGTTTATGAAACTCCTTTTCTATCTAATAGAACTACTACTTGTGCAATGAGAATTCTAAGTACCTTGGGTGCTCTCTGCACATTCTTTCCTTATTGCAAAACATTGCAGCTCCAGGTGTCCCCTATAGTCATGGGATGGCCTGGTCACTACCTATTCTTATGGAAACCATGCCTTCTGCAGAGAAGGACTTGGGCTGGGAACTTTTCTTCCTGTTGTGAAATACATGATTTGAATTAAAAGGAATGGGTCAGAGCAATAGGATCCCTTATTCATTGCTGGTGGGAATGCAAAATGATATAGTCACTTTGGAAGATAATTTGGCCACTTCTTCCAAAGCTAAACAGTGTTTTTATACAACCCAGAAAATATACTCTTTGATATTTACTCAATCGATTCATGAACTTATGTTCACACAAAAACCTGCACATACAAAGTGTGCTCAAGAAGTACAATAAACATTAAAATTTTTAAAATGTATTATAGCCAGATGTGGTAACACACACCTATAATCCCAGGATTTGGGTGGCTGAGGCAGAAGGATCACTGAGTTCCAGGTCAGCCTGAGCTACAAAATAAGTTGGAGGCCATCTCAAACTACATAATAAAACTGTCTCCAAAAAGACCAAAAAAAAATGTATTACAACAAAAGACACATTGCCATTAACCTCCCTCAAAATACGTTTCCTTTCTTTAAACACACTTATCCCATTGTTCTTGCCACTTTCTAAAGCAATTCTGGGTCTTTAGTTGTGCTGTGGTAGCTGCCTCAATATCCTTAACTGATTCAAACCATTTAACTGTCGTGGCCATTTAGACTTTGGGGAAGAGCCAGAAGTTGCACAGTGCCAGATTTGATTAATAAGGTGAAAAGGACACACCATAATGTTTTTATGAGCCTGGTTTCTGGAGGATGGCACTTGGCAGCAACATTTACCATATTTTTTTTAAAATCATGTCTTATAAAGACAGGAAAAAGGGCTTCCAGAACTGCTTCAGAAAGTGGTATGGACAATGGAACAAGTCTGTTTGAAGAGAGGTGGAGTATTTTAAAGAGAATAAATGACAATGCATCTTTTATTGTAATAATTTTTTAAAAATTTAAACATTTGCTGCATACTATCGTCACCCCTTGTGAATGTAAATAGCAGCTTTATTCCCAATTACCAAAAACTGGAAACAGTCAAGATATCTTTCAATAGGTGAATAGCTAAACAAACAATGGTACATTCATACTCTGGAACATTATTCAGTAATATAAAGAAATAAACTACCAAACCACAAAAGTGAAAGACCCTAAAAGTCCTTATGTGAAAAAAAGCCAGTTAAATAAATTTACTATATGGTTTCAGTTATATGACACTCAGGAAAAAATGTTTCCAAGTATCAGAGTGGGGTGTGTGCAGGGACAGGGTGGGTGAAGCACAGGGTATTAAAATTATTTTGAATTATTCCATAATAGACATAGGATATTATGCATTTGTCACAAGCTATAGAACTTTACAGCACAAGGAGTGAAATTTCATGTTTGTAAATTTTTAAAAATCTCATTTAGAAAGTTGAAGTGTCCCAGGAAAAGTGAAGACTATGAATCCAATTGTATTACAAAAGTATGGAATAGCATCACTGAAGAGGTGCTGATCTAGGTAATTTTGAAAATTAGGGGAATCAGAAAGAGTAAAGACAAAAGGAACTACACATAAGTACTGTATTCTAAATGATAAAGCACTGCTTCTATACAAACTGGTAAGTTGTTAAGCATAGGGTTGTGAGTAAACCGTTCTGATCCTTGCATAGATGTATTGGAAGTGAAGAACTAATGAATGGCAGGTGATATAAGTCCAATTTATTTATTTCTATTGGACTAGAAATTTACAGACCAGAAGAACCTAGACTAACTCATATGATAAAGGATGATGAAGACATCAGTACAAATTCATGTTTAGCTTACAGATACAGATGACTACCTATAGAAATGTGTAGACATGG
The DNA here is from genome assembly GCA_004027455.1 of Hydrochoerus hydrochaeris. Lineage (NCBI taxonomy): Eukaryota > Metazoa > Chordata > Mammalia > Rodentia > Hydrochaeridae > Hydrochoerus > Hydrochoerus hydrochaeris. Next base: position 62,407 of record PVLA01001285.1, on the reverse strand, counting down.
GTATTTTTCTCTGTCAACTAAGATAGCCTAAAAGAAAAACACCCTGGTAACAACAAACAACTAGTGTCCATATCTTTGTTTCCAATATCATTTTGCAATAAAAGGAACCAGAGATCCTTGGAGAAATTACAGATTCTAGGATAAGGACAAGAAGTACACTAGATAAGCCTGGAGCATCTTGTAGGGTCAGAAATAAGAAAATACAGACAAATACAAAAATAGAAAAACACATTGATAGTAGTATGTCAAAGGAACACAGGAGCCAACTGGAGAAGCTCTCAATGTCCAAAGCTGAATCAACTTGAGCAAAATGATACATAAAGTGGTATCATATTATAAAGCAAAATATGAAATAAATACTCCTGGGTCTACACTGATATAAATAAATTATTGGCTATGTTATCAAACAGAAGGGAAAAAATAAAAATCTCTTATGCAGAAAAATCTATGTAGATACTCCATCATCCAGGAGGGAGGTGTGGTTCATTTTCTAGGTATGGGCTGCACATAATGACTTCGTTCCAAAGAGTACAATATTGGAAAGAGAGAGTGTAACTTCATTATAGAAATCTGATGAACACTGTCTCAGCCTAGTGCTCAAGATCAGCATAACTCAAGTTGATAGAGTGGACCCTTGGCATACTTGATGAAAATGATACTTTAACTCTATGGCCTGTCCCCTAATAAGCCATAACCCCAGTCTTCATAAGAAAAACATCAATCAAATTTCAATAGAAGGGAGTCTCCTGAAAGATCTGACCAATACTGCTCAGGGATATAATAAACAAGGCAAGTCTGAGAAACTGCCCAGCTAAAGCAAACCTAAGAAGACAAAACAACTGAATGTAATGTGATATCCTTGATAGGATTCTCACACACACACACACACACACACACACACACACAAGCATTTGAGGGTGCGTATGGACATCTGGAAAAATCTGTGGACTTCAGTTAATGGCAGTATATCAATATTGGTTTGTTCATCATAACAAAATGTTCTGTACCCATGTTAGATGCTAATAATAAGATAAACTGGCTGCAGAGTGCATGGGAAGTCTCTGTACTATCTTCAAATATTTTCCTGTAATTCTAAAACTATTCATAAAATGGTCTATTTAGAAAGAGGGGACAGACTCTGGAGTATCTGAGCCACCGTCTGAGTCCTGTTCTCTCATGGCTCACAGCCCAGAGCTTTACACCTGTTCTTTGCCTTCCTTTGGCTAAGATGACAGGGCAAAGCTGTCAGCACTCTGGATTTCTCTGAATTCCTTCACCACTGTTCTCTATACCACTGGAAGTTGAGCACTATGAATGGCACTAGCTGTGTGCCCTTGTCCCCAACTTTTGGTTGGGCTCTACAAATAGAAGGCACTAGCAGAAGATCAGAAAGAGAGCAAAGAGTGGTTTGGGTATTTATTCTCTAGTGTTCCTGCTGCTTGACTGTGGGCTGGTAATGACTTTTGCATCCTTTAAGGCTGCAGCCCAGTCTCAGACACCCTCTCTATGGCTCTCTCAGGCTTTCCCTAACTACTTCCTGTTCTTGCTCTTGCAGAACTAAGCAGGTAACTGTTGTCACCTTGAATGTTTTACCATCACTTAAATTGGTTTATTTTAATGTTTCCTACACCTTTATAGATAGTCCCTTCATGAAACTCATCCCAACTTTTCTACTTGGGTGGGCCTTATGTATCTTCTCTGATCCTATGGATACTTAGGTGTTTAGAACTTTGGTGACCATTAACTCTGGCTTTTGTGCTTGATTTGCCTTGATGTCACAATCCACCAGCAGTAACCCACCACCGTTCTCTAAGAAAAGCAGGAGCTTGCTTCCCACAGATGCTTGTGCATCCCCTCGCCAATTCGTCAGTCTCTGCAGATCCCACAGAAGCAGGAAAATGAGAGATGCACTTAATCCCATGACAGAAGCTAACGGTACAGAGCACTCTCACTATTTACCCAGGTCTGCATTTGAAAAAATGGGAATCTTGTTGCAGTCCACCCCCTTTGTCTCTGTAAGAATTGCTAGTGATAACAAGAAGGAAGCAGTTATAAACTTAAAGAAATATGAGAAACATTATAGTCTTGACTCATTATAATAGCATTACTTCTACAGTGTTAAATGTTTTACAATAAGCATGTATTTTTTATAATTAAAAGACTAAACAGAGAAAATAAAAACAGTATATGCTTACTATTGAACATTTGAAAAATATTTTAAAAATTTAAAAGAGAAAGTAAACATTATCTATAATCTAAAACAACAAAATGGCATATTGGAAAAACTTGAAAATTGTCAATTCAAATATGGGCTGTTACTTTTTAGTTGTAATCTTGTACAAGTCATTTATTTCCTCTGAGTGTCATTTGTCACAGCTGTAAAAAAAGGGGACATCAATACTGTCTTCCTGCTTTTTGGCAAGAATTGAGATCATATTGATATAGGGGAAAGAAACTCCCAACCTACTAGATGTCCAGTACGAGTTCCTGTTCTCTATTATTGAAGAATGAGTTTTAGGAACAATGGAGGTTAAGAGCAAAATATATTTATTGAGAAAAAGAAAGCTTCTTCTGTCTGACAGAGAGAAAGAAGGAGTCCCAAGTTGGTTGCCAAAGACTGCCTTTTCTAGGGATTTTATAAAGCAAAACCACAAGGTGTGGTGGGTCCAAGGTGGGAAAAAATGAGAAATCACAAGGTAGGCATGAGGTAGGACAAAACTATGGTCAACCAATAAAATTATAAGTATAATTGCTCAGGTAAAATTGATTAAATTGGGGTCAAATGGGGAAGTGAGTCTTGTAGCAAGTGGGCATGAGTACAGAACAGGACCTTTGACTGTAGAAGGTTAGGTTAGTGGCTCCTTCTGGCTTCTTTAAGGTAGTAGATACCTATTCAGAATATCAATCCTTGATGTTTATCCTTAGGGTGTGGGTGCATTTGTTTTTTCTTTTGTCCTGAAATCTGGCCCACAGTGGGAGGTATTTGTCTTCTGCACTGGCTGCTTCCAAGGCCCAGCCCTGTCTGACTGCCTATAATGTTTCTACCTAACTCAACTACCTGTAATGATATAAGGCAGGTGCTTTAGCATAGTGCTTTGTGTAGAGAATATGTGAAGACAGATCTGGGTTTGAATATCTATCTTCAGTTTCAAGCTCTATGAAGTTTGGGAAAATTAGAAAAAAAAATCTGTAAATCTATAAAACAGAGATAAAAATGGTACCTATTTCTTAGAGTTAATTAGGGCAATCAATGAAAAGAAAAAGAGCTTCTCCTAGTGCAGTGGATAGCATGTAGTAAGCACGCTGCATCAAAGCAACTGTCTTCATCTGTATTATCATTATTTTTATATTTAAATCACCAACAACAGGTATCATCTAAAGGAAGCAATCAGAGGTGAAGTGACCTAACACATCTGATTTTACAAATAGGTATTTACATACTCATTGAGACCCAAGGGCCCATTGGGCCCACCCACTGCCCCTGAAGTAATATATTCAGAGAGGCATTTGTTTAGCTCAAACCCACTAAAATGCAGTAGGGGTAATACAGAAGTTTAGCAGTCACTGTTTTGTTAGAAAAGCCTTCCCTAAAGGGAGAGTGTGATGTTTCTTCCCATCCCCAAAGGTTACAAACTGATAAAGCCAGGTAAGAATAAAAAAGAAGTAATAGCCTTAAATTAGAAAAAGCAAACTGTGCTTTGGGCTTTAGATCAGTTGGTTAAGGTCCCACCCTGGAAAAAAGCAAACTGCAATTTGGAAAAAGTGAAAGGAAGGACAAAAAGTAGAAGCAATATAAGAAGGATATGAAGAGGGACCCCATTCTCTCATTTCTTTCTACAATGGAGGGAGGTTTGCGAGTTATTTAGTCATTTTATTTATGCTTTCTTGCTGCCTAAGAAACTCATATATTGTTTTCTGTAAGCCAAATGCCATATAAGTACTTTATAAATATTAAATATGTTGGAAACAAACAAATATACATGTATAATTACTTGGTTATAAGTAGGCCTACGAGTTCCAGATATTTTTTTAATGTAATCGGGATATCTGTGCTTCCCTATTATTTGCCTGTCTTTTGGGGGGTCAGTGAAACAGCATCTGTTTCCAAATGGATACCTCTCATGAATTCTGAGAAGATTGATTCACCAAGAACATGGTAAATCAAGGCATATGCATATACTGGAAACAGTTATTATTCTTACGGAAACAATTAGTTACCGTTATTCTAGGGCCCAGTGATCAGCATGAATAAGCTCTCTGCTATTTGCTCTGAAAACAAGTGTTGATGGAGACAGAGTAGCAAAAATTCAAGGACCTTGTTTGGGGGAAGAGGATTTAATTAGAGAAGACTCAGTTGGGGTCATCACAAGCCTGGATGGTTGCCTGGGTCTCTGTCTGAAACTGCTGGAGCTTTGGCATCCCTGGGTTAACTGTTGCCAAGCTCAGAACCTTCGCTGGAGCTTGTAGACCTGGTGTGTGTGTGCAGACACAAACCTCCATCCGAGGATCAGGGTTGTGCTGAGCCTAAGGGCATTGGGTTTCAGAACCTTCTTATCACTTCATCTCCCGTGGGGACTGTTTCAACAAGTCTGAGGGGATCTGGGGATGATAAATTTTCTTAGGAAAATCATATTAAAGTTCAATTTGTTAAATCAGCCTCTTGATCTTATCAACAGTGGGCAGTTGTTCTAGCAGCAGAACCAAGAGGTGATAAATTCTTTAGGCTGAGTTGGCAGATGGTTATCCTAATGGAGTGGATGAGATCAATGGGGAAGTCATCTAGAGAAGGTACTTGGGGCTTATATAACACTAGGCTGGTAATATTGTTTGATCAGATTGGAATCATTATTTTCCTCTGCTGTGTGTGTGTCATTTTAATAACAAAGCTTTCAACTAAGTTAGAATTGTCTTCTTCTGGCCAGAACAGCAGAAACACCTGTTACTTCTGTTCCTGTTCTCAGCTGCTAAATTCAGATGCTTACTGTGTCAGAGTGTTTCCTGGAAGTGTTTGGAAACAAGGCTGAGGGAGGAAATTTTATGCTACTGGCAATGAGCACAACCTTCTACAATACCAGTGCTTCTCAGGGAGTCTCTGGCACAGAAAAAAATATCCCAGCAGACGAGGGGCACGGAGTTGTGGGAGCACCTGTCTTTTGGAACACTTTATGGGGATATGGGACAAAAGGTTAAGCAAGTGAGTGCTGTTGGGACATATGTCCCGACTGATTCGCCATCTGGTAAGTGCTGAGCAGGTCCAATGTACAGTGGTACCTCAATACTTGTCATTAATTGGTTCTGGGAGGTTCAACAAGTACCAAAAACAATGAGTACCAAATAAATCGGTTTGGATATAAAAGGTAGCTGATATGTTCTAGTTTGCATGTACCAAGCAATCAGTACTGGGGTGAAAATTTCCCATCAAAATGCATTAAGTATCAGATTTTAGAAGTCTTGAAAACAGTCAAGTGCCAATGCATGGCTGTCCCCACATAAAGCTAAGGTAAGAGGGGAGGCAGCTTGAAGAAAACACTCCCTGCCTTGGCTTCTCAGCATCCAGCTCAGAGTGAGCCAGTTTGCCTCTGTTTACTTTTGCACAGTCTAAGAGCTAAAATCATCATTAAAGTGTTTTTAATGATTAGGGGAAATAAGAGTATTTCACAACATGTAAAAATGGTAGAATCACTAATGTTAGTATCCATAAGTAAAGCTTTACTGAAACACATCCTGGCTTTTACAGGTATATACTTTCACATTATAATGGCTTTTGTATGTATATACTTTTTCATTATAATAGCAAAGTTGAATAACTGCAACAGAGACTGTATGGCCTGCATAGCCTAAATATTTACTATCTGCCCTTTAAAGAAACTGCTTGTAGCCATGGTTTAGGGGCACAGACAAGTAAGAGGATGCTACTTTGAAGTCTAGAGTTTAATAAATACAGTCTTTGGCTCCCTGCATTTAGGATTGCAGATAACAAAGATATTGACGTGGTCATCGGCAAATGTCACTGCACTGCAAACAGAGCTGAGCAAGCCAGGAGGAAGTATTTGAACGCCAGGGAAGGTGTCGCTAGCTCGTGTAGCTACTAATACAATGCATGAGAAGACACAAAGCCAGTGAGAGATGCAAGGGGAATGAATGAGAGGAGACTGACTTGGGTTTGAAAGCGAAATCTGAGAAGAGAATTTAAGTATAGGGAGGCCAGTTGGGAGGTAAGCTCAGGAAGTGCGATAGTGGGGTGAGTGAAACAGGATGGGAGATAAAGGTATGTTTTTGTTTTTGTTTTTCAGTACTAGGTTTTGAACCCAGGGCCTTCACGTTCCAAGTCATTTTTTTAAGTTTTTGAGTTAAGTTCTTGCTGCATTGCTTGTTGGCCAGGCTGGGCTCAAACTTACCTTCCTCTTACTTCTTCCAAGAAGCACTGGGATTGCTGGGGAGCACCACCGTGCTGGCTGGATAAAGGGTATTGGAATGACTGGTTACTGCTGGGCCACCAGGACTCAGTCCTTTCTGGAGACCTTCAAGGGAACAGCGTAGAACAAGCTTCATGAGTGCTGCACCTCCCCTAGTGGACCACAAAAGTGGATGTTTACTCTCTGCTCCTTTGTGCCTTGAGAGCATCACCTCCATTGAACTTCATGGTTGCACCTGCAGGTGGTTGCTGAGCACCTCCTTAGGTTTCAGTAAGATTGAAGAGACCCCTAAATCTGAAGTGAGATGCAGAAGATGCACGGAACTGTCCACCACCCCGTGCTGAAATCAAGTGTTTTCGGATCTGGTGCCACACATCACAACCATCTGCTGCAAAGATGTCCATACAGCTAAGTAGAAGGGTTAACTTTGGGGCCCGGCTATGGCACATTCTGCTGGGCTGACTCCTGATGCTGGCTGTGCAGATCCCCAAACTGACTGTGCAGCAACTGGGGAAGCCTGGGGCTTGTGTGCCAGAATGAACAGCTCTGGGAATTGGAAGCCCTTGGTTCTGGGCTTCCTCTGTCTTGTTCCTGAATGATCCTGGTAATATGGATCTCTTCTGATGGGAAAAAAACCCTGCCCTTTCTCACTCATACATTTGTGATGAGAATTAAATATGCTTCAAGTTTTACAAGAAGAGAGTGCCATATAAATATGATAACATTATTGCTACTATTTCTGTCAGAGGCCCTTTCCATTTCACCCCTCTAACACAGAAGAATTTTCAGAGAGTATTAACTTCCCATCAGCAGCTTTCCAAGAGCCCTGTTCTGTGTCCAGTCAGTGTTTCTTGGCAGTAAAAATTTCCTCCACAGGTTGGACAGGTTTGCTTGGCCCTAGCATGTGTCTTGTTACCCATTGGATACTTCAGCATTTCTCCACCTCTTTGTTGAGTCCAGCTTTCAGGCACCAAGGAACTACAGTATCTGTTTTTTAAAAACTAGGAAGCTTTTTGGCTTTGAAAAAAGTAGAATAACTTTTGGCCTGAATTTGCCTTTGAAAATAAAAAAAAAAAAAGAGGAGGGAGGTATAGGACCTTTTTGGATCTAGCGCCACTCTGTTTCTTGGGATGAAAAAAGAAATATATTTGGGTGGCAGATGGTAAACATCTTCACATTATAAGTGTCTCTCTTTCCTAAGGCACTTGAAAAGGCACTTTTCATATTTCTGAGCATTTGATCTTTGATTGTGTTTGCTACTGGTATGATATCTGGGGAAAAAAAGAATACCCTATTGCTTTTAGATACATGCCAAATATCTTTCCCCAGTAGAAAGTGGTTTTCAACAAAGGGAGAAATAAACAGAGAAAGAAAGAAAAAATTGAGAGAGGGAGGTGGAAAGGAGGGAGACAGAGAGCAGCAAGCCATTTCAGGATGCCACCCATACCCTGAATGTCAAAGGAGAGGCAGGAGCAGAGAGAAATTATAGCAATAGGGGATCGTCAACATCTGGAATTCAATGCTCATTACTTTCTTGGTTCAGTCTAGGTGAAAATGTTTCAGGAAGACCTATTTTGCTCAAATCCATTTTCACAACAACTGAGAGAGTCGTCAGGTATAACCAATTCCATTTTAGAGACATGGGAAGTGTTTTCTGACAGTGAACTTGAAAATTTGGGAATTCAGATGCGTCCATTTCATGGGCCAGTATCACCCTGAAACAGCCTGGTTTCTGACTTTTTTTTTGTCAGTTCATTTCTCCACTTCCAATGGTATTTAATTCTTCAAAGAAACCATGAGAATTTGGGCTAAGTTTCTGCCTTTTAAAGAACTTTTTTAAAAAACTGAAGCTTCCAACACTAGAATTAATCCCTTTGGTTTCTTTTTGTTTTAAACACCAAGTTGCAGAAACACTCACTATTCATAAGGAAAACCACAGATCAAAGGCAAGATTAAACCCACCTGCCACTGAAAGGATTTTCCCAGTATCTCTGTATTTGGAGTTTGCAACAAGCAACACGTCTCCTATCAGTTGCTTCATCTTTCTTTCATGCTGTCTATCCCTGAGAATTTGACAATCTAGTGTGTTCCCACCAGTTACAGAAACCAATTTGATATCCTTATTTCTACCTAACAGATAAAGACCCTTGAACAGAGAAATGGCAAGTGACTTCTCTTGGGTTCTTTTCAAAGTCAATAGAAGAGTTGGCTTTTGGAGCTGTGAATTTAGCATCCCCTTGTACTTGCTTACTAACTAGTATATGCAGACCAGTCTTGGACATACATGATAAAATACATATTTTACATATCTTTAATCTTGCCCTCTCTTTCCCTCCAGAGAGATAATTCCTTTCTCTGTCTAGTTGACACCTTTCTGCCCACCTCAGTCCCATCGTGATGGAAAAATTTCAGACTTACCAAAACAAACAAACAAAAAACAACAACAAAGGAAACTACAAGGCACAAAAGTCTTGGCATACATGAAGGCACTTCTGCCTTCCCACTTTGCTGGAGGCTATGGTCTTTGCTGCATGGCTATAGTTTGAATTCCGGCTGCTAAACTGATTTGACTTAGAAAAAAAAAAGGAGACGAAAAATCAAATTTCAGTTAAAACCTGTATTAAGTGCAGACAATTTATAAGCCATGGAAAACAAAGAGGGAACATTGAACCTCTCTGAAATAGACTTGCCAGAGAGAAGTATTGCCTCAATTTTCCATTTGACTTTTCTAGCTCCTTCTGTAGGATTATCAGATATCTCTGGTGTAAAGGAAAAGTCAAATTTAGCAAATCCAAGAACATAACCAAACAACTAGATTGAGAAGTCCTCTGGTTTCAAAGTAGTGGTCTCTTCCACTGAGCCCAGGCCCTTTGCAGCATGTTCTGACAGTACAGATCAGCAACTGACCTATGTGAGTAAGCCTTACCTTCTCTGCCCCCAGGACCCACTTGAAAGGTTAATGCCTAGAGTTTAAGAATTGTCACAGGTTTAGCTTTCCAGAAATCTGTAGTTTTACTAAGGAATTCTCTTGGGAATGACCTATGAAAAGGAAGGAACTTTTAGAAGAAAAGTTGGACAAAGAGCAACACTGATCTGTGATGTCAGCTCAGTATTATTTCAGCCCACCTTATAGGCAGCTGTAACAATATAATCACCTCAGAGCTGAACTAGTTCAGTCAAGAAGGCCTAGCTTTTAGCAAGTTTATAATAGGGCTGTAATTTGTATGTCTTGTTCTCAACTTGTATGCTCTGAATCACCAGTGGTATATACATGACTGTAGCATGGCATGGGACAGTCCTATTGGGTGGTACAAGCTGCTTGATGGGATAGTCACAAACTTGCGACACATGATTCAAACAGATGGGAACGTGTTAAATTTCCTCATGATTGACCAGTGGATACAGATTGTCTTAGTTACTTTTTTCTCTTTGCTAACACAAAATACCCAATGCCCAAAGTTAAGGAAAGTAAGATTGATTTAGCTCACAGTTTGTAGAGGTTTCAGTCCTCATGTTCATAATCAGTAATCAACTGTTTCCAAAGCAGGGTGGTGTAGCAGAGGGGCAACTGTTTATGATGGCAAAAGATAGCAAAAGCAACAACAGCAAAGGGGAGGAGCAAGCCTCTTTGCTGTCCCTTATATTGTATGCAGGCTACATGCCCTAAGGCAGGTGTAACATTCACACTGCCAACCACAGCACTAGACAATGAACCAATAACAGACTCTAGGTTCAGCTGCCTCCAAAAAGCCTGCCTGCCATGACAGCATGAGGCAGTGAGGGGGACATCCAGACACAAACCACAATACAGATTGTCCTGGGAAGGAAGTATGACCTTGGCCAAGGTGGTTTGGATAGTAAAGTGACCAATAACAGCTTCCAGCAGCAGAGCAGCAATTCCTTCATTTTGGAAGGGGATCTGGGTTTTACATCACAGTCTCTATCATAGCCATAATAGAGCAGCCACTGATAATTTCAGCAAAATATTAGAAATCAGACAATGATGAATTAAAAATTCTCAGATGCCCTTGTCCCTTCAGCCCCTCCAAATGGTTCTTTGACAGGAATCTTATTACATGCTTTCTAGAAGCTTTGGAGGACATGAGACATAAGCCAAGAGATGCAAGCTCAAATCATATTTGCACAGTTTTGACACTGGGCGTGTCCTCTAGTAACAGGAAGCCAGGCAATGTTTCAAATGCTAGTTCTAGAAGAGAAGGATGTGACACTGAGTAAGATATTCTCTTTGTTGCTAAGGAACCTTTGAGCTTGCAGAGTTCATGTTGATTAACTCAAAACTGCCCTGAAATGACAAATTTACCAAGATTTCACTTTAAGCATGAGACCTGAGGCAAACTGGGGCCTGCTAGGTGACTTGAGCCTTTTGAGTTACTCCTTGGAAATCCTTCTACTCATTGGTACAGGAGCATCAACACTGCAATAGATGCTCAGGAGTGGGGCTTACCCAAAAACTGGGAAAGAGATCTACTGAGAGAAATTGTTACCACTCCTAAGTTTGGATATGCTTCTCCATTTCTCCACTCTAACATTTGAATCTTGATCTGCAGAAAGAGATCTGGGGCCCAAAATTAAGCTCTGATACCACAGAGCTCTAGATACAGTGAATTTATTATTTAAGTCCAGTTTAATGCAAGTGTAGAGGACTGATCTGTATTTTCAGTAGTGATCTTTCGAGTTGTGAGCAATTACAGAGATGGATACACTGGTGTAACTGAGCTTATGTGCTTTGATTGCCTGACTTTAGTCAGTAATTTCCTATGTCATATCCCTGTATGGAATCATCTTATTCATTCTTTCAATGGATACTTTTGTGGACCTACTCTTAATGAGATGTTGCATTAGAAAAGGCACTTCCAAAAGACTATGGATAGGCCTTTCCCTTGAGGAAAACATGGTAGGCCTTATGGTGGTATTTCCTAGAATCACTATGTCAGTCAGAGTGTTAGGAGGGTCAAGTTGGGTTAGAGCAGAAAAAATATTTAAGGGTTAGTCTCAGGTCCATTGACGTGAACAATTTCATGTGAACGCTAAGATTTCTGCTGTGGCAAGAGCCCTGCTTTGAACCCCAGGGGCCTCGGTATCCTCTCTGACACTTCAGAAATCTCTCCTAGCTAGTGTTGGATTCTGATAAGGATGGATTTCTTGAACCTTGATATTTCTACCTTTCTATCTCATGAATCTCAATATCATAGAAATTTCTGCTGACATGACTCACCCAGTTGGCTGGACCTCCTGCTTATGCTATCCTGAACTATGAATTTCCTAGTGTCCTTTATACTTGGTGACTTCCTTCCTTCCTTCCCTCCCTCCTTCCCTCCCTCCCTCCTTCCCTTCTTTCTTCCCTTCTTTCCTTCTTTCCTTCTTTCCTTCTTTCCTTCTTTCCTTCTTTCCTTCTTTCCTTCTTTCCTTCTTTCCTTCTTTCCTTCTTTCCTTCCTTCCTTCCTTCCTTCCTTCCTTCCTTCCTTCCTTCCTTCCTTCCTTCTTTCTTTTCTCATTGGAACTAAGACCAATGTCTACTCTCCCTGGAGAAGCATCCAGTCACATTAATTCTGCAATCCCAGCCCTATTTACTTATAGTTTCCCCCTTTTCATCTTGTCCAGCAGCTGAGAAGCCAGTATGCCTTCAGCATAACACCCACTTGTGATGACACTGTCTATATTAAGCCATAACCAAGAAAGATATCATCCTTCATGCCATTTATACCCCATCCACTGCCCCGTGCTCCCATCATGGATTCTTGTCTATGCAGTAGGGAGGACACAGCCTGAATGCTGCTGCTCTTGAACTTGAATGGCATGATGATTTCAAACTCATGTGTAAAGTCAATTGACCCTGATGACCTGTTTTGATCATTTCTTCCAGATAATTGTATAGATCAGCTTGAATGTAGGAGTAAGCTAGGGCAGTGGTGGTGAACCTGAGGCATATGTGCTGCAGCCTGTATGCAGAGCTCTGTCTGTACCTGAGCCAAGTTACCCTAGCATCAGTTCTAGTAGCCTACCATGGGATAACTGTACATGTGGGCCATGTACATGCTCAAAAAGGAAAAGCAGTACCAAGAAATGGCATTACCCCCTGGAGCTCATTAGCTGCCACTCTAAGCTTTTGCATGGTGGATCAGTATTCAGGTCTAATTGCAGTGTTGGCACTTCATGACAAACTAGTGGGTTTTGGGTTGCAGTTTGGGTGCTTGGTCTCTGAGAGGTTTATCATTGAGCTAAGGCTTTAGGGGTAGCAGGCATGGGTTCTAATGCCATGTTTGCCTTCTTGTGTGACTTTGAACAGATTATTTAGTTTTCTAAGTCCCTGTTTCTCTAACTGTAAAGCAGCAATATCCTCCTGTTACTCAGAAAATTGTTAGAGTGTTTAAATGAGATGGTTTGTTAAAGTATGGGCTTGGTGTTCAATGAGAGCCCAAGTCACAGCAAATACATATGTTTTGGTGGTGGTGGTGGTGGTGGTACTGAGGATCAAAACCACAGTGCTTTACTGAGCTTCATCTCTAGTCTTTAAAAATTTTTTTCTTTTTAATTTTGAGACAAGTTCTAAGTCACTAAATTGCCAAAGTAGAGCTTGAACTTGGAATCATCCTGCCTCAGACTCCCAGAGTGTTGGGATTACAGACTTTCAGCACCTTGCCTGGCTTCTACTGTAATTTTTAATTGTGATGGCTTCTCCCTACTCAAATCTTTAGAAGAGCCTCAGTCCTAGTTTTGCAGTGCTAGTACCAAGGCAAGTCTGGGGGAAGAGCACAGGAAACAGAGAAGCAGTTTGGGGAAAATAAGAAAAGGACAACCAGTTTGAGGGGAGGTCTGGGGCCCAGTCAGAACTTGTCACACATGAAAAGGGCCTTTTCTTTTCTTTTCCTTTCTTTTTCTTCTGTGTTCCTTTTTAGGATCTCTAGCTTTCTTTTTCCTTTGTTATGAACACTTTCAAATATACCAAAAAATATATAGAGGGTTGCACTAATCAACTTCCTATGTGCTAATCATTTGGTTCTAACAACGATCAATATTTTTCAACCAAATGAAAGATGCCCTTGTTGCCTTAATTCCTGCAACATGTGGAAAAGAATCACCAGGTCTATTCTCTAGGTTTTAGGAGCAGACAGTGATGGTAATGAATACCTACGGTGCTCCCACCCTAGAACACCTTCCACAAAAACCTGGAAACATAGTATTTTATCTTTCCAAACCCAAGAGATTTCTGATAATGTTGGGATTTTCAAACTGGCACCCCTTTCTCAAGTCTGCCCAAAAATCCCAAACATAACCACATCACACTTCTCTCTCTCTCCCGTCACATTATGCAGGATGAAACAATTTGAGATTAAAATGATAAATTAGCTGTTAACTGCTAAATATTTAATGTCAAGAAAAAGCTGTTTAAAAGCCATAAAAATTCAGGCAGTAAATCTAAATAGTATAGTGGGGAAATGTTATATTAACTTAGATTTTGTAGTACTTTAATATTGTCTTATATCAGGCGTTTGCCAACTGGAGAATACACAGCACATTTACTGCATAAATTTATGAACATGTTCTAGTCACCCCATCCATTTTTTCTATATTGTTTCCTGTTGGCATTTATAGCAACTTCAGTTTGTCCCTGCACAAGGATAAGTGATTTTTAATTTTTTCCTTCCAGTTTTGGCCCTTGTTTGTTGGAGTACACTTGTGGCCAGCTCACTTTTCTTCCATCATCTTGAAAAAATGTATTTTGTTTTATTTATTTATTTATTTATTTATTTTTTATTTAAGAGGTAGATCCAGAACAGCCCTGCAGAGAAGTTAGAGTTCAGGGATGGGAAACTCACTCACCTCCTCTGCCCAATAATTCACTCTCATAATCCAAGTTGCTACTTTTAATGTTTTCTACTGGGATTGCTGCGAGGGTAATAATACTTTCTACTAACCAGTTCCCCAGGGGATACAGAGGAAGTTAATGAAGTAATAATGAGGTGAAAGTGTCAGTGAGTCCCAGAATGTCCTTTGGATTAAAATGGTAATAAAGGAATGTGGATCAGATGAGAACTTCTTGGTATTCACTCACATTATCTCCACTCCCAGAACATTTAGTCTCCTTCTCCTTTGTAAATGGTCACGGGGATGCTGTATACAGCTGGAAATGTTGTGCACTGCACAGTTCCAGTGCTCCACTCACACAGCCCACAAAGTGACTGGCTCACATTCCATCTCTGGAAGGACTTTCCCAACCAGTTCCATCTTCAGGCCTTTGTATTCAGGGAACACTCAAAGTTGTTATCAGAGGTGCCTCTGACTCCCATCTGTTGAAAGGACCATGCTTCCTGCATGGTTGCTATTCAAAATGTTCCCCAAAAGAGTTATATTGAAGGTTTGTTTGCCAGATGGTGAGCTTTAAGAACTGAATTATAAGCATTCTAACTTGATCAGTGGATTAATACATTGATGAAAGCATAATTTAATGGCATTATTGGGAGATGATGGGGCCTACCTGAAGGTAGCATGGGAACATGTTCTTGGGGATTGTATCTTGTTCCTGGATCCAGGGTCAATCAGTCTCTGTCTCTCTGTCTCTGTCTGTGTCTCTAACTTTTTCTCTCTCTCCCTCCCTTCTTCTCTCTCCTGTTCACCAGGACTTGAGCTACTTCGCTTCACCACATGCTCCCTGTGATGATGTTTCCGCCTCATCACATGCTAAAAGTCATGGAGCCAGGTGATCATGGACTGAAATCTCTATACCCAGAAGCCAAAAAATATTTTCCTTCTCTACATTGTTTTTCCTCAAGCATTTGTCACTGTGATGTGAAGATAATACATTCCCTGAAATGATTCTCCCTAGGGAATCCTGAAGAGACTAGATAGATGAGCTGCCAATTGTGAGCCAAAAAAGACGCATTAGGGGCTGGGGATTTAGCTCAGCAGCATAAGTGCCTGCCTTGCAGGCATGTGGTCGTGAGTTCGATCCCTGGTACCAATAAAAAAAAAAAAAAGGTTTTAACTCTACTAGCAAGTCCCAGTCTCCTCAGTGATGTCGAACTACCCACAGTAAAATCACATCAGGATGGGCCTAGAACTCAGCCATTGCCACTGGGAGCCAAAATGGGAAACAAATAGTCCTTTCGTATGGAGATAGATCCGATGAGGATCTAGCCTGAAACTTTCTGAATACAGCTGTCAGAATTCCATACCTAAAGGCGGAGGCCAAAACCAGACAAGCATTTTCTCAGCTTCAAACTTTCTTGGAAGCCATAAGGATCTAGGTTTAGTTGAGATACAATCAAACCTTATTTTACTTCAAACAAGAGATGAGAATGTTTCTTATTAACGGGCGCCCAGACAGAGTCCTGCTGTAGACCATGACCTGCCCTCCCCCAGTCATCCTTTAAGCCTAGTTGGTCCACCCCTTGTCACCTCTGCTGGCTAACTTCATCCATTAGGCACCCCAGGGTAAAGCAGCTGTACTAATAGTTTGATACCTTGCCATACATTACCGTGATATATGTTGCACATAGTATTTTTCCTCTTTAGTCTGGAAGAGAGAGAACAAGTTACATTGCTCTTTCCGTCTCCAGGGGCCACCACAGTGACAAACACACAGTGGCAAATTGAAATGCATTTGTTAATAGAGTCATGCATATGAAATAAGCAGTTTAAAATTGCCCAAAGTAGTAAGAAGAACATAGCTCTCTATCATCTACCTTTTATTACCTTGTGTTTGCATGCCTCTGGATAGTAACCCAAACTTATTTCCATGCTGAATGTGTCAAAATCATGTGATTATGGATCTATAATTTTCTATTTCTTTTGGAAAAGATCCTATATGGTTTTGCAGACTATAACTTTATCTCGCCCTGTAAATGATTTTAAAACATTATCTTGCTGCTAACCTATCACTGCCAGTAGCCATCTAGAGTTGCCTTCCTCTGCCAGACAGTTGACCATTTCAGAGAAAGTTCTTATAAAAGATAAAGGAGAACTAGGGTAAAAAATGTAAAGGTGGGAATGAGGAAAAGAGAATCGTATCTTATGCCACCATGTAACTTCTTTTATTTCTTACGGCCCCATTTTCCTGATGAGAAAACTAAGGCTCTAAAAGGCAAATAAATACTTTAGCTAAGACAGGTCTTTAAAAGTAGAATTTGATTCAAACCTTGATTTATCTGACATCAGTATCCAGGGTCTTTTTGCTTCATATGCTTTAGAAGAAGTCAGGTCTGTAACGTAGGTAACTCAATGTTGAGACCTTTGAGAGCTAAGGATAAAAGCAAGATGGATGATATTCTATGCAGGCCAATTGTTTGATGGTGAAAAAAGACAAAAGGAAATAATATTTTCATATAAAATGTGATCTTGATTTTATCCAACAGAAAGGCAAGATCACATCTGTCTGCCCAATGCTAATACAATGCCTGACTCCAAATTTCTGCTTAATTTGTTGAATAAATTTCTAGCCTCTGATGTGAGACTTTTCACAATTAGATTTCAGCAAGAACAGTCATATGCACCCTTAATGATCTTAGCTACCGTGCTTATACATTTTCTAAAACTGCGATCAGTAAAGCTTCCATTAGAAAGCAATTAAACAAAGCAGTTTGGAGCTGTACTGTCCGATACCATAGCCACTAGCCACATGTGACTATTTAAATTTTAACAAATTGAATAAAAAATTCAGTTCCTTGGCTGCACTAATCACATTTCAAGTTTCAATAGTTACATGTAGCTGGTGGCTATGATATTGGACAAGGTAGATACAGAATATGTCCATCTTCACAGCAGGTCCTATTGCACAAAACTTAGTTAGAGCTTGAGTTTACTGCCAGACAGACTGTGGCCAGATCATGCTTCCATCACTCAATGGTTGGGGAGATAATTAGTTGGCATTTATAAAATGAAAATAAGAGTTGCTCCTGTTTTAGCCTAATTTTCCCCGTAAACTGGAACCCAAAATGGAGGCTAACAGGCAAATGCTTTACTAGGGAGTGCCATTCCCAAGAACAGAGGTAAAGAATCAGGAATGTGAAGGAAAAGAGTGGGGGCTCTACACAGACATGTACATTTGAGCTGGCCTCTGCTATAGGTAATTGACTTCTTCATCCTGAAAGACTCAGAAAAGCTATATTAGAATTAGTCATCTGGAGAGTGTAAGGGTAAGGGGAACACCTCTCTTTCAGTTCCTACCCATTTTTCTTTCCTGGACACTGGTGATTCAGATCTTAATATCTAAACAGTCTAAGCATTAGTTGCCTTACTAGGCAGTGGTAACTAGAATTCCCATTCACTAGTCCCTCACCACTGCACTGAGTCCCCTGAGTTTCAAACATATTCCTCCCTATTCAAATTGCATAGTAGTAGCTATGTGTGATACTCAGGGTCAATTACTCTTGCTAGTATGATTCCTTTCTGTTGCCTTGCACTTCAGCATAAATATCCCAAATTATCAGGGGGTAGTGGCAGCTTCAAATTCAACAACCAAGTGCCTTGGTATTCATCATCCATCTCCATCATTTATGGTAACTATTGGAGAGATAACACCACATATCTTCTTTTGTTTCAATGTATGTACCACATGCTTGAGCAAAATGTCACAACCCAGTAAAGTGTTACCCTTGAGATACAGCCTTATCATGGATGACAGTCCCCAGTAAAGTTTTCTATCAGGCCAAATAATTTGATACATGAACCACACTGGAGGATCCTGCAATCACATGTCCATTGACATATAAACAGACTTCTTTGACATATAAACAGACTGCTTATTCTAAGGCAGTGTTATGCTGCATACTCTGCTAAGAGATCAGGCATCCTGCAGACCAACAGTGGTGGCTCAGCTGGAGGCACTATATTGGAAAGGCAAACACATTACCTGAAGTAAGTAGAAATTCTGATAAGGATAAATTTCTGACTCCTCTAAAATAGAAGGATTTGATATAATTAACCTGTCACCAGTGTCTGGCAAATGTTCTTGAAGAATGTGCTTTATCAAAGGCTCAAGGTCAGTCCTTGCTATTGGCAGATTGGGCATTCAATAATGTCATTAGCTTTTGTTGGAGAAAGCCAATGATGTTGTTTCTATGAATAGTCACTATTCCCGCTCCTATGGCCACTATGTTTATAAATTCATTGTGCCATCATTGGAGTGGCATAGGAGAGAGGCTGGCTGATGCCTGTAATATGAGGCATCCTGTCCATCCACCTGGCTATTGAGACCTTCCTCTGCATGGGATGTTCTCTATTGATATGAGACACAAAGAGCTGCATGTTTTCTTCTTAGGAGTCAGAAGTCCATGCACAGGCCTTTTCTCCAGACCTCTTTGTCTCATATCTTACAGTCTTATTCCTTTTAAGCCCTTGCCCACTAGTCAAAATATTGGACTGTTGCTCAGGAACCCATGCCTTCAACCTTCTTTCCTTTCATAAAATAATAGAATGATTAATGTATTACTCATCTTAGCTTTGTCTACTGACAAGTTTCCCTTTGACACTACTTTATAAAACCCAATTTGGATCAGCACCAACACATAGCACAATTCACCTATGAAGGAGTCATTTCTTCCTCTCTTACAGTAGTTGGATGAAGGGCTCTCCCTTCCTCTCTCATAAAAGCCATTGGTGTGACTTGAGGAAGTGATGTTTATACAGTGGAGCAGGTGACTTGGGGGCAGAGCCACCTGTTCCTATGTTTCATGTGTGTATTCTAGACCTGCTCTGGCATGATCCTGCTCCTATTTGTAGTGTATACTGAATTACAGCTCTGTGAACTGACTTAATGGCTTGGTGCTTCTGGTAGCAGTGAACTCAGGATGGTCAATTTGAGTCTCACGTTTACTTTTATGCCACAGATGTTAGATATCTAATGGGGCCAAGGAATACAAAAGGGTCTGTTTCTCAGAAGGAGAGCAGTTCTTTGCTTTAGAGCTCATAGTGTTACAGGAAATTTCCCAAACTGAGCCAGACCAAACCAAAAGGAAGACTCTTTGCACCGAGGAGATAAGAAGGCAGCATATAATCTTTATACCAGCGGACTATTGGATTTGACGCCAGTGGACCGTTGTGGGAATAATTTCTCCCAAGCAACCACCCTGATTTAAACTCCAAGGAGTTTAGTCTATACATAATTAGAAGTGGTAAGTACAAAGCAAGTGACCAAATGTTATATGATTGGTTATATACATTGAATTGATAGACAAGCTAGTCTTGAAACAACAAAAACATTCCAGGAACCAGGGGAGGAGGCTTTTACAGAATGAATATAGTTAAGGACATTGCCATAATATAAGAATGTTCTAGGGAGAGGGCCTTTACTGAATGAGCACAGGTCAGCCCAGGGTGCCTTAAGAACAATTACTGTGACTTGGCACTCATCTGCAGAGCCAGGCTGTGGACATTGTCAGGGTCAGTTGAATTCACCAGAAACAGCAGAACAGCAACTTGGTCAGAGTCCTCTAGCTGATCATGAAATATCTATAAGTTTGTTATTTTATACAAGTGTTCTTACATATAATTGTGTTCCCAACAATTGTCTTGCTATAGAAATCTGTTATAATCTGAATGTCAGGGTTTGCCAGAAACATGACTCAGAATTCTTATCCACCACGGGTCTCTTTAGGACATTTAGACTTGCTGAGTCAATGTTCCATACCCGGGCCTGTTACAGAGTTCTTTTAGTGTTCTGGGTCGGTTTTCGGTTACTATGAAAGCTACTGGAGATAGTTACCGTATGAAGAGGAAAGGTCTATTTGGGCTCAGAGTTTTGGAGGTTTCGGTCCATGATGGATCAGTTCCATTGCTTTGGACCTGTGGTGAGGCAGCATAGCATGGTGGGGGTGCGTGGAAGCAAAAACCTGTTCGCCTCAGGGCTGGGAAGCAAGAGAGGCAAAGAAAGGGTGTGGGTGCCATCCAGGGCACAACACCTCAGTAGCCTAAGATAATAGCCTTCCCTAAGACTTTCCCCTCTTTAAGGTTCCAACACTTCCCAACAGCACCACCCTGGGGACAAAACATTTAACACATGGACTTTGGGGGGATATTTAAGATACAAATTATAGCAGGATCCCCCTTGAAAATGGATGCCTTTCTTTGTTTGTTTTTACTTTTTAAATTAGTATATGGTTGTGATATATAAGTGCATAATATATATATATATATATATATATATATATATATATATATATATATATGTGTGTGTGTGTGTGTGTATATATATCAGATGCTTTTCTGATCACATGTTAAACTGATTCAAGTGCATGTATGCTGCTGCCAGAGTCTAAAAAGCCTCCTTACTAACAGAGATGCAAAGTATCAAACTTGTCTTTTACTTTAGAGACTTGTACCCTTGGACACTCCCAGACTCTAGACTCCTAAAAGTTTCATCACCTTTTATTTATAGAAGAATATGTAAAAGACACCAGAGGGATACACTTAGCAAAATTCAACCTGCCTGAAAAATATAACACACTTTCTTTAACAGAGAAATTGAAAGAAAGAAAATAGAACAGAAATTTATAAACTTAGAAACTTTAAAAACATATCAGCCAGTTGCAATATATAGATTTTATTTGTATATTTATTTAGAAAACCATCTTTTAAAAAATGACACTTAACTGGGTGTAGTGGCTCATGCCTATAATCCCAGAACTGGGGGGCTAGCTGGATCACTCTGAGTTAGAGGCCAGCTTCAGCTACATAGTGAGTTCAAGGCTCAGTTGAACTACATAGCAAGGCTCTCTCTCTCTCTCTCTCTCTCTCTCTCTCTCTCTCTCTCTCTCTCAAAAAGTGACATTTATGATACAAATGACAATTTGAATGGTTGAATAGTTCATAAAATTAAGAAACTATTACTTTTAGAAGTTTTAAGAAAACGATAGTTACATTTAAAAAGTTCTATTCTTTAGAGATGCATATGTAATATTTATGAATGAAAAGATGCGACATCTAGGATTTGTTTTAAAATAGTATGGGGGATGCCAGGTATGGTGGTGCAGCTCTGTAATCTCAGCACTCAGGAGGCTGAGGTAGGGATCACCATGAATGCAAGGCCAGCCTGGGCTACATAGGGAGCCAATCTGAACTACATAATAAGACCCTGTCTTAAAAATATATATATATATATATACATATATATACATATATATGTATATATATATGAGGTGGAGGGAAATTATGGTTTAAAAAATTGGCTATGAGTTAATAATCATTAAAGCTAGGAAAAAGACATATGTGATATATTAGTCTGCCTAACTTTGTGTATGTTGAAATTTTTCTATGAGAAAAAAATCTAAATTTTCTTAATTGAAAATGTTAAATTATTAGTAAATAATTACACTAGCTGTGCTTACCATGTAAGTCTTTGTATACTGGCTCACCTGCAGGTGCATCCAGGACACTTGCCATCCCATTTTCACCAAATTCCATTAGAATGATGTCATGAATGACCTGGTGAGCTATCAAGACAATCCAATCCCTGCATATTCTACTGGAGCAGAGCACAGGAAAGCTAATATACCCCTGGAGCAAGACAATAAATGCATTTCTGTCTTTCTCATGTAAATAAAACTAATTCTGATCTGGATAGGAAAATTTTTGCCAGATCAATAGTCACATACCAAGAGCTAGCGACTGTGATGATCTGCTCTAGAAAAGACCAGACAGCTGGCAGGGCAGCTTCTCTTGGGGGTACCACCTGATTAAATTTATGATTATCATGCACTATGATCTATCTTGTTGTTGTTATTGTTTGCAGCAGCCAGACAGATGAATTGAATGGAATAATTATGGGTCCAGAACCCCTGCATCTTTTAAGCACTTTGATGGTTGCATTAATCTCTGCAATTCCTTTTCGGAGGCAAGATTGCTTTATTATCCTGACAAGAAAGGTAGGGGAGGAGGGCAGTGACAAGAGCTTCCTTTGTTACCATGGAGGCTCTACAGATCAAAGAACTATGGCCATTCTAAATCCTAAGTGTATCTATCCTAAAGACATACATACTTAGGAGCTGTTTGTGTCTCATGCTGCAGCAAATAGGAGCTCAGGAGCAGCAAGCAAGTAGTGTTTGGCAGGAGTCAAGGTCACCACCAGGGAACATCTGTATGAAGCCAGCTTGTATCTGTATGTAGATAGCACTGGTCACTGCGATTCAGGCTAGGTTAGTATACATGTGAAGCTGAGGGAATGTGAAGCTGTGCATGGGGCAAGTCCTACGCAGAACCCATGTCAAAAGATTGTTCAGAAGATTAAGTGAAAAAAAATGTAAAACTGTGTTCTAATGTTAAATATTATGTACTCATAAACTGTTAGCCACTCTGTTATTACTGCCATCATCATCATTATTATTATCCTGAGGGATAGAATTTTTATTTAGAGAAAGGTGCCAATAGCTTAGATTATTATACTGCCTCTATTATCTCTGGGGTCTTCTTTGGGAATTCATTGCTTGCTTAGCTCCATAAGGCCTATAAACATAATTAAAACTACAGGAGCAATTGGCATTTTACCTTTTCCACCAGAATCTCTGCTGATAAAAATGAGATATTCTTTTTAATCTATCTTCCTTCCCATTATTAATTAATTTTTTGCTTAGCAGCCATGCTGGATGTTTCTTATTCCTTAAATTCTCTTCTCAGAGGTCTGTTGTTATTTCATATGGCATTTGGGTTCTGAGCTTTTCTTAATTCTGAATCTTATGACTTTTATCTGGGTCACAAAACTTGCTTTCTTGAAATATAACATCCCACTAACTTTCAGGCTTTTTCAGAGGGAAAACATGAGAAAAATTAAAAGAAACTAATTTTGGAGAAAGAAAAAAGGAAAATGAGAAATAAAAATCATAAAACTGAGTAATAATATGAAGATAAAGTGATAGATATAAACCTAAATATATCAGTAACATAAAATTTTGTAACAAGATTCAGAAGATGTAAATACATTTTATTTTAAAAATAGGTTCACAAAGGAGAATATATATGTATGTATATATATATAATGTATTTGTATATATATAATGTATATGTATATATAATGTATATGTATATATAATGTATATGTATATATAATGTATATGTATATATAATGTATATGTATATATGTGTGTGTACACACACACACACATATATTTCTGTAACCTCAGGAGATATATATATATATATATATGTATATGTATCCTTTTGCTTGTAGTCTTTCTATATAGAACCTGAAGTTACAGAACGACTACAAGCAAATGAATATAGCTTCTACTTTCAACCAAGACTGAATCACACAAACCAAATACATCCTCTACCTGAAACAACAAAAACAAACACAATGTTTGAAACAGTTGCCTTCCTGGCACTGCTCACAAGGCCATGAAAACCAGTGATCTCTGAAAGATGGGATACAAATGAGATGGCCTTGTCTTCTGCCTCAATGTACCATCTTCAGAGGCCCCAGATTGCTAGGGAGTGGGGAAGAAACCTAGCAGTGAATCCCTGGATGGTGGAAATGGTGCTCAGAGCCTTAGAACAAAGGTGGTTGGAGTTTGCAGGCTAAGTACAGCACTGGAAGGAGCTGAACAGACTGAGAACTCTGGAGATTTGCACAGGTTACTCGACTATTCAGCAGAATGCTGATCAGCACACACATGTGCAGGAACTGAGACTCAAGAAAGAACCACTTAAAAAGATGACAGGGACTAGTACACAGTTCTCATACAGGGCTGGAAATAATCAGTGCCTCTTCCTGCCAGTCAGTGTAGAAACCCAGATAGAGTAGTGGTAAGGGTGTTGCTTCAGCACTGAGGAATAATTTGTGCCACGTTACCTATTTCTCTAGCCCTACCTAACAAAATGTAAAGAAAGAGTAGAAAAGATCAAATGGTTTCTAAATAATTTAACTACACCCCAGAACAGAATTCAAACATATTTATAGTTAAAAAAAAAATACAGCCCTCCAGCAAGGTAAAACTCACACTGTCTAGCATCCAATGAAAAACAACCAGGTATGAAAAGAAACAGAAATATATGATCCAGAATGACAGCAAAATATATAGATTGAAACAGACCAAGAACAGGCAGATAACTCAAATAGCAGTCAAAGGCACTTAAAACATCTATTATAAGTGTATTTTTTAAAAATCGGCAGAGACATGAAAAATACTTTTAAAAAAAATGATTAAACATCTAGGTATGAAAATTACAATGTGCTCAATTAAAAACATGTTGAGTGGGTTAACAGCAGATTAGATATTGCAGAAGAAAGAATAAAACAACTTGAAGAATAATGGTAATAAAAATGACTGAAAAAGAAACAAAAATTTTTAATAAAAAGAAGTTCAGTGAATTTAGAGATAAGTTTAAATGGTATGAAAGATATATAAATAGAATCTCTGAAAAAAGGGGGTAGGAGAGAAATAAAAATAACATTAGATTAAAAAAGAAAATAGTTGAGAGACCTCCACCACCCGAAGGGGGCCGGAAACATGACAAGACAGAGAAAGAGCAAAAGGTCCCCAACACGGAATCTGGGAAAGTGAGTTCAACAGAGGTAAATGCAGAGGAGGTTAGCAGAAAATCTGTAATGTCAGAGACAGCCTCATCGGAAATAAAGAAATGCCTCCATGACCTCATCGTCAAATTTAAATCTCCCTCTAACTCAGGGAAGCAAGATATAAAAAGATTAATAAAAGAAGTCCTGGGTAATCCTCAAGTAGACACAAATGAAAGAATAGAGGAACCCAGAGAAAGGAGAGAAGCCTTTGATGAAGAATATTAACAAAATCTAGAATATATGAAACAGATCCAAAGAGAATATCAGGAAATTAAAAACTTCATTGAAAGCTGATAAAACCTTTTAACAGAAACTAAAGACAAACTTTCAAAACTTGAAGATAGATTTGCAAAGTATGATCATGAAAGGAAGTATCTCTTAAAAATAACCAGGTACCAGGAAGCAACGATACAAAAGCTAGAAGATGACAAGAGGATTTATAACCTAAGAATAAAATATGTGAATGAAGATGCAGCAACAAATACAAGTGAAATAAAAAGTCTATTCACAGAAATAATTAAGGAAAACTTCCCAAACATCGGTAACGGAAGTGAAGTTCAGATAAATGAGGCATATAGAACTCCAGCCAGCTACAACCCAAACAGATCTACAACCAGACATATAATAATCAGGATCCCAGAAATCCATCACAAGAACAGAATATTAAAAGCAGTCAGAGAAAGAAACAGATTACCTATAAAGGAAAACTCATCAAAATCACAGTGGACTTCTCAATGCAAACCATCAAATCAAGAAGAGCTTGGAGCAAAATATTCCAAGCCCTGAAAGAAAATAACCTCCAACCCAGAATGATGTACCCTGCAAAACTGTCTCTCAAAATTAATGGAGAGACAAGATATTTCCATGACAAAGAGGAACTGGGGCAATTTGTGACCACCAATCCAACCCTGCAAAGAATACTGAAGGACATTCTAGAGAGAGACAAGAAAATCACCAGGGTTCCAGGAATAATGGTAGAAAGGCCTCAAAGAAAGGGGCAGACAGTGGAATGAAGGAGAAAAGTAAACAAATATCAACAGAAAAATAGCATGACAGAGATAAGACAGAGAAGATTGGTTATATCACTGTTTTATCTTGACTGACTTTATTTGAATCTGGTATGCTTGAGAATGTCGAGTCTGAGAGTAGGGGCAACTACTCTGAAGATGACAAGATTCAATAGGATACCCATTCTGTTTGATTGTTAACTGCCTTTGTAGTCCTATAATGTCTCCAATGTTTAGATTTTATTAATAGTATAATGCAATGCTATGTTTATACTATATTTGACAATATAGACAATTTTTTTGAAAATGACAAGAGACATCATAGTGACTACTGTAGATCACCTAGTGTTTTGTTTTTGTATGTTCTTTTCATTTGGTGTTTCTCTAGGAATACGTATTGCTGACTTGTTTTGATTTGTTTCTCCCTCCAATACAGAAAGGCTAGGTATATGTGCAGAGACTTATACATGTGTAGAACTTCTAAGTAGTTTACGAGAATGGATTATAGTTATTGTAAAAAAAAAAAGGAAAAGAGAGTATTCTAAAGGATATAACTGCATGTATGTTTGAGTGTGTGGAATTAATAACCATGTTGCTAAAGTTTTAGTTGGATGGATGAGCAAAACTGACTGCAGTCTCACTGTTTGGATGTCCACTTTGTGGACTTTACTTTTGCAACTTGAACAACTGCATCTAAGAGGAAAGTATGTAATTATCAACTAGTGATTTCTTACTGATTACTATTTTTTTTGTTTTTGTTTTTGAGATTTTGTATTTTTTCTATCCTCTTTCTGTTTCAAAATTTTTTCTTTAAATAAAAAAAATTTTTAAAAAAAAGCAAGAGGAGGAAAAGAAAGTGCTCTAAAGGAGATAACTGTATGTATGCTTAAGTGTGTAGGATTGATAACCATGTTACTAAGTTTTTGTTGGATCGGTGAACAGAACTGTTTTCAGCCTCACTGTTTGAATATCCACTTTGTATGCTTTAATTTTGTAACTTGAACAACTATATCCCAGAAGACAATATGTAATGTATTAAATAGTGATTTCTTACTGTTTATTTTTATTTTTTTTGAAATTCTGTATTGTTTCTACCCTTTTTTCTGTTTTGCTTCCCCCCCTTTGAATAAAATTTAAAAAAAGAGAGAATAGTCTATTGATACATGCAACATAAATTCCAAAATAATTATTATAAGTGAGAGAAACCACATTTTTAAAAGTATATAATGTTTAGTTCCATTCATATAAAATTCTAAATAAAAGAATCTATTGTGACAGAGAAAGGACCAGTGTTTGCCTGGGAATAATGACAACAGGATGCAAGGAGATTTGAGGGAAGAGAAAGAGGTAAAAGAAACTTTTAGTGGTAACGATCATTTTGATTATGCTGGTAATTTTATGGTTATTTACTAGGTCAGTACTTCTTTGGCAGTATGCTTTAGTTATGTATTATTTATTGTATATTGGCTATATTTTGGTAGAGTGTTTTTAAAAAAGGAAAAAGTTACATACAATTTAGCTAAACAAATAGTAATTTACAGAAAGCTACACTTATGGTGGTTAGCTACACTTATATATAGTGTAATACTTTTAGTTTAAAAATTACTAGTGGTAAAGATCATTTCTCAATGATAAAATTGCAATTTTCAAAAAGATTTAGTGAATTTAAATTAATATACTCCTCATAATATGTCAAAATATAGAAATCAAAAATGGACTAAATTAAGAGACAAGGTAAATCCACAATCTTACCAAGAGATTTTAACCATTTATCTCAAGAACCTCATAGAATTTCTTACTGACAAAAATCAGTAAGGATATGGAAGACTAGAACCATTAATGATTCAATCAACAAATTTTGCCAAAAGGCACCCAACACCATAGCACCAACATTTTTGGCATGATACTTTTCAGAATTTCATGGATGATTTACAGAAATGGACCACATACTAAAACGAGGAAATCTTCACACATCGCAAAACTATTGAAATCGTATAGACTAGCCTTTCAAGTTCTTCCTCAAACTGAGACAGATTTTCATTGCAAGATCTTTCTTAGAAATCAACATCTCTGAAAGAAAATTTTAAGCCAGAAGGAGTCAAACTACAAAGCAAACTAACCAACCCTTGGCCAGCTTTAGAGAGAACTCTAGAGATTGTGCATCTTTTTTTTTTTTTCTTGGTAACCGGGATCAAACTCACGACCTCGCGCTTGCCAGGCAGGTGTTTGTGCCACTCAGCTAAATCTCCAGCCCCAGCTTGTGCCTCTCGGCATAGCTGAAATTTCTGGGCCTTTCTATCCTTAACATCACTCAGTGCAGATTGCTATGAGACCTTAGGCGAGGTTCTCCTTGGAAGCTGAGGCAGACTTTGAAAGAGCTGATAAAGTCTATCTGCTGACCATATGCATCCCTTTGAAGCTCTTCCTTGAAAGAAGACATGGAAGGTATACCCACATATTTACTTCACAAGCAGATCCTCACAAAACTTTTAAATTAAATTAAAAATTAATTATAAAGCTATAACAGGGGGAAATCCCTATATATTTGGAAGCTAGGAACATATTTCTGTATAGCATATTCCTAAATAACGTCTGGGCCAACAGGATAGCAGAATAGAAATTAGATGATGCTTTGACTAGAATAATGTGTATTATGAATGCACAATGCAATTTCAATTTAGAGAAAAATTTATAACCTTGAATGGTCAGAAAATTAATGAGACAGGAAGCTAAAGTGAGAAAACTTAAGCCAGAAACTCAAATAGAGAAGAAAGAAAATCAGAACGATAAGAATGGGATGTAATGAAATAACAATATAATGCTATGAAATGAAGGTTTGATGAAGCCAGGAGTTGATTTTAGACTAACAAAACTGACAAAATTAGTGAGCAATATCAAGAAAAAATTTTAAAGAGGCATAAATGAACAAGACTGAAAAAAAGAACACTACCATAGCTGGTACAGGAGCAGATGAGAAGATATTATGAAAAACATCATGGCAATACATTTGTCACTGTAGGACCAGTGGGGAAAATTTTTTTAAATTTAATTTTAGAAAGGTGACTGAACTGCTTTGGAAACAGTGTGGCACTTTTTCAAAAAGTTAACAGAGTTACCACATGACCCAGTAATTTTACTTCTGGGTATATTACCCTAGAAAATTGAAAATATATTACACAAAAATATCCATAAAGTAGACCAACCCAAATGTGTAGACAAATCCATAGAGGCAGAAAATAGTAGTTGCCAAAGGTTGAGGAGAGGAGACAAAGTACACTGACTGCCAAAGTGTACATCTTTCCTTTAGAAGGTAATGAAAATGTTCTAAAATTGGACAGTGGTGATGTATGAACAACCTTATGAATTTACTAAAAACCACAAAATTGTACACTATGGAGTGAATTTTATGCTATGTATATGTTACCTTTTAAACATAGAAAAAAAAGAACAGTTAGTTAATGAGATTATTGTGAAAAAGCTAACTGAAAAAAGAGCTTTAAAAATCAGAATGGTCCAAAAAGTATTAAAGAAATTGAATCAGTGCTTAGAAATTTTCTCTCATGAAATAGGATGATATATGTTAAAGCATATACAATTTCATTTATGTGGGATAGATGAATCTAGTGATCTAATGAACAGCATGAGGACTATAGTTAATAACAATGTATTATATTACACATTGGGAATCTACTAAAAAAGTATGCTTTAAGTATAGGTATCTACATGTATAATGGATATGTTCATTTGTCTGAATGTAGTGATCATTCCACTACAGATGTAGTAGATAAAGCAAGAATGTTCATCTTTAATAAAGTTATCATAACCTGATGAAGAAACAGTAGAATAAAGAAAAATTGCACAACAATATTCTTCATGTTTTCAGACACAATATTTTTAAAAACTTGGTTAATCCAATCCAATAAATTAAAAAGAGACTATATCACCAACAAGTTGACCCCATCCAATATAGGCTACTCCCTGACCTGTCTTTTTGCTTTGGCCTTGTCACCAAGGAAAGTCAAGTTTTTACTTTTAGACATTTGTGTCAGACACTGGTCCTTGTATGCCCAAGTTCCATGAGATTCATAAAAATCTTTCATCTTATGTGTCTTATTTTGGATTCTCCAGAAACAGACTGTAGATGAGGATATAAGTACAAATAATTTGATTGGGGACCCCAGATACACATATATAAGGGTGTGGAAGAATGAAACAGGAAGACTTTCCCCAAAGCCTATAAGTCTAAAGCCATTGTTATGAAACATAACTGTCATGGACCTAGGGTCTCAATCCTGCCATAGACCTCTAACAGCTAGTATGATACACATGGTTTAAATGCATTTTGCTCCCAGAAGGCAGGGGACTGGTGGCCTCATATTCCAGGTTAGGGGCTGCTTCCCTGGGCCAGCACTGGAAAGGCATTCATTTATTGCACTTACATGGGATCTGAGAGCCAGAGAACACCCTCAGATAAAGAAAGGTAGGGCAGGAAGGTGAAAGTTGAGTAGGTGAGCACCAATGTGAGCAGGGCAAGGGAATGCAGGTAGAATACCGTACCATGGTATGAGTAGGGGTAGGGAGCGTGGTAATGAACAACACAGTGATGACCCTTCCAAAGACATCCCCAAATTGCTTTTTATATGTTAACTTTCTCATACATTGCCTAGAAGTAGACGATGAGCCAAAACTGGCCATAATATTCTTTACATCACCCTTCACTTATCCTGCATCCACAGTCTAGCACTGCAGTTTAGAAAGTAAGGGCATTTTGCACCAATAATCATGAGTTAGAAGAGCCTGAACCAAATTCTGAGGCAACAAGAGTACAATTTTTGCATCCTAATACAAATAATTCTTTATCCTTCCCCATTTTCACTTATGGCGACTTGGAAAAATCTCTTCTTTGAAAACATAATCTGAACCATATATAGTTGGTGAACAGAGTGTTAATTATATGACTGGTAAGGAATAGTAGTTTATCTCTGAAAAATATTGGAGCATTAGCAATATTTGAGGCATATGGCACAAGCTCTTTTGTTATTTTTCAAAGGGCAGAACAAATTTTAGTGAGAAAGGAAATCTTTTAAATGCTGGAGTTGACTGTGATTTGCACTCTGTAAAGTGTCCATCTGTGCAACAGCTCTCTGCCCTCGGAAGCACGAGTCCTACGCATGATCCTCCCACTTACCCAAGAAAGTAGCTCAGATAAACTTTCTTTCCGAGTCCAAAACCAAAAAGTTGGAGGCATCATTTTCCCAATCTGTTCAAGCATCAACAGACTAGAACCATCCAATCCTACAGAAACGTTAGTCAAAAACAATGATGCCACCTCCAACTGAAAGTTCTCATGATTTTGTCCCAAATCCTAGTGCTCCAGGTTGAACTGTTGATTGTTTTCATGCAATCTCTTGAACACACCCCTCCATTCTCTACCCCTGCCTTCTTAGATAAGATTTCCATCTGGCCTTTACATGCCTTGTTTGACAACTTAACTCTATTTTTGGAAATGCTTTATTAGGCATTCCATCATTATTCATTCAACAACATAGAGTGAACCTACGCAGACCTATGTATAGGCCAATCACTCAATAAAGCTTCTTAAGGCAGTGAGAAGATGTGGTACATGAGATGTATTAGGTGGCTAATATTGTAGCACAGCATGCTGTCTCACAGTTGGAATACACTCTCACAACACTAGAAAGAACAATATAATAAATACATAAGCCAGAAAGAGCCATTTATTATCATTATCAATTACTATGTATGTACATATGTCTTAGTTACTTTTCTCAATGTTGAGACAAAATACCTGACAGTTAAAGTATGAAAGGTTTATTTGGCTCATGGTTTGTAGAGGTTTCTTTCTGTAATTGGCTGGCTCCAAAGCAGAGTTGCCTGGCAGAGGGGCATCACAGAGGGGAGACAGTTCATGGCAGGCAGAAGGTAGCAAAAGCAAGCAATCAAGGGACAAGCCAAGCCTCCTTCTGTCCCTTATATTGTATCCAGGCAGTGACAAATCAATCAGTGGACTGATTTAGTGATCACCTATCCTTAATCCTAGCACCCTTAATCCTAGCATTGCATTATGAATCAATCACACACTCTAGATTCAGCTACCTCTGAGAAAACCTCACCTATAACTGCATGAGGCTTTTGGGAGGGGCATCTAGACACAGGTCATAACAACATAATTATCTGGGCTACACTTTTATGTGACTTGTAGCCCAGTGTGTTTTTTACATAAGCATCACCACACAGGAAAGCAATGCATTGTGCTACACTGTTATGATATGTAGAATGTTACTAGGTGACAAGGAATTTTTTTGGTTTCATTATAGTCTCATGGAAAAACAATACTGTATGTAGTCTGTTGTTGATCAGAATATTTTTATGTGACATGTAGCTGTGTAGACTGGTGGAAGTTTTTCTTGCCTTCTGAATGCTATACTCCATCTACCCTATACTCTTGTTTCTAAAGTATACCACTTACCCATATCCTTTTCATCACGTTGTTCTCTTGCTCAGCCATCTAGGCTAGCTCCAAATTTTTAGGTTTTATTCTGGCTTTCAAAAGTCTGGCCCTTCCTTTCTGTCTGGGATTCTCAGTCCCTAATCTCCAATGTGTGTCCTACACTCTCCCTAATCTGGTTTGCTTTCTCACTGCTGCCCACATGATATTTTTCTTGCTTTCACACTGCAGTACTCTTAACTATTACTTTACCACCCACTCCTAACATATCCACTGCTGCCCACATGATATTTTTCTTGCTTTCACACTGCAGTACTCTTAACTATTACTTTACCACCCACTCCTAACATATCCACATGTTAGTAAGTCAGAGTAGATATGTAGAAGAATCCAGTCCCCACAAATCTCACAGATCATAATTTGGGGTCCAGTTATAAGCCTTTGACCTCAGAAAAATGAAGTAAAAAGAAACTGATTTCAAGTTTAATCAAGTTTGATCTCCTCAGCCAATCACTCAAAAGCTCCCACCTCCATTTCTCTTTCATTCTGTTTTAATTTTATTCCCAATATTTATCAAAATTCAAACTATTTATACTTAGGATTGGCTCCTCCCTGCTAGAATGTGAAAGCTGCCAGAACAATGCCTTTCTTTATTTATCTCCCAGTGTCTATGCCTAGCACATAGCAAGTACTCAGGAAAGAGCAGGTGAATAAATGAACAAATCTATTCCATGAAACCCCCTCCTGTTATGTTAGCTAGCACTGATTTCTCATTTTCCTAAATGCTGACTTTTTACCAAACATTTGCTTCTTGGCCATGTATATCAAGTATAGCAGCTTACTGAAATTGTTTGTCTAAACCTTATTTTATACATATGTCTCTCATTTGTCTTCAGATCTCTCAATTTATTGGCAAGAAAGAAGATTTAGGGGTATAAATCACTAGTTTTGGAGTAAGACAGAACCAAATTTAAATTTCACTTACTAACTGGTTGAAAAAGTTTTTCAACCTTTCTGCACTGCAGAGAGAAAAAAAGCAGTAGTCCTGTTCTCAGAGGATTAGGGGTAAGACTTAATGAGATATTCATGTAAAGCATTTGTTAAAGTGCCTTGGACATAGTGAATACTCATTAAACCTAGACACTTTTAACTTGAAAAATTACTTTCAGAAAATTCAATGCATATTATATTTATATTACTAAAATATGTTTTAGTAGATATTATAAAATGTATACTAATTATGATGAGCCTGTTAAAGAAAATATGACAACCATATCCCCACTTGGAATTAATAACTGTTAACATTTCTTCATTTTTTTCAAATCTTTTTAAATAAAGGAAATAGAGGAGTCGCTTTTGCTAAATATGACTGTGATTATGATTTCCATCCACAAATGTTCCTTGAGAATAACACATCACATACTCTCATCTTCTTCCATTCCAGCCTTTCCAAAACAAATGATCATATAGGTGCTCTAGGAATATTCATTGAATTAAATTGGAATGATAGTTTGTTTATTCACACTGAAGAAATCTGATTTAAAGTAGATAAGCGGCTTCCTGAGTGCCAGAGCCAGGCAAAATCTGCATGGCTGCTAGATCATGCAGAAAAGATTTTCATCAAGTTTATCAACTCGGTGACAAGGCTGGAGATAAATCCTCTCTGTGCAAAATCTGAGAAAAACAATACACTTTTTAAAAGATACCAAACAGGGGTGGGATTCATATCTTACTCCATCTAGAAAGCCTTTGAAAGCAACATCCAACCAGCTAATAGGAGTCAAAAAGACTTCCAGCAGGGAACACATGATTAAGACAATGCTGCTAGTCTGTTCAAGGCAATCTTCTTTTATGAACAAATCAGGGGTAGTAGGATTGTAGCAGCCAGGCAAGGCCTAAAAATCTGAATATGTGGTTGTCAACTGGAGCAGCAGCACTGATCACAACCAGCACCAAAGCAGGAGTCAGAAGATCCAGGGCCTAAGTCTAGGACCCAAGTAACCAACTACATAATAAATCTCTCAACTTCCTGTGGGCTCAGGCCCCTCACCAGAAAGGATTAGCATTGGTCTCATAAACTCTTTAAGTGCTGTGTGCTAACAGTGCTAACAGACCAAAGTTTAGTCTGTGTCTGAACTGAGTCCTACTTCTTCAGCTTAAAATTGCATTGGTTCTTTACTTCCATGTAACTAATTAACCTTACACTTGGTAACTTAAATCTGGATACATTTATTGCATCACAGTTTCTGTTGGGAGGAATTCAGGCATAGATTAGTTGGTTGCTTGGCTCAGGACCTCTCAAAAGCTGTGGTCAGGTGTCAGAAGAGGCTGGACACGGGGAGGATCTGTCCCATCCTCAGTCAGGAGGCCTTGGGTCCTTTGGCTGGAGACATCAATTCTTTGTCACATAAGCTTTTCTGTAGCACTTCTCCTAATATGGCAGCTGGTTATCATCGGTAGGGAGAAGGGACAAGGGATGGGGAGAGTAGGACACAGGAAAATGAGAGGAGAGAGAACAGGGGAAGGAAGAAGAGGAGTGTAATGAATGAAAGCCAAAGTCTTTTTTAAATTTTCAGGTAATCTCAGAAGTAACATCCTTTCACTGCTGCCCTGTTCTCTTGAGAATTTGAGTAGATAATTCTTGCTCATACTCCAGTGGAGGTGTGACTACCAAGAGGTGGGGATCATTGTGACCATTTCTTTCTTCATTTAAACAATGTTTTGTTTTTCTTTCCATTTTTTATTAGTACGTTTGCGATACATGGTACATACATTGTGGGGTATTGGTGTGTATATGTATCCTATCTTGTTCCTTTTCAAATCCCTTTTCCCACCTCTCCCTCCCATCTCCCCCAATTCCCAGATTCTCTTCCCAAACCATTTCAAATGCCTACAATAAAATGAAAATGGAAACAAGCTTGGATGGACAAGAAGGAATTTGCTTGGTGAGATCTGAGATAGAGACACAGTAGAGGGACCAACTCACTGTAGTTTATGATTTTCTTATTTTTAGCCATGTAAGTCTTACTTGCCAAGAAGCCACTGCCACCCCCCACACTGGGGCAGTTGGTTCCCTGTAGGTATTCCAATAATCACTAGTTCTGCTCCTAGAGGCATGCCCTGTCAGTACAGCGCAGCACTCTCCAGAGAAGGCGCTGTTGCCTATCACAGCAGCTCATATTACTCCTGAGATAGCGTCTACACTGAAATGGGTTATGTGTGACTTGCTGTAATGAGCAGTGTGTTCTTCACTTGGCAGTTTGTGCCTGCCCTAGGAAGACCTCCTTGTTGAATGGGTATACAGTTTATTGTGTCATGCAGGGCATTGTTACTAATGCCACTTTGGCTAGCACTGGGGCTGGTGGATATTGGCATGTCATCCTGCAGAAAGGGCACCATGCCATCCTGACAGATGGATTTGTGTGCTGGCATGTTGCAGAATCAACAGGTCCATCAAGTATGAAAATGACAGGCCAAAAAGGAATTTTAGAACACATATTGACTCCTAGGATACTTGGGGATGTGGTTCAGGTAGTTCTATGAACTTCTAAGTTTTTTGAGACAAGTTTTCTAAAAATGAGCTGATGTACCAATGTTCTTATGAAAAGCTATGTAAAAGAATTTAGCATCAAAGAAAAGTTTCTCACTCTGTCATTTTTTTTCTCTTTTAATGACAATGAGTGCCCAGGTGGAAGATCATTTTTTCACTATTAGCACAGTGAGTCATAGCAAACCTCAGAGAGAAAAAAGAAAGAAACAAAATCCTGCAAATCTAATTTAACTTCCAGTTCCCCCACTGTTTTACCTTCTTATTCATATGTGTGTGGCTAAATTAGGTGTCAAGTTAATAGAAAACTCCTCAGGTAAAATCTTCTTTAAGAAATACCTTTGCTAAAAATAATAAAAGATATCTCATATGTTATTATATATATTTTTTTCACCTGAGAGTCATCCTCATTCCCCTAGAATGTAATTCAATTTACCACTGTGACTATTATCTCCTGTTTTCCTTAGAAACCTTGGGAAAAACACTTGATGAAGAAAAACTATATCAGGAATAGAAGAAGGAATAATTTTAGCTTCAATACAATGTTTTGTTTTTCTCTCTAAGAAACAGAAGAGCGTAAGGGGAGGGGCCAGGACTGATGTGATGTGCTCATAATTCCGAAACCTCCCCAGCCTGGAAGTTCTAGGAAGGAGATAGAAACAATGTTTACATATGGAAATCATTAGGAGTAAGACTGAAATAGAATCACAGAATTTTCAGCCAGAACAATGCATTATCAAGGAATCTATTAATTTTTCTCTTCAGTACTTTGTCATTTACAGTCTCACTTGTAGGAAAGGTGACATTAATCTCATTTTATCTACGAGGTAAGAAAGATGAAAAGAAGCATGCTGTGAGTCTGAACTGCCAATCACTGTCTTCTCCCTAGAACCAGAAGCCCAGAGCAGAACATTGCTGTAACCAGAGCTAACCCATGTATCATTCAGGGCATAAGTACCTTGATCCACACTGACCACCCATGTAAACAACTCCTTACACTTAATGTGATAAAGGCAGAAACATTGGCCATTTTCAATCCTCTTCTCCTCTAAGGAAGATAGATGCCCAAAGAGGTTCTTTGTGAGAATGCAAATTGAAGAAAGCCAGGAGGAGCTCTAAATGACTGAATTCTGAACAGTTATGGGGTCCATTTACAGGAAGGAAAGGCTACTGAGTGCAAAGAGAAAATGAGAATTCATTTTAAACTTGGCCAACTGGATTGTGAGTTAACTCTCCTTTATCTCATGATAAGAATTGGCAAAGTTTACACAACTTGTAGAGCTTTTGGAGTTTGGGTTATAGTATGTTAGATGGGGTCTCTCACTGCTGTGTTTTCGTAAGGGATGGAGAAGATCACTAAAGTGCTGAGGCAACCTCGGTGGGGGAGAATAAGAGGGTGCACAGGGGCTGCCTTTGCAGAGGAAACCAACCTCAGTCACCCTAAAACTGTTCAGTGACTTGGTCAAGAAGCATGTTGCAAAGTTGCAGAAACAGTAAGAAAATGAGCGTTTGTTTATTTCAGAGAATCATTTTAAATGGAGAAGATTTTGGATTTGGATCTCCTGTTGCAGAATGGGCTTAAAGAGGTTAACAGTTTGAAAGCTGGTCGTTGATATTCATCCCCGATTGCCCTTAAATGGAGAAGAGCAAAACAGCATATCAACCTTCAAATCTGGAGCAGCCATGTTAATTGTTCCTGTGTGAAGACTTCAGTGAGCTGTGGTCACTTTCTTCTATATCCTCTATTCCTTTTCCTAATGGTATGTTATTGCATAAGAGGGCATGATGTAAACTTACCCCTGTTCTATTATTTGTTTGCCTCTCACCCAGATTGTACAGAGCATTTTTTATCCCTAGGGCTTAAAAACTGCAAATGGTGTTAATCTCTACTTCAGAATCAAGTAAGTTGAACATATTAGCAACAAAAACTTGAAATAAGAGCTTTACACTGGCCTCTTACTGAGAAAATCACCTGGTGTAGTTGCTGGCAATTAATCAGTGTGTTATTTTGCGTGGGATTCAGAGACTCCCCTGTTTTCCATGGGCTGGTTGCAAATTATATTTATACCGAGTAGACAATCAGTTTTCTTATAATCCTCCACCACAGTGAAGTAGACATAAAAGGACATTGCCCAGAGAAGAGAATGGGCTCAACACGGGAAGATGGGAGGCGTCTTGATGCTACTGCCCTTTTCACATGCCCTGGTGCCAACCCTGACAGTCAGAGAGAAAATGGACTCCCAAATGCCAGTGAAACATCTGTGCCTACTGCAGCAAAACCCTGTGCTCATTCCCTCTGCTTTTTGACTCATTGCAGGAATCTCATTATGAACTCATTTCATCTCTCTGGGGAGCAAGCTGATGAAAGACACTGTTAAAATTGTATTTCGGTGTCTTGAACCTATTTAAAGCAGACTGCTGGGAGGTTATTATCATTTCTGTCATTAAAAGTGGAAACAATGCTAACGATAATAATTTTTTATTGAGCACTCAAACCACAAATATTTCTTGAGTAAGTATTATGTATATCTTGGACGATATCAGGCAGGAGGGGGGCATCAAAGCAGATTAGTACTTTGTCCTTGGCTCAAGGAATTTCCAGCATAGTTGGAAATGAAGATGGACTTTAAACTATTTTTAGTAGAGCAGGTCGGTTAGATAAGAGACAGCTGCCTAGAGATACAGAAGACCTGATTTCTAGATTTGAGCTCACTGTCTACTCACTGTGTAACAGAGAATAAGATTGGGCTGGGCATTTAGCTCAGTGGTGTAAGTGCCTGCCTGGCAAGTGCAAAGTCATGAATTCAATCCCCGTTACAAAAAAAAAAACTGAAACAAACAAAAAAACCAAACATAGAATAAGATCTCTGGCCTCGGTGTTTTTATTGATAGAGTGACAGGTTTATCCTACTTTTTTCATTCTACTAATATTGATTGAGCATGTATGTATCAGGTATCATGTTGGTGTTATAGATACAAAATAATTTCTATATTTTAGCAGAAGCAGTAGAAAAAGCCACAGATAATTATAATATTCTATGTAAGATAATCAATATAACAGATTCATTTGTTCACTCCCTCATGTATTCACTGAGCACCTACAATGTGCTATATAGTTCTGAGGTGCATGAGATCCAACAGTGAACATCATGAACAAACATTCCCTACCTTCACAGATCTTATATTCTAGTAGAGAGGAGGCAGAATTAGAAAAAAAAAAGTAGATTGTACAATATGTTACAAGATGACAAGTGTAAGGGCAAAAAGATAAAGGGAGGAGAGATTGAATCAGGGATGAGAAAGCTGCGAAAGTGAATTTTGAGGAAAGGATTGAGGAAATGAGGGAGTTAATCTTACAAACAACTGGGGAAAAGGATTCCAGGTGGAGAGTTCAGCCAGTTCAAGGCACTGTGATGGCAGGGCCTGTAGTTATTAAAGGAATGGTAAGAAGGCCAGCATGATACAGCAGAGAGAATGAGAGGCAGAGGAGTAAGTGAGGCAGAGACATATGGGGGTATGTGTGGCATGATGTGATAAATCCTGTGGGATTCTGGAAGAATACTGGCTCTTAACCCCACGTGAAATAGGAAACCATCGAAAGTTCAGAGTGAGGAGGTCATGTTCTGGCTTAAGGAGCATGAGTCATCAGTTTCTAACAATGTCAGAGAGAGTAGGCTGTGACCTGAAAGCAGTGGAGTGTTTTGTGCACTGAAGTGATGTTACTACTATCCAAATTTTAGAGGGTTACTATGATAACTAACCTCAATTGTCAACTTGATTGAATTAACAGAGGCCTGAAGAAATGATTAGATTGTGAGGATACTAACCTCATCACTGGATAGTCCATTGATGAGTTTATAGCTGAATGGGCTATTAGGACATGGGGCCCAGTTGGAATAAGTAGATCTCTGGGGCCATGTCTTTAAATGATATAGCCTTTCTCTGGCTCTTCTCTTGGTCTGTGCTTCCCAACTACAACAAGGTGAGAAGCTCTTCTCTTCCACACTCTTTATCATGATGTTTCTGCTTCCCTAAAGAAGCCAAGCGAGAATAGACAAAAACTTCTGAAACTGTGAGCTAAAATAAATCTTCCCTCCTTGAGTCGTTTTTCTCAGGTAACAATAAAGGAAAACTGATGGGTATGATGTCTCATTGCTGGGACAAAATATCAGATACCCATAAATCAAAGGAGGAAAGGTTTATTTTAGCTCACAGTTTGTAGAGATTTCAATTAATGGTTAGTTGGTTCCAAGACAAGGTGGCAAGGTATGAGTATGGTGGAGGAGAAACAGTCCATAGCATGGCAGGCAGGAAAAAGAGACTTTCTTCTTTCCCTATTGGATGGTGCAACCCACATCTAGGCTGGGTCTTCCCCCTTCAGTAAATCCATCATGTACACCCAGAACTATGCTAAACCAACCAGTGGACTAATCCAGTATCATGCTCCCATGATCCAGTATCATACACCCCATGATCCAGTCATTCCCAAAAGCCTCACTTATGAATACATAAGGCTTTGGGGGAACATCTAAATATAAGCAATAACAGCTAATAGTTACTTCTTGCAGCATGTAGAGATGGGCAGAAGCCTAAAAATGGAAAGCATAAAAAGAAGCCTCTTCTAACAGTCCAGGACAGAAGTAAGTCAGGCTAAAACTAAAATAGTATTATAGATGGAGAGAACAAACCAAATCAAAATCTTTTAAGGTAGTAGAGTGAAAAAGACTTTATGATCAATTTTATTTAGAGTGGAAGGGAGATGATAGCCATCAGGTTGAGCTTATGGGACCAGAAGAATGCTATCCATCTCCAAGAATGGGATAGGGGACAGGATAGGAGATAGCCTGTTTAGATTTAGATTTGTTGTATGTGAAGGGACTTTGGGCTGTTATGACAGAGATGTTTCTTGGAAGTTGTGTACAACTTAATGAGTTCTTGTCAGCATCTGCCTCTCTTCTGCCTTCAGGCTCATGAAGACCACTTT
The DNA here is from genome assembly GCA_004027455.1 of Hydrochoerus hydrochaeris. NCBI lineage: Eukaryota > Metazoa > Chordata > Mammalia > Rodentia > Hydrochaeridae > Hydrochoerus > Hydrochoerus hydrochaeris. Next base: position 21,461 of record PVLA01001285.1, on the reverse strand, counting down.
CATATCTCTCTGGCTGTTGTGCAGTTCTTTGTGGTTTATTCTGACCACCAGATTGTGAAGGAAGGTAAGGTGGACCATTTCTGGGTGGAAGCCCTCATCTTTGTGTAGTGTGGCTCTCTTCCTAGCCCCATACCAACTGAAACAGGTGACATGTTCTAGACAAGACAAGATGTGGAGACATGATAAGGTGTGGAGTCTCTATCAAGTCCCTGCTACACACTGTGAAGGACCGCTTGGACAGCTGGCTCTCTTTGAAAGAAGAGCATTCAGTCACAGACACATACACAAGCACAGAGAAGACTGAGTGGAAACATGGAGAGAAGATGGCCATGTACAAAGCAGGTAGTGAGCTTTAGAAGATATGATTCCTACCAACATCTTGTGCTCAGATTTCTACCTTCTAGAACTGGGAGAAAATTAATCTTTCTTGTATAAGCCTCCCAGTCTGGATACTTTGGTATTTATGGTGGTCTGATCTGACTAAGACAGTCAGTCCCTGGGTAACAGGATGGAATAGGTGCTCTCCTCTACCTCCCCTACTGGTCCATGTTGTATCTGGGGAAAGGGAGGAATTTGATTAATCAAAAATTGATCAAGGTAATGAAGCTTTGAGCTTGTTTTGAGATTTTTTATATATATATATATATATATATATATATATATATATATATATATAATCAATGTCTATTGTTAGATATATGAGACTAGAGTTCAAGAAAGAAGATTGGGATAAAACTTTGGGAATTGTATACATGCAGGTGATATTTGAAGATATGAATGAGATTTGGTTGCCATGACAGAGGAAGATTTGAAAAACTGCATAATTTCCAAAGTATCTGATCTTTCATAGCAGTTATAAAAACATATTGATACAAATAATTTTATTTGAGTAGGTGATCTTGATCTTTTAAAATATCTTTGGAAGACAGTCTGGAAAAACTATCTAAACATTTTTAATTATGCATCTTCTTTGGCCAAGTAAATCTTCATCTTAGAATCCTTTTGTTTCTCTCAATAGAGGTAGGTACAAATATTTAGACGCTAGTTTATTTGCTGTTTCTGTTTACAATGAGGAAAAGTTAAAAACAACCTCTTGTCAGAAATAGAGGATTAATTTTTAAAAATTATAGTATAGCTGCATTGATGTAACACTGTATGGCCATTAAAGATAATATTTAGGGATTTTTAATTGAGGAAAATTCATATAACATAAAATTAACCATTTCAAGCACACAACTCAGTGGCATTTAATATGCTCATAATTTGTGCAACTAACACCTCACTCTAGATTGAAAACATTTTCATCACTTCAATAGTGATGCAAATATTTATTTAGCAGTTACTCTTTTCCCTGCTTTTGCTAGACTCTGCCAGGAACATGTGTACTTCCTCTTTCTATAGATTTACTTGTTTTTATATATCACCTATAGACAATCATGATAATACGTTTGGCTGCTTGCATTTACCATAGCATTGTTGAACTTTATTTATGTTGTTTCAAATACTAATACATCATTCTTTTTTGTGAATGAATACTATTCTAATACTTTTGCCACAATTTGTGTATCTATTCACTTGTTGATGGACGTATGATTTGTTTTCACTGTTTGGCTGTTGTGAGTACTGGGGCTATGAACATGCATATACCTGCATTTTTGCTTATTTTCAGTTCTTTTGGATATATTCCTAGGAGCAGAATCACTGAGTCATATTTTTTAAAGGAACAGTCAAGTTGTTTTTATAGTGCCTGAGCCATTTTTCATTCTCAACCATAAAATATGAGGATTCTAATCTTCCCATATCCTCATCAATACTTACGAGTATTTTACATTTAAATTGTTTTAAAGACAGCCAGATTACCAGGTATAAAATAGTATTACCTTGTGGTTTTGGTTCATATTTCTCTAATGATTAATGATGTTGAACATCTTTACATATGCATCTTGGCTATTTGCATATTTTCTTTAGAGAAATGTCTGAGTCCTTTGCCCATTTTTAAATTCAGTTTAGTGCCTATTTGCAAGAGTTCTCTATATATTCTGAATTCTAAGTATATAGCTTGGAAATAAAGCCTTATGTTTTGTAAGCTTTTTACTTTCCCTTGCATGTGAATGCCTATCTGATTGTCCCAGTAAGGGACTGAATGATTGACTGAGTTGTCCATCAAGTCAGTTAATGATTTATTTTGAGACAAGAGCTCACAATGTTGCCTATGCTACTGGCCCTGAACTCCCAGTATCAAGTGATTTTCTTGCCTCAGTTTTCTGAGTAGCTGGGATCACAGACATGCACCACTGCAACTGCTGTGATAGAGAAATTTTTAATAATGTGAAAGGCATTCACAATATAGAGTAGGAAAAAAGCACAACACACAAGAGTCCGTTACAAAAGTGGTCTCATGTTTGCTAAAATTATACCTATATATGTCACCTTTTCTACATATCACAAGATTCTACATACTTGTTTCTCATGCTAAATTTAACAAAGTTTTTGAAATTTCTGAATTGCTTGAGATTTCTGGGAAAGAACTAATTTAAGTATCTGTAAACAATAATAAGGAGGTTTGTACCTCATCTGTCCATTGCATGTAACATTTGTCCATTGGTTAGGACTAATCTTGAAAGTCTTTTTCATTGTACCATGATGCCAGTGGCATTTTTGCCTCTTATCCTTTATGAGACACTAACACACTTGGACCCTCTGTACTCCTCCCGACTGTCTCTCCTGCCCAAAAACATTTGTCCCTTTTTTGAATTATGAGAGTAATCTTCTCAGCTTCAGTTTCTGTCTCCACCTTTGTATTACTCCTGCCAGTATAGTGTGCAGCAAAGAAATCTCCTGATATCAGCAACCTCTCTTCTTTTAGGAACTAAGGTGGTAGAAGACAATAATACAAATAATAATTTTGTGTGTGTGACATCCAGGGGGAAAATGCTGGAAAAAATATAATTCATAGTTAATTTCTGTAGGTGATGGGATTATAAGTCTTTTTAATTTTGCTACTTTTACATATTTGTGTTTTATTCAATAAACATGGATTGTTTTCAAAACAAGAAAGTGTTATTTTAAAATAGATCACCATGTTAGAACATTGACAAGAAATTGTCCCTTCTTCCTCTTAAAAATCTACTAAAATAAAAAAAAAGAGTAAAGAAACAAGAAGAAAGGTATGCACTCACCTATACCAAAAAATAGGAGAAGAAGCTATGGTAAATACATTTCAAAACATTTTTGGAAAATGGCAGGAAGAGGAAGGGGCATAAGCTGATTTTCTCCAACAGAAGGCACCTATGGGAGCAGTGAAGCTGGTCTACTCCACAGAGCCTATACAACTCTGAGCAGAAAATATTATCTGCCCTAGAGTCATCTTCCTTGCTCAAATGACCCATTACATGCAATGATATAATAAGGACATTTTTGACATGCAACCACTCTAGGAGGCTAAGGAAGTGAGGAGGAGGAAGTGGAAAAGAGGGAAGAGGAGACTGAAGTGCAAGAGGAAGGACAAGGGAAGAGAGGAAGAGGAGGAAGACTTTTCAGGAAGACAATGGAGAAGTATGGTCCACCAGAATAAGGTCATATCCCCAAGAAGGGAAAATGTAGGATTATTGCATGGGACTGTGGGAGTATCGTGACTATCCCAAGACCTTGGTATCCACATGAAGAATTGAGCAGGATGCACACACAGAAGTAGAAGTGAAATCATAGATACAGGATATTTGCCTCACTCAGAGTGGGAACTGGCAGTGAAAGAACTTGTGGCTCTGAAGACGTCCTGCGTCAGAGGCTATAGTATGTGGTTTTTGCAGGGAGGGAATAGCTTTTTGAACAAGTACACAGCACTCCAATTAGGCACAAGTCTCCTCCTTTTGGTTGAAGCGAAGTAGTTTTTGTCCATGAAGGAATTGACAGGACACTCAAAGCCCATGAAAGGGTATCAAGACCACAATATAAATAAGATTACAATTAATTATAATTAGGTTGGGGTCACTATTGATTTTTTAGAATATTCTACAGTGCATGCATCACCAGGCATAGCGTAGTCGTTCTTTGTGGTTTCTGCAGAGCTTATCTTGAGCTTCCCAGAAACTTATAGTGCTTGCATCCTCATGTCTTTCCTGGCTGTGGTCTAGCTGTTAGAGCTGAACGCTCTCTGCAGTTTGGGGAGAGAACTTTCTTTTTACCTTTCTGCCTTTCAGACCTCCTTCCAGGTATTTCTCCTCCCTTCTTCTTCAAGATAAAGGAAGAACATAAGAGCAGTAAAAGGAATTCCCAGATGAGGTGAGCCAGGCTCATATCTGTGTAGAGACAGGGCTTCAGGAGGACAGGATACCAAGAGAAAATGGAGCTGATGTGTTTGACCACATGAGAACACAATGAATGGATGTGTGATGGAATGTTAGAACATTTGCGACCTACTGTGAAATAAAATTTACAGGAGCCTCTTGTTTTAGAACAAAGTACCTGATTAAAAATCCACAATGGAGTCACCAATACTAAAGTTCTACATCACTAAATTGAAACTAAATTGTTATCTGATCTTCCAAAAATCAGGAAAAAGCCAAATTTCCCTAACAGTATAATTCAATCTTAATTAACCTTTACAGGAAAAAGGCAACCTGAAATAATCTGAAATTGACCAATCCGTTATTTTTCTATTGTTGTGTCCCTGCCTTGTAAGGAATGTAACTTTGATATGGTCAATCCAGTTTTTTGTCCTTTTTTTTGAATTTCTCCAGATTTTTTTCATCTATAAAGTCAACTTCTGCTCAGGCCATGGAGAAGGTCACACTTGCATGCTCAGGCCATACTTTCTCTGTAGAATAAAATTTTGTCCAATTGTGGAATAGAAAATAAAACCAATTAAGATTTTTAATCAAAATTGCTATAGTTTGGTCCTTTGACTCTAACAAAAGGCTCCTAGAAAACCAGGCAAATTGATTTCATGAGCATCAAGCTAGCTGGGCACAGGGGCACATGTCCATAATCACAGCTACTTGGGAAGCTAAGGTAGGAGAATCACAAGTTGAAGGCAGCCTGGGCAACTTACCAAGACCCAGTCTCAAAAATAAACGAAAAGAAAAGAAAAAGAAAAAGCATGAATACGTGTCATTTTATGGTACAGCAAACTGTTTAGTTTAAGGGAAAAAAAGCAATATTTAAGTATTCATGTGACAGGTCTTTCCTGAGCTCATACTATGTGCCAGTGACTTGCAGCTGTGAATAAAACAGACTAGGTCTTTGCTTTTATGCATCTGATATTCTAGTGTGTGAGGGGAGGAAGAGTGATAAATCTTATTTTTCATGGTGCTCCTTTTTAACTTTTTAGTTCATGCTTGCAGTACACAGTGATTACACGGGGAGTTAGTCTGTAGGTGTTATAACATATCCTCATTATTGTTGCTTCCCCTTCCCTCTCTCTTCTTCTCCCCTGCCTCCATCTTTTGGTTCTCTTCCCATTTGCAAAATCATGTTATTACTTTTAAAAGTGGCATGTACCATATAGCTGATGATTTGTCATGCTTAACTGGCAGCATTTTTCCTTCTCAGTAGTACATAAAATAGCAGTGTATCTTATTCTTGATAGAAATCTTAAATTTGATGAAACATATTTCATGAATGTAATGGAGATATAGATATAGACATAGACATACACATACACATAGATATAGATTGAGCCAAAAATTCTAGTACACCAGGATGTTGTTAGCCAGGGAGAATGAGAGAGAAATGAGATGTGTTAAATTCTCCTGTGCCATTGTGGGATATCAACAGAAGTAACAGTACATATGTATGCTATTCAACTTGATGAGATCAATACTAGGAGAATTGGAAGAGGGCTGCAAAAGGGTTGGACAAGGGACTGCTGTTCACTAGTAAAAGCCTTTTTATAAGGTTTACATTTGTAGCTGCACAATATATATGGTTAAAATAAAAACTTATTTAAAAGACACAACTGAATATTTTAATTATACTTCCTAAAAGAGAAGGCCAAAGCAGGGATTCAGGTGCAGAGGATCTATTGATGAAAGGCTTTTCAGTGTCTCAGAGGGTAGAGCGGGGCCGGGGATTTAGCTCAGTAGCATAAGTGCCTGCCTGGTAAGCATGAGGTCGTGAGTTCAATCCCTGGTACCAAAACAAGCAAAGCAAAGCAAAGCAAAGCAGAGCAAAACAAAACAAAACAAAACAAAACACCAAATCAAAGAGGGCAGAGAAACAGGAAAAGGAAGGGGAAGAGTTGGGCCAGGATGTGGCATTTGGAAGATCAGGGGGAAGCTGTGAGTCATAAATTTCTCTGTGCAATTGCCCCACCTTTCAGCAGGGTGTCATTCTGTGCCTGACTCTCTGTGGGATGTAACTTTCCAGGCATGGTAAAGGGGTGTCATTAGGTCCCTACTGTGGTAGCCGGATGAGAGGAATATATGTATTAGTAGGCAGTGCTCTCCAGGTGGGATATCAGCAGCATGTACAACCACCATGCCTTAAATTTCAAAGATAAAAATGCAGTCTGTATTGGTAAGGGCTTTTTTTAGTTGCAAATGGCAGAAAGCTATCTCCAGCTAACCTAAAGGTTGACAACTTCGTGGGAGAGTTTATTGACTCTCAATAACTAAAGATCAGACTTGGCTACATCAGTGCTCAACAGTTGTTACCTTGGATTCATCTATCTTTCCTTTTCTAGTACACCTTTTTTTTTGTACCAGCTCTTGAACTCATGACCTCGTGAATCACAGTACACTCTGTTCACTGTGATAATAATGATGATATCTCACACCCCAAGGTTCCCCCCTTGTTGGGTTAGCAATCCCAGTGGAAAGAGAAGGTGTCTGACAGTAGAAAAGTTATTGGGAGGATTGTGCCCCTTAAGGCACATACCACACCCTGAATCACACCCCAGGCCTGGGTTGGAGGGGAGATAGGAACAACTGCAAAGGCCCCTGCCTATGGTGGTAGGCAGGGATAATCCTATCTAAACTGTGTGTAAAGGGTTTCCCATGGCAAACAGGGAGTCAGTTATCAAGAGGAGAAGGGATGATGCTAAGGAGTGGTGAGGGGAGCTAACAAAAACCAACACTTTTCTATCATCATTCGTTTTTCTAATTCTCCTTATTTTCTCTGAGGCCGTGGAGAAGGAGACTTTACATCTTTATTCACTCCAGCTGTGGAGAACATCCACTATTTCAAACTTGGCTGCTATCTTTAGGAAGCCCAGGGAGTTGACATGAAGTAATATTTGTGACTCCATTTAGTTTGTCTCAATTCTGTTTTATACTGAGGACGTCTAGGGAGAGAAGAGGGCATGTGGAAGGTCAAGATAAAAGTAAAAAATTTTGACCCAGTGATAAGATAATAAATTCCTTAGCTCTGAGGTCTTGAATCAGGCAGGGATGACCTTTTCAGAGTTCACGTTGTGTGCTCTGTCAAAGCGATTATTAACACACATTGTGGGAGGCCTGGGGGGCTGAATGGATGAAACAGCTTATCATGATATTTTCAGCAATTACATTTAGCCAAAGAGGCTTCATGTCTTTTTTTTTTTCTTCAGCTTTAAAGCTACACTTTAATGAATTAGAGGATGATACTTCAGGAAAAAAAAAATAACATAATTCACTTCTTCCAGAGTGGATTGTTTCTCATTCATATGAATACTTCTCAATTCAGAATGCCTAAGCTCTTTTTAGAGAATGAATATTATATCTTACAACAAAATTAGATTCTGATTTAGACTTTAAACACCCGCTGGCCTAAAATCTCACTTCTCCAAACCTTTCTCATCTCAAATTCAGACCTTGTGGGGTGTAAAGAAAAAGTAAAAATTGATTCTTAATAAAGTACATGGAGAAAATGGTCAATTCTGAAAAGTGACATAACAGTTAAGTGTCAAATGCCCTGTAATGGAGGTTTGTAGCATGGGAAGATGGGAAGCCCATGGGAGAAATTTGAACCGTAGGAGCAGCAGTGTGGACTTCAGACTCCCTGCATCAGAATCACCTGGGATGCTCATTAGAAAGGTAGATGCCTGGGGCTGCACCCAAGAAGTAAAGATTCACATCTCCGGGATTGGTGCCAGATATTTACTTAGCAAGAGCCCTCTGTGATTCTGGTGCACAGTAATGCTTGCCTTTTCCCTACTGAAAACCACAAAACCAAAGATAGACACAGAGTTCTATCTTTGGTAAATTGCCTGCATTTGCCACTTGGTAGGTGCTTACATTTTTGGGCTGCTTTTGAAAGCTAAACCTTTATAGGGACAGATAATGCAACGGCATCTCATTCTTCCCAATATGATCACTTTGCAGAAAAGACTAGAATTAAGCTGGGGATTTAGCTAAGCGACATAAGCACCTGCCTGGTAAGCACTAGGTTGTGAGTTTGAACCCTGAAACAAAACAAAACAAAACAAACAAAAAGACTAGGATTGTCTAGCACAAGATTAGTATTTTTAAAGAGAATGTACTACTTGATCAGGAAATACCCAGATTGAGTTTCACAGGATAAAAAAAAATGAAGGAATTGGAAGAAAGTTTAAAATGTAGTGTTTAAATAGTATATTTAAAGTATCACTTAAGCATTCAAACGTTCCGTTAGCCAGCATCACAGGATTGTGTATGTAAATCATGTAAAGCTATCACAAAATAGCTCCATCTCAAAGCAATACCAAATCAAAGAAATAGTCACAGTTAAAATGCTACCTAGCTGTCTACATCCACAGATGTCATTCCAATGTGTCTCTGTGTATATAAGATCCAGCTGCCTCTCAGTGGACAGTTTTTTGTTTGCTTGTTTGTTTTTATTTTTTGGAAAGTGTTTTGTTTGCATTTCACACAGATTTATAATTTTGAAATCAGCCTTAGCATGCTTCCGAGTCTGAATTCTCTTTAGATAAATTCTAGCTAGCATGAAAAAAGGGCTGGTCTATGTCTTATGTCTGATTCTGCCAATTTTATTTATTTACTTATTTATTATTATTTTTTTTTAGTACTAGAGATTGAACACAGGGCCTTTGTATAGGGCTATATCCCTAGCCATTTAAAAAAATTTTTTTTTTAATTTTGAGACAGGGTCTCATTAAATCAGACTGTGCTTGAACTTGTGATCAGCACCCACATACCTGGCTGGTTCTGCCTCACCCAGGGCTTCTGTGATGGCCCCATCTTCCTCTCAGTAGATAAGACCTGTTACATTTGGCCAGGCAAGGCTTATTCAAGGTAAAAGGCAACACTTTTATATTTACAAGCCACACTATATTCATAATGTCCTCAGTTCATTTTACTAAGAGCAACACATTCTGGTATAAGAGGGAGTCCAGTGAACATTATAGAATAAATAAAGGGGAAATCAAATGGCTTATCTTTGTTTACTTAGTAAATTAAGTTTATGATTAAGAATGCATCATATTCTGGTGCCATGGTTTATTGACAAGGTTAGCATTTCCCATTTTGAAATGCCCAACAGCTGTTGCTAACTGAATCTGGACCACAAGTTCAGTCTTCATTCTCTGCTGAAGTCGCCAGCTGCTCCTAACCCTGGATAGCTGTCTCCCAAAATTGAGATCTTGGCTGTGAGAGTGACCTAGGGAGTATTTGCCAGTCACTGTAAGGAAAAAGAGAAAAAGAACTCCACTCTGGACAAGCAATATCTACGGACAGTACTTTTTCAAAGCTTTGTTGAAAAAAGGTAAATCTGTCCTGTTTAAATGAAAGAATTATGATGTGGAACTCACTATCTCTTAGACATCTTAAGAGGCTTCCTGGTACTGATTGGATTTGGTGTTTTTCAATGTCCCAGGACCTCAGGGGCCACAATATCCTAGTACTGGGTGACCAACCATGTCCTGCATGGGAAAGGGGAGGAAATCACTGTTGATTTCTCCAACATCCAGAAAAGAATGGAAAGAGGCCAGAGAGAATGGCAGGACATGTCCTTTTTACCTTGAAGTAAAAAAGCAATACTTCTATTTATTTGCTGATTATTTTATTTATATTTTTTGGAATTATAAAATAATACGTTCTTTTCAAGTAAGGAAATATATACAACGAAACCTTAAGGCCCCAATTTAGTTCCCTGAGGTCACCTTACATCCTATTTTTCTCCTCACATTAGCTTAAACTGTATTCTGTGTAGACAGTTTCCAGTAGCCCTACATTCATAGCACACATAGCAAGACTTTAATTTGTACCAGAGCTTTTTATTTGCTGACCTTAAGGAAGTACTGGTGCCTTCTTTCTTTTTTTCTTTCTTCCTCCCAGCCTTCCTTCTTTCCTCACTTCCTTTCTTCCTTTTCTCCTTTCTTTCTTTTCCTTCGTCTCTTCTTTTGTCATTCTTTTCCTTTTTTGTAATATTGGCAATTGAGCTGAAGGCCTTCACATTGAGGCTATTGTAACAAATGACTCTAAATTCAAGGTTTCAAACAATACGATGTTCATTTTGTTCTTAAATTGCCGTTTAGACAGGATCCAACAATTTTTTTTTCCCAAAATATTTAGTTTTGAGACAGGGCCTTGCTAGATTACTAAATTTCCTAGGCTGTCTTGAATTTGTAATCTTCCTGCCACCCCCTCCTAGAGTGTTGGGATTAAGGCATATGCCCCCACACCTGGGTTTTGTTTTGTTTTGTTTTGTTAATTTTAAATGAGTGAAGAATCTAATAGTCTTTCTAAGACCTTGGATTCCACATCTGGAAGAATAATTTTTCCAGTTACTATAGCTATTGTAACAAAGTTTCTCTGTAACATCATGGCTTGAAGCAACACAAGATTCATTTTGCTCTCAAATTGCCTTTTGGGCTGGGTTCAGCCAAATGCTGGTTTCTGCTCCTCTTGCTGTTTACTGGTATGAGTCAAGACTAAAATTACCAGAAGTCTCACTCACTTGCAGGTCTGGTCACAGATGCTGGTTGGAAGCTGGGTCTGTCAGCTGAATCACCAAACTTTTGCCTCCATATGTAGCCTGGGCTTCCTCACAGCATGGTGGCTGCATTATAAAGATTTACATTTTGGGAATCAGAGAGCCAGGCAGAAGCTGTATGGCACCCCACCACCAGTGGAGACTGAAACCAAGGCTTTATCTCTGTGCTATATCTCCAGCCCTCCACACACACACCCCCCAACTTTTTTTTGAGACAGGGACTCCTTATGTCACTAAGTTGCACAGGTTAGGTTTGAATTTACAACCTGCCTACCTCAGTCTCCTCTTCTCCATTCTGTACATTGAAGCTGTCACAAAGACCAAAACTGGGTTCAAAAGGAGAGAAAATAGTTTCCATCTCTTCATAGGGAGGAGTAAAGTTCAGGGGAAACACATGGAACTAGAAATATTAGAAACATTGCTGTGATTTTGTTTTAAAAATACCATTTTCTGTAGTTGTGATAGGAAATCAAATCTGTAACAGTTGATACACTTCCACTCCCAGCCTACAAAATTTGTGAGGATTGGTGAGTAGAGGGTGGCGTAGCTTGAGGCCTGGGTTTCATCACTACTCTCTTTGAAAGTCTGGGGAAGGCAGGGCCCAAAAAATGAAAGGCCGAGTGGAAATAAATTGACAAGAGTTCTATGTGCTATTCTCAAACCACACCAGCCATTTAGCATTCTGCTAGGAGAAGGCTGGCATCTGTTGGTGGCATTTTGTTTATAATTGAACTGCTTTCTGAATGCACTGGCAGCACGGACATGGAGATAGGACCAATGCTGAGATGACTAAGGTTCATCCTGGCTCAAGATTAACTATACACTTCTAATGTGTTCAGGTAAGACATGTCTCTGCCTAACAGCAGACAAAGAGGCAAACACAATGATCCATGAAAGAGAGAAATCGAGATGCTGCCCAGGTGCAATGAGCCTTTTTATGTCCCTTCCTCACCTTGTGCTTTTGTAGCTCTGCCTGCAGGCTTCAAGCTCTCTGCCTGAGGTTTCCTGATGGATTCCTTCAGGGATCATTAAAAGTAATTTGTGAGCTGATGGGGCTTGTGCCTGTCATGCTCAGGAGTCTGTAGATAGCAAGTACCCTGGGAAAGGGTATTTGGAGGATTGCTTCCCTGGCCAGGGAGTATGAAAGGGCTTCAAAAGTCCTTTGGTGATGGGTGATGCAAGATGCAAGTGGGACCACCAGGTCCCCTAGGAATCAGGTGTGTAGGTGTAGGAATCAGGTAGGTATAGGGGAACCAGGAGACCATTATCTCCATAACAACTGATAAAACATTCCTATTTTACCTTTGTAAGATAAACTAGTTGCATTATCCCTTCAGAGATGAAGAGATCAACAGAGGAATTAAAAGTAATATCCCAGGTCTCACTTTAAGCCTCTTTTTACTAATGACAAAGTTGGAGTTGTATCTCAGTCACTTTCCACATCAGTGAGAAAAAATACCAATTATCTGAAACTTAAAGGAGGAGTGATTTACTCTGGCTTGCATTTTAGAAATTTCAGTCCTTGCATGGTCATTGGCATCTTGGAATGGCCTGGGCAAAGGATACCTGCTCACCTCATGGCAGCTAGGGCATAGAGGGTGAAGGGAGGAACTTGGTAGAGAAAGTTACCCTTCCAGGCCTCACCCTCAGTGAGCTCCCACTTCTACCCTGCTTCCTAATAATGAGTTAGACATAGTGCCCCATAATCCCTTCATCTTTCAAAAGCTCCACCTATGAACCATGAGGCTTTGGAGGAACATCTAGATATAAACCATAACAGGTTACAATTTAAGATTTTGGACTCTATTACTCTGCTGGTTCTATATGAAAGAGAATATACTCAGTTATGTTAGTTTTTTTTTGTAATTAATTTAACAAAAATCCATTAGAGACCCAGTATGGGTTGAATGTAAAGTTGGATGAGACACAGTGTCTACTTTCAAGGAGCTCACAGCACAATGGAAGACAGTTGGGGTGTGTCTCAGTTACTTTTTACTCATTGTTGCAACAAAATACCTGATGCCCAACGTTAGGGAAAGAAAAGTTTATTTCTTACAGTTCTTGGAGGTTTCAATCCATACTCAGTTGGCTCCTAGGCAAGGTGGCATGTTGGGGCCGCAGTTCATGACGGTTGTGGACAGCAAGGTACGAACCTGCAAGAGAGAGTGACACATCTTCTTCCCACCATTACATCATATCCTGGCTCCACCCCTAGGCAGGTGTAGCGCTCACACCACCAATCCAAGTGCTAGACAATGAACCAATCACAAACGCATAATTGCATGAGGCTTGGGGGGCACTGACATAAACCATGACAGGGTGGTCATGGAATGCAATGGGCTGCGCTCTCTATGCCATTAAGAGGAAGACCCTTCCTACCTGTCTTGTCCTGCCTTCTTCATGGTATATTGTTGGCGAAAATTATCTTCCCCCAAATTTAACAACTTTGTGTGTGAGGGACTACATTTGTCATCATGTGCATAGGGTGGATGTGGATGCAGTGGCCAGATGTAACTCCATCCCTTCATAAGTACGAAATGGCAGTCACTGGAGTCAGTAACAGTGTTTTGTGAGTTCCCAAAGAAAGAATTGAGGAACCAGCCTTGAAAGGGAAAGAAAACAGGTAGAAGAATAAATGCAAGATGGATGAGAAGGAGCTTTTCAAACTCCCTCGAGCATCATAGACTCTCTCCATCCTAACTATTGCTGCTCTCACTTTCCTCCTATTAGTTTGAAACTTATTAAAAAAGATAATTAAAAGCATAGAAGATTTTCAAGAGAAATAAGGAAGAGATAAGAAGGGTTACATAAAGCAATAAAATGATTGGAAGAAGTATTTAGACTCAATAGCAATTATAAAAAATGAGAGCAAGTTTGAAAGATTAACAATTAAAACAGTTGTAAAAGTTTAAAGAACAAAGTCATAATTAATAGTATAAAGTGAAATTACAATTAATGTTAGTTATAAAGTAAAATTACATCAAATTATACTTTGAAGATTAATAATTAAAAAGTAGAGATAAATAGCATTAAGTTTAAAAACTATAGTTAATTAAAGTATATTGTAGAAATGATGAGTTTATTAATAGAAAAATGGACAAAGTAAGTGAATTTACACAATGAAATGTACATGGAAAAATGTTCAATATCACTAAATAAAATAAAGGCAAAATAAAATGTAAGCTATTGATTTTTTTTCAAATTTCTAATGGTTTGTAAATGATGGTATTTAGTGTAGTGAACGATACAAGAAACAACAATCTGTCCCACAGGTGGAACCACAATTGTTTAGCAGAATTTCAAAACAACATAATAGAAGATTAACAATGGTCAATATGTTGCACACTGCTATCTTTAAAGTTCAGATTACAAGACATAGACATGAAAAATGATCAAACAATGAATGCACAAACCATTCTTTTTAACGAACCAACAGAGATCAGCAGTATAATTCGCTATCACATTATATAGCTATGTATGTATGCATAGCTATATATGTTCTTTTGCTTTACTTTCTCCTTTCCCAATCCCAGTTGTTCTTTCCTTTTGAGCAGTTTCTTCCCTTTCACTTTCACAGTATCTACCGTACATTTTGAATCTTATTTAATCTTCCAGTTGTTTTTTTTTACACTAGGGAGACAATACAATGTTTATACATGTTGTAGTCAGGGGTTGTACAGAGAACAATTAGAGTCAGGGCTTGGAGTTTATAATATTATTTTTTATGCTGGTCATCCGAAGTTACATAAGAAAATGCAGGAAATATGTCTATAATACTAAAGATAGAATATTTAGCCAAGGGCCTGAATCCCACAGCAATGTTCCACATGAGTCCAGATGAAGACCCAGAGCTCATGACAATGCCCTCCACGAGTCCAACTGGAGGTCTAGAGCCCACAAGAAGGACTCACTCCAGTCTCTTAATCCAGCTGGTGTCTAATTGACCACCAATTTTTAATCCATAACAACACATGTGAGTCTGATTTATTTCACTTGTGAATATGATCTCTAGTTGCATCCATTCATCTAAAAAAGTCTTGTCTGTCTTTCCTTATAGCTGACTAATTCTTCGTTGTATAAAAATACATCTTTTTTGTCTGTTCCATGGTTAATGGGCATTTGGGTTCTTTCTAAGATTTAGCTATTACAAATTGTGCTGCTATAAACATGGGTGTAATAGATTGCTGTAGTATGTTGTTCTCAATTCTTCTTGTAAAATATCCAGAAAGGCAATGGCTAGACCAAATAGGACCTCCAAACTTAGTTTTTTAAGGGATCCCCACACTTGTTTCCAAAATGGTTGCACCAGTCTACATTCTCATCAAGAATGGAGAAGGGTTCCTTTTCCCCCACAGCCCTGCCAGCTTTTGTTATTGGTTGATTTGTTGATGATAGCCATTCTTTCTGGAGTGAGATGAAATCTCAATGTTGTTTTAATTTGCATTTCTTGAATGACCACTAATGTTGAACATTTCTTCATATATTTATTTGCCTTTTATATTTCTTCATCTGAAAAGTGTGTAGAACCATAAATTTTGGCAGCAGAGTTAGGTCTTAAATAACAGTATATGCAATATGACTCCAGTTCCTTTGGAGAAAAATATATGTATGTATGTTACTGATATATTAGTATTATTTATGAGTAGTAGGTATTGTGGGTGATTTTGTTTGCTACATTTACTACACATTTTAAATTTTAATTTAAATTATTAGTATCTTTCTTGTGAGAAGTTTTAATAAGCAAAATTGCTTAAGAAAACTATGGAAAATAGAATAAGAACTTAAAAATAAATTAAGAATTTAAAAATAGGATCAATTTGAGTAATTTTTTTGCATATTTTTTGTTTTGTTTTGTTTTTTTGAGACAGGGTCTCACCGTGTAGTCCAGGCTGACCTCAAGCTTGCAGTGATCCTTCTGCCTCAGTCTCCTGAGTGCAATTTGAGTAATTTAAATATCTCAAGCATATATAAACAGCATATAACATGATAAAATTTGAAATATACTAAAAATGTATTCAAAATAAAAAGAATAAGATGCAGAATAATGTAAAGTCATTATTTGTTGAATTTTTAGTGAATGCCAGAATTACTTATGCCAGGTGTTTTAAATATATTAATATATTAAATATATGACCTAAGATCAGTGAAATAGCACATTCCTTTAATTAAGTGAATCAATGGATAAAAAGGACAAAAGGGCAAAAATATCTGCAAAAGACTCCTTAGTTCTTACAGGGCATTGACACCTCTTCCAGTCCCCTTTCTCACAGCCACATATTGGGTAAATGAGTCTTTCCTTCTGCAATTTACTAGGTGCCAAGAAGCAGTACAGTCAATGGTTCCTCAGGCACCAACTCATTCTGCATAGTTTTTGTCTCTGTTTAGGCTCTAAGAGAGCTTTCATTCAGCCCCTGACACAGTCCTCACATCCTACCCTGACAAACAAAGGAACCAAGCAACCCTGGCTTTGTGTAATGACATCCCTGTGCTACCCTAATAGGTGGGGGCATCTGGATGACCTGGTAGACAGAGATGAAACAATTTATCAGTTAGTATGCTGTATGTAGCAACTTAAACAACACAGGACAGGTTTATCTGCTCATGAAAATTCCTGGAAGACACCTGGTTTCAGGTAAGGTTTGATTCAGAGCTAAGTACTAGAGTTTAAACTGTTACTGTTTCCCCAAGTTCTTTGCTCTAATCTCTCTGTTTAACTCAGTTTTCAGGCAGGCTTTGTTAGAAAACAAAAAGAGTTACCTTAGCTATATTTCCCTTTCTATGCAATGGGAATCTATTCCAGTAGCTTCCTTATAAGGATACTTTTCTAGACATACCAGAAGATCTGCTAATAGGCTTAAACCCTGGAATCTTATTCCTATCCCTTGCTGGAATTGAGGACTGGAGACATTATTCAACACTGGCAACTGTGAAGGGAACAGAATAAATTTGCCATTAGGAAATCAGATTATTAATAGTGGGGAAGCATAGAAACAAAGGTGAGGAAAGAACCAACAACTGTCCATCCCAGCAATTCCTCTACCATAGGGAGCTATAGAAGGGACATTTGAAATCTAGCTTTACAGAAGTCTATGGCCTAAAGATCAGAAGGAAAGTCTTTGTAAGGTGTCACCAGGCTGACTAGCTTAAAGGTATGAAAAGTACTGGGCTGCCTAGAAAGGTGAAAAGTTTAGGGAGACCATAATTGCAAATACCCAGGAAGGTAGACAGGCAATGACCACACCATGCCTGGTTAATGGTATAGACACAGAGTGTAGATAAATTTCATTAAAATGTACAGTGGCCCTTTAGTATCTCCTGGGGAATGATTCCAAGACCTCCACAGATATCAAAAGCCATGGATGCTCAAGTGTTTTATATAAAGTGGTATGGAATTTGCATATAACCTACACACATCCTCCTGTATTCTTTAAATCATCTTTATATTACATATAATAGCTCATACAACTTAAAAGCTATATAAATAGTTGTTATACTATACTACTTAGGGAATAAAGACAAGAAAGATCTGTGTGTTCTCAGTGCAGACACAATTTTTCTCAAATATTGTCTCTGAATTTTTGGTCTAGTTCATGAATAAGGACCTATAGATACAGAGAGTAGACTATACTCACTCTTGGATACCAGGTCTTAGGGTCTTGATGCCGTATACCAACCCATATGGGTTACCCTGAAATCCATTTTACAACATGATACTTAAAATTAGCTTGAAGAAAAAAAAAACGGCCCTGATTTGCATGGATTGATTTCCATTGTGGCAGAATTATTCCCATCATGATCAATTTCAAGCTGTGACAATGAATGACCCTAAATATAGAGTGGAGTGCTGAAAGATGTGGGGTAAATCTCGTGATTCCCTAGGAGCTGGCTTTAGCGTGCATCTGCTTTTAAATCCTCACTGACAATTCCTTCAGTCTGGAACTGTCTTTGACACTTCCAAATGACTGCTCCCCCCCCCCCGCTTCTTCTGATTTTCTCAGTTTCATAAATGAATGACTATAATAGATTCAGAATATTCTTGTTAATTATGAAGTATTCTGGATTCCAGGTTTTCAGTAGAGGATTTACTCATCCCCTAAGACATATTCTACCAAGCAAATCTCTCTCTTTCCCCTTTTAAATTTAAATTTTAATTGAAGTATTACTTACAGGCAAGTGCACAAATCTTAAGTCTACAGCTCAGTGAATTTTACAGATACACACAGTCATGTAATAACCAGAAAGATTCATAATTAGAATATTTCCAACCCTTGCCAGGTCAATTCCATTCACAAAGGTAACCACTTCTCTGATGTGTATTATTATAAGTTAGTTTTGCCCTGTTCCTCCCATCCCCAGTGGTACTGATTTAACCCAAGGCTCTGTAGATCCCAGGGAAGCATCTATTCCTGAGATGTACTGCCAGCCTTTGCATGTTATTTCTTCAACACCAAGTAATAGGCCTTATGCTTGCTTGCTCTTTCTTTTTTCCCTTTATTTCCTTTTATTTCTTTAATTCCTTTTCTTTCTTTCTCACTTTCTTTCTCACCTCAGCATTTTACCTGTGATATACAAGTACAGTTATGCTGTTAAGGGTGATGATAGTTTTGTTCTTTCTTGTTTTAGTATAACATTCCATTGTGTGAATATACCAGAGTTTATCCATTCTAAAGTTGATGAA
This sequence comes from Hydrochoerus hydrochaeris, assembly GCA_004027455.1. NCBI lineage: Eukaryota > Metazoa > Chordata > Mammalia > Rodentia > Hydrochaeridae > Hydrochoerus > Hydrochoerus hydrochaeris. The sequence goes on along the minus strand of PVLA01001285.1, from coordinate 2,875 downwards.
CATTTGGGCTTTGGGGGTTTAGATGGTTTAGGTCTGAAATGTCACCTAAGGTACCTAAATAAATAAATAAATAAATAAAATGTCACCTGAAAGACTCATGTGTTTGGAGGGTGAGTGGATTGTGGGAGCACTATGCTCATCAGGGGATTTATCTATTGATGAGTTCAGTAGCTAAATGTACTGTCCCCCAAAAGAGTCATGTGTTTGGAAGGTGACAGGATCATGGAACAGCTTTACTTATTAGTATATTTGTCAAATATGCTGTTAGAACATTCCTCAGTGACAGTCCTCTCACTTTGGGACTGTTTTAGATACCTCTGTTAGACTGCTGCTTGTCTCTGTGGTAGAAGGTATCTCACTGGGGCTGTGACCTGGAAAGGATGTATTCTTGTTCTTGATCTGTCTCTGTCTTGCTCTCTGTGTCCATGTGTGTGTCTCTCTTTGTCTCTGTTCCTATCTATCTGTCTGCCTCTCTCCTTCAGCTGTCGCAGAGTAAGCAGTTTTTCCTTTGCCATGCCCCTCCACCATCTTGTTTCTCCTTTGGAGCCAGGCAACCACAGACAACAATCATAAGCCAAAAACAAACCTCTCCTCCTTTAAGTTGCGAGCATTGGGAATTTTTTCCCAGTGACAGGAAAGTGAAAGAACAGGAACCTATGTGAATACAGCCATGGAAAGGTGCACTGATGTAGGCCAGGCCTTGTCACCTCTGTACCAGAGACCTGCCTCACTACTTCATAGCTGTGGGCCGTTGCTCACCATCTCCACTGAATGATCATGCAGTTCATATTCCATTGGCTGCTGCAGTGTCCTGAATCTGGCATGACAACCCTGGCAGACAGGGCTTCCCATGACAGAAGAGAACAGCTTCCCATGGCAGAAGAACATGAGTAGTGGCAAAGTGTTAGGTCAAATGATTGGAGACCTGGAACCCTGCCGAGATCTGATATAACCAGGCTGTGCAGCCTTGGCAACTTTCTCAGCCTTTCTGGGTCTCAGCTCTTTCAACTGTGAAATAAAGAGATTAGATGGTTGTCAAGGTTATTTCCACTTGGAGTCCCATGACTCCTCATATAGTAATACACTGTGCAGTCTTTTGTTCCAGGCTGAGGGTTAGAATGACACACAGGAATAGAAGTGTCTTGGTGGAATTGAGAGGTCTGCAAAGTGCCCGCCTTGGGGAAAAAGTGAAACTAAATAAGCTGCATACTCAGATGAGGGACAGTTGTGTAGAATGCTGCAGAATGTACTTGGGGATATTTACGCACTATTAGCATCGATACATAGGTGTTTCTCACTGTCCAACATCACAGCAGATGTGCTCGTATAACCTTGATGCATTTCAAGCATTTGTTATTTGGAAGTAAAAAGGCCAACAGCCTGCATTTCAGAAATCTCTCAAGTTCTGTGACAGGTAGATATTGTTAAAGGGTTAGGAAAATGTCCCTGGGCTCTCAAGTAAAAATGGTTTGAAAATTCATCAAGGCCAGAGGAGCCATTCAGGAAGGATGACAGATGGGATGTTTGTGCTTGTTTAAGGAACAGAGATGAGAAATGAGTCTCTACTGACTTATACTCTGCTCATCAGAGATGATCACTCTAAATCCAACTCAGAGGAAATCAGAGGCCTCAGGACCCTTGCAGGCATGAGGATGGGAGAGACAGGAGCTGGGCAGGCTTTGCTTCTCCCTCTGGCACGTGTGTCATTGACATCTTGCCTTCTATATCCTTACACCAGTGTTCTACATGTCAGTCCCTGTATTTTGAGAAACATATGATGAGGGAGAAGAGAAATGAGTTGTCAAAGAAAATGCATAAAGATGGAAAAAGCAAAATAGAAGGAAGTCCAGGAAATGATAAGGAATGACCTATTATTAGTAATTGCTATAAATTTGGTGAGCATTTACTCTACAATAAACTTTATACCAGAGGTACCAGGAAATCTTCCTGGTACATTGCCAAGCTATGAGCCATGTATAAAATTTATTTTAACTATGTAGTGTTAAGTGATGTCCCTTAAGCAGCATGGTCATCACAGCCCAGCCTACACAGTGATATGGTGCAGCATACACAATTTACTGTGAACAAGAAATTGGTAGCAAAGGTTCAGTTAAGTGGAAGCCAAAGAGAGATGGAGAGATTCCTGACACGGGGGAGCCTCTGCCTCATGATTTTACTAGATGACACGGTAATGCAGTGATCAGTGTTTAACAGTGACTTGGTACTTGATGGGGAGGGCTTTGCACTATTACTAAGAATATTTTGTTACATGCCCAAAGATGCATTTTTATACTGTGCTTGTAAAAGCTTCTAATTATATGCTATTTTGAGTTTTTACTCCCTTCAAGTGTGCTGCTCAAAATTCTTGAATTCAAAATATGTAACAGAAGTGCCCATGGATGCACACATATGCATATAGTGAGGAGCACTGTTTTAGGACTTCATTGTTTTTACATTATGTGGTGTATGATAATTAATGGAAAAACCTTTAAAGCTGGTGCTCTGTGGCTTGTGGACTATGTCTCAGTCTGTATTTTCAGAATGTGCTCATATTGATTGTACTATATGATAGGCATTTTCCAGTGATTTTAATTGGTTTTCTATAACTATGGCAACTACATGGCCTAGATTTTCTTGGATGAACCTGATTTCAAGGACTAACTTAATTGTTTCTATAAGTACACAAATAATAGTGAGAGCGATCGCCTCAATTTTTAGCTCAGAAAATATGATTGTTATATCTATATTCAATTCCAGCAGAGATCTTAGTATCCAAGTGCAGAACTGTGCAGCTGAAATGCTACTCAGGGGAGCTGTAGAAATGGTTCTTGTATTATGATGAACAATACATGATTAGCTTTTCTGACTGGGGAAT